>OZ026847.1:32988459-33588459 GCA_964023205.1 Lutraria lutraria
TATAGACACAGTTTCTGTTTCAAGATGCACTTATATTGTAATCACGACATATATACAACTTTAACATGTACTCAGGGACTCTGCATTACAGAGAAAAACATACAGTCCCTGGCGTAATCAATGCTTTACAGCTACGATCGCTTTATGTTTCAAATATATTTATTATTCCATTAATGTCGAATGCAGAGTGCAGTCGGCAGAATAATACACTAAGTATCATTTACTCAGTTAAATAAGGATTATCACGATCAGTCAAATAGTTATTCATACGTCATGAACTACATTATATTCATGAACAATGCAAGAGTAGTTCAAGAACAAATAATATTTTCATGAATTCCATTCGAAAGATTATATCAAAATTTTATATATTTTCAGGTTTGGCATCTTTCGCTGCTAACAGTGATCTTCCCCAGGCACCGGCGGCAAAATGTTAATTCGTCTTTGTTTTAATGTGTTCTGTACTTTTGATCATATAACAATAAACTGACTAAGAATCTTATGCTGCTTATTTCGTTCATTGAATAAAACATTGAAGGAAGAGATAATACCAAGAAAAATATACATGTTTGCCATAACGCGAGCGACCTGAAAAAAATGACCGTGACCGAAACATTTCTTTATTGTACGGCGACGGAACTCTGGAATGCTTATTTTTAAGTTGCAATGCAAAATCGCAACTTCTTGCACCGAAGCAGATTACTGACATTGCCCGAAATATCCGCAATGGTCATCACGTGATAAGTGGCAATGCAAAATCGCAACTTCTTGCACCGAAGCAGATTACTGACAGTGCCCGAAATATCCGCAATGGTCATCACGTGATATAAACAAAACAGAAATAGAGCGAGGTCACGTGTTACTCACACCAACTAGTGTTAGCTTGATGACGCAGTCGCTATTTATAGTCTAAGAATGGAGCGAGCTCGATAAACAACGACGGGAATGAATCTGCCCATCTGTCAATAAACGAACCGAATCCAATCCTACTATAGTAAACAAACATGGCGTTGAATTTAGTACACTATCAAGCATTGTGTTATATTACTGAGGATGAAGCAAAACTACTTTTTAAGTGGTGTTCATGTGTACATACAGACTGTGTATTATTCAAGTTGTTAATCGGACTCGCTAATAGTCTCAATGATCACGTGACATTCACCGAATACTAGTAGCTGTTTCATATCGTTGTCGTCTCGTCAATGTCAATCACCTATAAATTACTAGAAACGTGTCAATATTTCAATAAAAGTAGTTTCAGTTGACTGAGAATTTGACTCTGCTTGGTGCACTACAACGAGAACTAGTTAAGTATTTATATGGGCACTGTGACGACAGGGTTCGACATTAAGGCAGGTCCGAACGACAAGCAATAGCTTACTGGTCCAGTCTAGTGCATCTTGCTATTTGGTAGCCCGAATGGTCGTGCTCTTGAAAATGCAGCCGAAACTCTTAATATCAAAGGACATAGGAAAAATTGTTCGATCTAAATGAACTTCGATGTATAAATTATTAGAGAAATTCGCTGTGTTTATTACATTTTGGAGCGATCGTCGGTGTGTAGTAATAATCATTTAATCGTGTTATAAGATACGGAACACGGTATTTATACGTTTCGATGTATTTATTTTAGCAACATGTCGCAAATAAACAAAACATTATAAACACATTCACACAGACCAATTTTATAATCGCGAGCGTGGACACTGACTTGTTTACGCAATTGTCATTAATTAAATATCGATTTCGGAGCTCACTACAAAAAATGTCCGATCAGGTGAGAAATGATGACTTAATTGGTTCGACATAGACGGTCACTTTATGGTTCGATATAGATGGTCACTTTACAGTTGAAAATCTATGTTTGGGACCGTTATACCAGGTGTTTACGACAACGTACCCTCAGACAACGGAGTATATTATTTTTGGAGACTTTATTTAAATATTTTAAATGCATTCCAGCAGATATTGCAACGTCTGATACATCGAGGTGATAGTTTCCCCTGATTTTAATTTTAGGGTGGAAACAGGGAACTGTAGAACCATATGACCAAATTCGTGAGATTCATGAAACATCAACAGCTTGTATTTTTGATGGAGTAGATGATCACTTTAGTTTCGGGATCAGTTAAGTCAAAATAACAAATTCGTTTGATCTGAAACTTCAAAAATGTTACATAGGCCACATTCTAGTATTGAATTGCCGGATGCGATTTTGCGCCGTATAAACATTTAACTTGTTCTTTTATGTCAAGTATATTGTTTTCGATAATGTGCTGTTCACGTCAAGCTAGGCCTATCACACTGTGTTGAATGATAAAAAAGTTTTCAAGCGAGTCTTTGATGACTTAGTCTTCAAAATGAAAAGCACCTCTTTATCAAAAATTTCAAACTTGGCTAGCATTATGGCGAACCTGTATATTCTTAATTCAGAGCTTACATTAACGTCACTGATTTAAGGCCATGTATTCTCAGTGGATTACTCGACAATGAGACATTTATTGCTGTTAAGGGTTATAACATAGAAACGTGAATGAGTTGACTTTGCCCTGCTAGTCCGTAGCATGGTGTCTGTCAATGAATGATAACCAAACTGTCTCTCGATCAATATGTCTAAAATTTCGGATATTATGTATTAATGGTTGGATATCACGTTGTATGTTTTCCGTAACTTTATCTTATTTCTTTCAAAAGTTATAGACTTAGTTTGTGGTACTAAATCGTCACAGCTTAATGTTTTACTGTGGTAAGTTAAGCCATGTTCATTTGGCGAGTTTTCTAGCTTTTACAGTGGAGGAAACACAGGCCTACACCTGGGTACCAAACCTACACCTGGGTACCAAGCCTAAACCTGGGTACCAAGCCCAAACCTGGGTACCAAACCTACACCTGGGTACCAAGCCTAAACCTGGGTACCAAACCTACACCTGGGTACCAAACCTATACCTAGGTACCAAACCTACACCTGGGTACCAAGCCTAAACCTGGGTACCAAGCCTAAACCTGGGTATCAGGCCTACACCTAGGGTACCAAGCCTACACCTGGGTACCAAACCTACACCTGGGCATTCACCTGGGTAGAACCACCGACCTTTCATGAATTTTGGTATCGAGTGGAAGTCGAACTCACAGTTGTGTGGGGCTAGTGATTACTAGTCAGAGACAATAACCATTCAGCTAGAGATGCCCCACCCTTAAAATAGTTTTCATCATAATTCTATCAAATAAAAGGCACAAAGTATTTGGAGATTTCGAAATATAAAGCACATAGTTCCTTGAAATATGGAAAGTTCACGGTTTTAACACTGCGCCAGAAATTATTGGCACGAATAAGAAAATATTTTCTTTAAAACAATGAACAAAACAAACAAAAACATACATCAAGGACATAGAGGATATGAACTGTTGCAACTCCTTGCATGAATAGCTAGCCCCGGTTCTGAGTTTTGTCATTGTAGACCCTCTCCTTTTTTATATTTTTGTCCAAACCGGTTGACAGTGTTGTGAAAATGAGCGTTATTTTTACAAGACAAGTCTAGAAATTGACTCAGTTTTTAACAAGGAAGTTTTCGCTATCTCTGTTCATATTAGCGCAGGAAATCAATGTGCGCAGTATATATTTTCCGAAAATGAAGTTACGCGGTACATGACCTGATCAGTGAAACCCACAGGGATCGGTGAAGGCAAATAAAAGTTGGAATAAGGCCAGTCTGTTATTTTATTATTTTTGTTAAGGTCAACTTCAGTGTGCAAAACTTTGCTTCCTCATGATTAAACTGATGAAAATATGCGTAACAGTTTTCCTCCTTTTTATTTTTACATTTTTTTATTTTTTTTTTGCTGACCGAGCTGAAAACCTAGACGCAGCGGACTTTTAACAAAATAATAAAACAGAATGGCCCTAACTGTCTAACTGTGTTGTTATGTTTGTGAACATGCATGCAAAGGTCGTGTTATACACAGTGTGGGGAATCCACGTGACCTAGCGACGTCACAATGTTATCGCGACAAGACCGTTTTTTTGTCATCAAAAGAAGGAAAATGTCATGTAAGTGTTTTATTTTTCGTTTTCTGTTAATGCCACATAACTGTTGCAACTCCTTGCATAAATACCTACCCCCGGTTCTGCGTTTTGTCATTGTAGACCCTCTACTTTTCTATATTTTTTGTCAAAACCGGTTGACAGTGTTGTGAAAATGAGCGTTATTTTTACAAGACAAGTCTAGAAATTGACTCAGCTACTTATTTAACCCACTCAAACCACACAAATAAGGAAATTGACTTACATTTCGTTTGTCCGCATGTTTCCACAAGTGTAAATGTGCTTAGTGTTTGAGTTTGCACCATTTAGAATATTTTTAAAAATATGTTATTGCTACAAGCAGAGTTAGATCACGTTATCGTTACAAGAAGTTTTGGAAATGTTATATTGTATCATGTATAAACATTTCAGGTTTGAAAATACTCAAGTAATATACGAAGAAATATACCTGCTATAGCGGCGAGATAAATTGCGATGTACTGCATACTTAAAGGTACATCTATAGTTGCTTCAAGTCCGGACAGGAATGCTGTCAAGAAAGGTGCCCTTGGAGTTCGGTTGGACGGTGGAGCTTGACGGAAAGAGAGGAAGATGCTACCCACCTTGAAGATGGGACTTGATATATAATGTGGATTAATTTCACTGCCAAATGACGATGGTACTATTATCATGGTAGTACAGTGTTTTATTGGTGTGGATATGATCTTTGTATTATGTGACAGTTTCTCATATTAATTTAATAGATCTATGATGATTTGACATGAAATGTGATTTTGTTAGTACAAGAAAATATAAACATCACATTTCTGATTAGGCTGATTATACTTGATGTTGTCATTAATATTAGTCAACTACATTAACTATACTCTATTGCCTTGAAAGTGCTTGATCACATATTTCCGTTTCAAGATTTTGCATGTCGCTGTTGTGTAATACTGGATACATTTCTAGTCTTACTATTTACCTTCATATTTGACATTTTTTCATTTTATACATTTTAATTTCATAATATTATTATATGTCGATTGCAATAAAGCATTGTGTGATAGCATCGTTCTTCTTTGTTGATGTTTTATAAATTATTTCCGCTTTTCATTCTTTCTTTTTGAAAAAGATTCGCTTGGTGGCGTAAAATACGTTGTCGTTAACAGTGCCATTGATAATCCACCGTAAGATGAGAACAAGAAGTGTGTGTACTAAAGGCCAACTGCATAGTAAGACATTGACCTTTGATCTATTGTCCTTAAAATTAATAGGTGTCATCTAGATATGCAATGACCAACCTCTAAACCAAGTCAAAGACATTGGACCAAATCGTTCTCTAGTCATTGATTGTTCAATGTTTATGTGTTAGAAGTCGCTGTGACCTTGACTTTAGACGTACTGACCTTGAAATCAATAAGGGACATTAACATGTAATGACTAAACTCCCAACCAAGTGTGATGATCTAGGGTCAATCGTTCCCTAGTTATTGGTCGGACAAGGTTTTTATGCTGAAGGTCATTGTGACCTTTGATCTCAAAATCAATTGGGGTCATCTATATGTAATGACTTACCGTCCAACTTCGAAAGTAAGTATATGCAACGTTATTTTGAATCTGTAACATATTCATACCTAATTTCAAGACATGCAATTCAAGACAAGAAACTTTAAACCACTTTTATTGATAACATGCATAAATCACATAACACATGGTTGAAAGTTAGTTATTGTAGATTCTATAATTCAGTATGACTGGCTAGTGCATTTTTGATAACTGAATGATCCATGGCAAACATCACACAAGTGTTTATTCTTCGCCTCCCTTCTCGCATGTGATCGCAAGTCTGCTGAGCTCGAGACGACTCTTCCACAATACCCACAAACATGTTCTTTGGCCTCCTCATGATGCCTGCACCTACAATTTTAAGCAATGTAAAAATGAAACTAAAATAGTAAACGCAAAGCACCTACATATGGTAACTTTTTCAATGGTTTAATTAGAAGTACGTCAAAGTACCAAATACTCTCTAAAACGTGGAACTTGTTCAAACTTTTTAGTATGATTATTAAGAAAGATGATGTGTCAGTAAAACATAGGCCGTATGCTTTCCCACAATGTGTCAAGGTTAATGTGTCATTTGGCAAAACATAATTATTAGTATTTTTTCATCTAAATACAATTCATTTTTTCTATTACCGTGTAGATCTATCTATACATTTATCATGCAACTGCCATGGTAACTGCCTGATAACACATGACCTGAGAACATTATGTGTTCTCAGGTCAATAGGATGCTATAGTAGCATGAGAACACTTTTTGGCTCCGCCCACTCGACTATTTAAATTAATGCGCGTATGTTTTTGTGTATTCAATTGTTGTTTAGAATATTTTTCACCAAATTTGTAATTGTTAACAAATGATTTCTTTAATGTGAAATTAAATTTTGTGATCCATGGGAGTTTTTTTTTTATTATTTCGCCCAATTGTAGTGAACTATTTATCTGCGGATGTTGACTGTTTAAAGTGTGATTTGCCGGGTGACCGTTATCATCACACTAGCGAATTAAACGCTAAATTTTAGGTGAAATGACACTAAATTATGCTCCGAAAACTGAGTTACATGATAAATAGAAACTCGGGTCACTGTCCGGTGAGAACAATGTTATCAGACTCGGCGATATCGTCCAGGGTGACTCGCTAAAGCTCGCCACCCTGGACGATATCACCTCGCCTGATAACATTGTTCTCACCGGACAGTGACCCGAGTTTCTCTATATACATCGTATATATTTGAGGGAAATTTTTATTATTTAGACTGGGTGCAATTTAACATTTCCAAATCGTCTTGTAAAGATAACATGATTTAACTTTGCTTGTAGCAATAACATGCGGACAAACGAAATGTAAGTCAATTTCCTTATTTGTGTGGTTTGAGTGGGTTAAATAAGTAGCTGAGTCAATTTCTAGACTTGTCTTGTAAAAATAACGCTCATTTTCACAACACTGTCAACCGGTTTTGACAAAAAATATAGAAAAGTAGAGGGTTTACAATGACAAAACGCAGAACCGGGGGTAGGTATTTATGCAAGGAGTTGCAACAGTTATGTGGCATTAACAGAAAACGAAAAATAAAACACTTACATGACATTTTCCTTCTTTTGATGACAAAAAAACGGTCTTGTCGCGATAACATTGTGACGTCGCTAGGTCACGTGGATTCCCCACACTGTGTATAACACGACCTTTGCATGCATGTTCACAAACATAACAACACAGTTAGACAGTTAGGGCCATTCTGTTTTATTATTTTGTTAAACGTCCGCTGCGTCTAGGTTTTCAGCTCGGTCAGCAAAAAAAAAATAAAAAAATGTAAAAATAAAAAGGAGGAAAACTGTTACGCATATTTTCATCAGTTTAATCATGAGGAAGCAAAGTTTTGCACACTGAAGTTGACCTTAACAAAAATAATAAAATAACAGACTGGCCTTATTCCAACTTTTATTTGCCTTCACCGATCCCTGTGGGTTTTACTGATCAGGTCATGTACCGCGTAACTTCATTTTCGGAAAATATATACTGCGCACATTGATTTCCTGCGCTAATATGAACAGAGATAGCGAAAACTTCCTTGTTAAAAACTGAATGATTGTTTACAATTTTATGCAGAGGTTTTGTTAAAACAACCACCCAAAGTTGAATGCAACATGTAGTTTATTAATTCTTTAAAGGATTATGGGTAAGTCATGAACTTTTATGTTATTTGGAGCAAAGGGGCTTGGTACATTAATCTCTTTTTTAATGTGTACATTCAAATTACATGGATGTGATATATGCCGAGCCCCTTTTGGGTAAAATCGTTGTTTTGAATTAAAGGTATAGTGGGCTCATATTTTACTTCATTGCAGGATTATTTTTGAATTTGAGTATGCATAGAAAAGCCACTCGTAACCTACCTTACTAGACAGTTTTAGCCAATGCAATGTTCGATTTTGGACTAATAGGACATTCCCTAGTTCTGGGTCCCATAACTAAATTGGTCTTTTTTATTTCGTCTTGTTGACCATTTTAAATAGGAAAACGAACGCGACTCAGATTGAGTCGTTTACCTGTTAGCTTTTAAAGAACAAGTGGCTTTGACGATGAACTGCAATGCAAACGTATCATCGTCAAAGCCCCTTCGACTAGACATTCCCCTGTCTGAATAGTATAAATTATATTTTCACCCTAAATTCATTAAAAAAAAACCCTTCTTTTTTCTTGAAAATTAACATTTTTCGTTAAACTGATCATTAAATTAACGTGTATGATAACTCATTGTCTGTTGTCATGGACACAGACACTTGTTTAGAAAAAAATACCCCACCCACCACGTTCGCTCTTATGACTACCAATGCATATACATACTAGCATTGGTAGTCATAAGAGCGAACGTGGTGGGTGGGGTAATTTTTTTCTAAACAAGTGTGTGGTCATGGATATAACATAATGTAATAGGAGGAAGATAATGTACCCGATGCGGGGCTCGAACCCACGACTTCCTGCTTGCAAGTCAGATGCTCTACCAACTGAGCTAATCGGGATGGTCTATATCCCAGCCAATTTGTAATATAATATACCACACCGTTACATTCCTCCTTCCTTTTTATTCAAAGTAATTAATCACGACAACCACAGGCTCCTTAAACTAACCTAGCCATTTGCTTCACCCTAGCTCTAGGATTCCAAGGCTAGTCACATACTCAAGTACCAAATGTAATAGGAGGAGGAAAATAATGTACCCGATGCGGGGCTCGAACCCGCGACCTCCTGCTTGCAAGTCAGTTGCTCTACCAACTGAGCTAACCGGGCTGGTGGATATCCTAGCCAATTTATAATACAATATACCACACCACTACAATAATAATGATAAAATATAGGGAGGATATGTACATTGTCATGCTCGTCTGTTTTCGAAGAAAAAGTCTAACTATTGTGATCACTGTGTCGTCGTCTGCGTCTGCGTCCGTGCACAAACTCAGAAGCTATAAGATGTAGCAACATAAAACTTCATAGATGGATAGATCTCACTGAGGTGGTGAACAGTTGAGCGTTGGCATCGCTTGCGGCGCTCCGGGTGTTCCTATTTCCCACTCAAGATCCATATTCCATCTTTCTTAGGACATATAGCTTCCCTGAGGCTAACAGGCTATTGTGAAAACTCTTTCCATTTCAGTGTAAACTTGTGTACATGATTTACTTGTATTACTACACAAATAAATTTGAATGTGTTCAAAATGAGAAAGAAATTGTAATCTGAACCTACCTGTAGTGCAGTATAATCTGCACAACTGAACAATTTACATTGTGTAAATGAATGCAAACATTGCAATATTACCCTTGTTAAATTACCAGTAATCCAAAAAGTCATTTTATTATTATTTAGCTTTATTACAAAGTCGACCAACCAGAAAGCTTAAATAAGTAAGGCTATATTTTCACGACGTATACGTTGAATTTTCGATGACACAAAAACTAGGGTGTAGCTACCACTACGCACGCTGTGCACGTGCATAATGTAAATAAATTCACACATAGGTCATAGTTTCGTCTCTTTAGATAATTCAGTTTTCAGTATTCTTACTTTTTAGAATGCACCTACAGACGTTCTGAGTGTCAAACTGTCCTGGGAAGGTTCCCCAACCCCCCTTATAAGTGTGTGTGTGTGAGGGGGAATCCTCTCTCTCACACTCACAGCTTTAGTGCTTGTGCACGACTTCCCGATCCATACTATTTTATTTTCCATGGTTAAGCCCCTGCAAAATCTTTCAACGGTCCTGAAAAGCTTGTGCCACCAATATTTCTAGAATCAGGGGTTTTCTTTATTGTATAGCCTGTATATGCCCTCCCCTTTAAAGATTTCATTGAAGTCATGGACTGTTTACTCTGTGAAATTTCATACCAGAAATTGGTTTCAAGAGAGAAATCTTATACCCACTACTAGTTTCCATCCCCATAATAAGGGCTAGGGCGCCATCCCCAAAACATAAAGAAAACCCCTGATGTACCCCTACTAGAATTGATTGTTATTAACACATTGCTTCCAAAATAAGCCTATTTTGTAGTCTGTATATTGTAGAATTATTTATTGGTTTTGTCGGATTTGAATGACATTGGTGCAATTATGACTGACTTTGATTCAAACTTAACAATTCTTCCACAAATATCATGTAATTATGTCACGTTACCTAATTCTGATACCAGTACAGTAAAGTCCGTCAAAACCGAACCTCTTCCGCACAAGGCAATATATTCGTTTTTTTAAACTCTGGTTTCCAGAGAATTGTTGAGAATTCTAAAAAACGGGACTTGAAAAATAGTCCGAATTTCAGAGAATTACCGATATGTATGCTAAGTGTCAAAAATGATAACTTTGCCCCAAAACAGTACAGGAGATTAGTTCAATTTGAAGAATTTGATTGATTGATTTTATCTTACTTTAAACATGCCCAGCCACACATAATGCATTGGATTTTTACTGTTTAAATAGTTTGAACACACCAGAGTGTATCTTTTTTCTTAATATATTTGCCAGTGCACCGTCCATTATGTAGCCTCAAACTTGCTTTGTTACTAAGCTTAATGTTGCTTTAAAAATCATAAAATATTGATTTCAACTCTTCTCCGCACCAGTATAACCAAATGATTCTTTGATCAAGGTCCGCGGGTAATTAGGGCCCAAGAGTAGGTCAGGTAACCAAGAACACTCATTCTTTACGCCTTACAATGATCATACACACTATTTTTGGACTTGATTTTTATCAAAATCAAGTCCTTTGTAATCGTTGACCAAAATTTTGTCGCTGGACTCCATAACAGCTTGGTTAAAAGAATGCCACATAAAGGAAATAGTACGCAACTAAATGGTGTGATTATATAGAAGTATCTGGAACCTTTCCCCAATTAAGTGTGTCAGATCTAAATATATTTCAAATAATTTTATTGTAACTACATGGAAAGAGTCATGTATCTAAATAAGTGCTTGTCGGTAGATATATGAGATATTCAAATGCGTAGAATTAAAACCGCGTATTCACTGTCCAATCAAATATCTTGCCGTAAAAGTAGTTCTACTTTCGGTTTTCGTTCGATAGTTCAGAAACATCTCTACGGACGTATTCATGCATTTGCAACAATCTATCATCAATGTATGTGTTTTGTGCCTTTCTAACATTTCTTAATATTACAAAGCGAATTCTCATCTAATCGTATTTCCGTGATATTCACACCAACTAGTGTTAGTTTGATGACGGAATCGCTATTTATAGACTCACTCCCCGCAGTGGCTAGTAGCAAAGCGTAACCGGTGTGGGGAGTTTGATTTATTGAATGAGTTCATGTCAGGTAAACATCGAAGGTTGAATGTTTAAACTGCGGCTGACGAATAATAATTCGAGTCGCTAAATACGAACGTAAATTGCTGGATACGTACATTTAAAAATTACTGTTTAAGAGTTCCTTTTACGCCAGATTATTTAGAATTACATAATCACGTCTGAATTTCATGCAACATCGGGTTAACTATAGGTCATATAGGTCTTACTCTAATATTGTACTGTGTCAGGACCTTTTTGATTTGAGTGACCCTGAATGTGTTCAATGCACGATGTTTTGTTGTGTTAAAACCAGAAGAATCAATGTTTGTATTTACTGTTACTGAAGTGTTGGTCACTAGTTTGTGTACAATAAAGAGTTTTTAATGCAATTAAATTGTCTTCAATTAATGTGCTAATCATTAAACTTTCCAATATCAGGCTTTTTTCATTTTAAAATTTTAGCAAAGGGACTATAGTAAAGCCCTAGCGTATGTCATTTACCTACATGCATATGACATGCGTTACAATATGAATGAAAAATCGGTCCGTAATTTTAAATGTTAAAATATTTGTATGGGCTCGAACGATGTGGGTACACGTTTGCCTCGTATGGTAAAAATCAAGTTCGACAGTACTTTCAGTACTTTGATTATGATAAGAGTTCTTAAGTTCTAGTCACACAATGCTTTTGATTAGAAGGGGTAGGCATACATGTATATATATTACATGTACGTATATTGCCAAGTACATGTTCATCAAACAGTGTATGTGGCTGTGATGTTCAATGATTTATTAAATTTCAGCCTCCAAGGATGCTGAATCAGACACGGAGGTAGAAGAGGCGTATGGTATCATTAGACCAACAGTACTAGAACAGATAAAAGATATACTAGAACAGTACAGGAATGATGTACAGATAATTAAGGTAAGGCCATCATTAAAAAATGTTTGTTTGGGATAAACATACCCAGATAATTTTCAATGGGTAGGTATAGTCCGACAACGACCTGTGAATGATCAAAGATCAGCTAAGTCCATTCTGTAGGGTGAGTGGCATTTCGGAACATTTCGGTGGTTTCCATAATATATAAATATCAGTTATTTGTATATTTCAGTCGAATTTAAAAGCGTAGCTCAAACGGTAAAGGCGCCATACTTTTTGCTTATGCAGCCTGTTAGTCAAGATGTTACGAGTTCGAACCCCATATCAACGCTTTTTCCTTTTCATTTTTAATTGTCATTTTTGGAAAATTTTTATTTCAATATTTGGAATGAATTTCATATGTACTTCATTTAATTTTATTTCATGTAATTTCAATTACTCCTTTTCGTTAGCAGTATCTGTACCCAGGACAAAATGGTACAGAAATGAAATATGGCTCATTCGAAAGCTTAGATTTTCTACAATATCAGGATAAAAATAGGACAAAATCGGATCGGCCGTTTTTCCAGAAATTTGTTTTAAGTATAGGCCATCATTTATCAAATTATACGTCAATAGCATGTTAACTGATGCGATAACTTTGACAAATACATCAGATAAATCATAAATATCTATTACATTTTACAAAACATGAATAATTTTAGCCCTGCATAATATAAAAGTACAAAAAATAAAATATGTTTCAGCATTTTTACTGTTTGAAGTCAAAATTAGATGTTAAATTACCCCACCCACTTATGGTAACATAGAAATTAGACTTATCTCGTGAAAGTGTGATACAATTTCACAGATCTTTACAACATAACCCGTAAAAAGTATATCTCTTTCAGATTCCTGAAAAATTAGTTATCCTTTTTAAATGCTGGTTGTCATGGCAACTAGAATAGTTTTAAAATACTAAATTCCTCTCCAAATCGAAAAGGCCTTATCTTTGTTATTTGACGCGATGTCTAATGATCCCTCAATCTAAATCCAACAATTTTTACCCCAGAGTCAAATTTGGCTACGCTCCTAGTCCCCATCATGATATGGTCTAACTTAGGTACATATGATGCATAGTGGGTCTTTGTTTCACGCTGTTTTCAACGATATTCAACGACGGTCAGTTCACCAAACCAGTTTTCCCAGACTGCATTCTAACCAGTACTAGCTTAATTACCATCCTAACGAGTCCAGCACATTTAACAGCTAACAGCTGGATCACGATCGCGGCCCATTGATTATATACCTCATGAAGTCCGAAAATGCACACTCCTTCAGTCTAGACTGACTGCGTCCCTGATCATTCTTTATTTTATATTGAGTTTCCTTTAGATGAAAATCTGGCAAAGCTTTGTAAATACGTACATGTATCAATTTAATGCACTTGTTGGCATTTCTAACCCGACACTAATAAAATGTCACCTACTTTGATTATTTATCAGGCCACACCAATTTAATAACTTGTTCATCGGATTTTCTTTGGACGAAAGCAAGCAAGCGAGCGAAATATTTAAAAAAAAAAATTATTTTCCGATTTTAGCGAGCGGGTGAAATATTTTTTTTAAATATTATCTTTAATTCCTTCTTTCAAACAAGAAAGTGGGAATGCGAATAAAAAGTCTGTGTTCATTTATTTCAATAACTGTTACCGTTTACCCGTAACGTTTTTAATGTCCTTATTCAGTAGTTTTCTGATGAAAATTGTTTAATCACCCGTTATAGGAACGAAAGGAGTCAGAAATTATATCAGCCGAGACAAATGTTGGTACCTTAAGACCAGCATCTATCTGTTGAAAAAACATTGTGGGAATGAGCAAGCGATAATAGGAAGCAAAAAATTAAAAATAATATTATTTTTCTAATTTTGATAATAATAATAGGAGCGACAAATCGGATGAACAAGTACTGTAATTAAATTGGTGTGGCCTTAAAATTTTGAATTTAGATACTAGTAACTGAACACTGTAGTCATACTACCCCATAATTTGGACATACTTGATAAACATACAGATATAAAACTTAACAAATCAGAAATATAACTGTAAAATCCCGA
Source organism: Lutraria lutraria (assembly GCA_964023205.1). Taxonomy (NCBI): domain Eukaryota; kingdom Metazoa; phylum Mollusca; class Bivalvia; order Venerida; family Mactridae; genus Lutraria; species Lutraria lutraria. The sequence continues at coordinate 33,002,818 of OZ026847.1, forward strand.
TTCACAAAATGGCTTATGACGCAGATTCTATTAATCTGTAAAGTCAGTTAATTTAACGGAACAGGTTGTTCTTCCGAGTAATAATCAGTACATGTAGTTCATAATTTATGTCCTCAAATGACTCTCACAACATGAACATCTAAGGCCGGTTCGATTTGACTCTTGTAAGAAGAGAATACGCCAGCTGGAAGAACTTAGAAGAGAAACCCAATCGAACGCAACCGCGGCCGAAATGTCTGCATCCAAATAATCTTAGAATCATATGGATGAACTATTGAACTATTTATTTATTAAAACTATCTTTTTTATTGTGAGTTAAAACAATAGGGTTTTAAAAAAGGCAACTTTAAACGGTATTGTTTGTTTGGTCATACTGTTTGGTCATGTGATTTATATCTCGTCCACCTCTTCTACCCATCGGGCAGAATAGATAGAAGAGCTTCTAAAATTAGATGACGATTATTCAAGCAGTTCGGAAGGGCTCTGCCTCTTCCGGTAGCTCTTCCAACTGACCAATCAAACTGGCATCCTCTCTCTCATCGACAGCGCATACGATTGGATTACCCATTTGGGATTATTCCCCTATTCCTGCTAGGGTGACTATTTCGTCCAGTTTTGACTATTGCAATACTATTGCTGAAAGTACTATTGCGATACTTTTGGTATTGCTGGAAACTATTGCGATCATGACTATTGCAATAGTTATTGCCAGGATTTGAAATACACAGAGATTAACTTGAAATACAAATTTCAATGTAAATATTTACATTTCTGTAAATACATACTAAAATGTTTGTGGAAATCATTTAAAATGAATTGGACAAGAAATAGATTAATACAATTTAACGATTGCGTTATTGGTCCTTTGTGGCAGTTTGATGCGTGGGTATATTTACAATTATTTCTATAACAAGATGCAATGGAAGTTTTTCTAAATTAAAAATTAACTTCATAAGAAGGAAAGTATCGAAATTATCGATAGTTGAGCTAACTATCGGCGATAATTATTGGATCATGACTTTTACTATCGATCCATACTATCGAGAGACTCAGGATCGCAATGCATTGATATTTTGATGCATTGGCCCACCCCTAATTCCTGCACAAGGGCCTTCTTCAGATCATGGAGATTGCCGGGGGCTGTTGGTCGACTCTGAATAGAAATGAACTCAGCTGTGCAGTTGTACTTGAATTTGTTGTTCGCTATTGTGAAAAGATTTTTTTTCTTGCAGTAAAAATTTCGTTATCCTAATACATTCCTATTTACTTATAGGTGTCTTAATAGTTCTAATCTTAATTTCAACTTATTATTGCATTTATAAACACCTCCATGTAAAATTTGAGATGTTTTATTTACCCTAAACCATGGAAGAAGAATTTTAATTGGATCATTGGTCAGTAAAATTAACGAAACAACGTTCTGTTTGAACCCAGAGAATACTTGTAGATGCAATTGAATGTATGTTTGTCATTGTCCGCAACAAATTATTGGTATTGTCAAGGACTTATATACATACTTTATTGATAACCGACTATCAAAATCATGCCTAAATATAGGTAGATATTCAGCTATATAGAGTGATGACTTAGTAAATCAACTCCTAAGAACATTAAGGCGATATTAGGCTGATTTATTTGACGTCAATTAATGAAAACGACGCACTAATGAACGAGGTAATACGGATTTTATACGCAACTATACCGGTTTTCGGATAGTGAAATTATCCGAAAATGAAAAGCTTATTTATTTTGTTAAAACTGGTCAGATTTTGGCCTATTTTATTTTTTATGTATGTTATCATATACATGATCGTTTTATAACAAAATAAATTCTGTACCATTTAGTCCTACCCCATCCGTTAATTTGACTGGACTAAATTTGCTTCGTTATAACATGGCATCGTCGGCATACTTAGGAATGTCATATGGACAGAATTTGATTTTGATTGCAAATATATACCCTTCTTAACATAAATGCAACGAAATCACGAGCAATGCATGATTTGAAAAAATAGTGGCAAGATTAAGGATACGAACCAATACAGTTCAATTGAATAATGCTCCTAGTGCTGTGTACTGATTTCATAACTACGAATGCCTCTTATAACAGTAGCCTACACAATTTTAATGTAAGATCATGTTTAGTAATGCCAGTATTTGGTCATTGTATTACTGTTCAGTTAGGATAATGCGATAGTGACGTTTCATTTTATGTGTACACAAAAGTTTACAACCATTGTCTGAAAAGGTAAAATAGGTTTATAAGAAATGAATATAGTATTATAGTTTAGCATTGAAATTGTAGATGTCTCGTTGGCGCAGTTGGTAAAGCCTTTAGAAACGCTCTAGAGTGAAAATTCTATCGCGAGTTCGAATCTCACCGGTTGTCTCTTTTTTTCGTTGTTTGTTTAACTTTACCTCAGACGCATATGAATTGTAGTACATAGGTAGGTTTGTTATAATATATTAGTAGCAAACTCTAAAGAAAAAATGCACTATTGTCCTGTGTAACGCGAAGTGTGTAGTGCAAAAGTACTTGAAGTATTAGTATCGTGCACAAGTATTTCGTGCCAACTTATCTGAAGGCTACCTTGCTAAATATGGCTGAAAATAGATCGACACTTAAAAGCGAACCAATCGTAATTGCTAGACTTCCGACGAAATGTCTAAGACTATTCTTCATCATGTTCATTACATGTAAAAAGATATTCAAAAAAGATATGCCAAACGATTAAAATGATAATAATATAAACACTAAATCGAGTATAATCCTTACAAAAAGCGGACAAAATTGACGAACTTAATAATAAATAATTTGACGGAAAAATACTATTGTAGTCTCACACTGATATTTTAACTATAAAAGCCAACATCGTTACCAAGTGCGCTACGCCGACAGTTGATGTACTTATCGAAATTAAATTTTGTAAATCATATAGTCAGCTTACATGTCTACTGATAATTTGACAACGGTTTTACACCGTAAAAGTGGACTCGACCACTACGTACGTCACTCTACAATTATCCTAACTGAGCAGTACTTTCGTCACGACCCACTGCTCGATTTCTATCTATAGATAGGAAATATTATTTTACATCATTTTTTACATTGAATTCAAAATACCAGACAAAATGCTATTTTTGTATTGGAAAAAGTATTTACCCTTGGAGACCAAAAAACAAGTTGGGTAGGACCGTTTTCTGGTGAGTAGGTAGCATAACTTCAAACAAAGTTTTTTAAGGATGGCATAACTACGACGCAACATGACGCAACATCGTGCAGCTGTATTAGGGTGTGGGTATATGGGTGTATAATTATATTCAGCTAGCCAACCTCACTCACATGTATAAACAACGACAAGGTATATGTACATCAATCTATCTATTTTATTGTATTGTATCTATCTGTTGTTATCTAGACCCTAAAATATAAAACATGCATTATAGACAATAATAAAACAACAAGTACCAAATGCAACACATAGCACGAAGCATCACAATACAAACAATGATTCCAGTGGCCAATATCATTACATACAAAGCATTACATACATGTACTTCACATATGCACAATTAAGTTACTTACAATAACATATACACCGTCACCCCGTCACATAGCGACCACTTTGATGTGATGAACGGAACAGTATAGGTTTAGCACTATTAATAAGGATGATCAAATCACTTATTACTGTTTGCTACATGTACAGTCAGACCTGTGAACAAAAGCCATCGTTGAGAAACACAATATGTGGCCTTTACTTATACCCAGATAGCAAGCCCATATGGGTACCATATGGGCTGTATCGGGGCAAGCCCATATGGGCTAGTAGATGTTGGTCCCATATGGGTCCCATTTGTGACTATTTGCCCACATCGGCCCCATATGTGGCCCATATGTATATAGTATGTATATAAAGTGGAATTTTAAGCTACAACTGTAAATGTATATTGTTACACATATAAGCACTGCTAAGTTTGTCTTTTTTATCATTTTTGAGAACGTATGAAGTTAAAAGAGGAAGTTGCTACTACCCACATGGGACCCAGATGGGTCCCATATTTGTGATATTTATGGCAGCTAGGTCGTTTAACCTGCCGTTATAATTAGTTTTTTGTTTTTTTTCCATTTTTCATCGATCTGCTTTGAAAAATAATGACAAGCTGAAAACTTACAGTGTTCGTCTTTTTGTTCATAATAAACTCGATAACAGAATTGCTACTGCCAAATCTCACGTGAGGTTGCGATACACGCGCCATTTGAAACTATAGGATTGGCAAGTTGGTAAACAAAGAAAAAAAATGCCACGTAGATTCTTTTCTGTTCTTAAAGTTGGTTATTTGAAGGTAAGTACACTCACATGAATTATTTTAAATACTGTATCTGCATTCTCCTCTACAATACTTGTCAGGATCGTTATTTCGTATTTTAATACATTTGTCCTTTCTCTGTCATATAATTTCGCGATATCTTATGTCTGGTTTCGATACAGAAATGTTTATTGTGGTTCATTCATTTAGTACTTACCGTATAAAGTTTATGAATATGTATAAACGTGTTTTTCATTCACTGATCAAACAAATAGGTACCAGAATTTGTGTAAAACAGGATGCATTATGAAAGATAAAACGTATTTTCAAAATCGATGTCAATTTTTATGAGCCTTATGGATTTATAGATTTTGTAGACGTACGTGTCGTTTAGTCAGTTGAGTTTCTTTTTCATTTCAGGGAGAGATCTAAGAAACTTTATAACTGTAGAAAAGATTATTGATGAATAAACTTTAACGAAGTTGTCTTAGACAAATTTTATCAAGATCAACAACAGTTGATGACACAGGAAGAGATCGAGTTGTGATGTGTTGTGTATTCATGTTTGATTGAAAATAAAACTGAAATTTAAACTTATATATTGCTTTTTATTATGATATGAAACAATGAATGTCTCTTAAAATTCTTCTTCTACAATTTAGACATATAACCATCTGGGAACCAGGTAGATAGCCCATATGGGAACCATATAGGCAGCCCATATGGGGCCCATATTGATTGCCAATATGGGTCAGAAGAGGGTCCTATATTGGACCCATATAGGTCCCATATGGAATCCCATGTGGGGCCCATGCCAATCCCGTTTGCAAAACCCATATGGGCCCCACATGGGTGACCCATATAGGGCCCATATAGAATTCAACAAGGGGCCCATATGGGTCCCATATTTTTTGCTAACTGGGTAGTGATTGTGCATTTCAGGAGATCATTCAAAATGCCGACGATGCTGGTGCCTCGGAGATGAAAATCTTGTATGAAGGACATACAATAAACGAGGAGATACCAAATGAGAAACATTTCCGGAAGTTTATTCGGGTAATGTTTTGTGATACATAAAATCTGTTTAAAATGTTGTCTTCAGCATATAAACTGTTCTAATAGATTCGCAAAAACTTGCTATGTATTACATGCTGTTACAGTTTTGATATATGTGATGCTCATAAATTATGATTACACCATAATTATGAACGGCACATATATACATACATTACCCAAGGACTTATATACATATATGTGTTATATAAGTCCTTATCATATCCTGTACCGAGCTAAATTGGGAACTGTAATTTTTGTTGTAAGTACGAGTTTGATTTTAATGGCGTGTGATTTGTTTGTAAGGCACCGGCTTTGGTATTTTACAATGATGCCGTCTTCAATGAAAAGGACTGGGAAGGTATGCGGTCCATCGGCAAAAGCGAAAAGGCTAAAGACTCATTTAAAGTTGGACGCTATGGACTGGGCTTCAAATCTACATTTCACCTGACAGGTATTCCGTTAATAGTGTTTATACTAAGATCAAACTTCTTATAGATTATAATCTATCAACAAAAGCAACTGTTTATGGCTACAGGGTTCGTATACAAACTTGAATTTTAAGCTGATGGATGAAAACTCCTTGAATTTTAGAAGAACTTCATAAAATTCCTTGATTTTTTATATATCTTTTAGAACTCATTGACAAGTACTTGAATTTGCTGGTATACACCTTAAATTTAATGTTCCAGTCAAAGGAATATAATATTGTAAAAAGAAACAGATCTTCAAGGAAGCCTTTTCAACTTCCCTGTTGTGGGCCTGCATTGGATGAATTTACATGAACACTGTTTCACATTGTTTCCAGTCCTAATTTGCCGATGGGAGTGCTTGAAAATTGGATAAATATCATTGAAAACTCCTTGAATGTTTTGCCAGTCTTGCTGTACGAACCCTGGGGTAGCATATACAGTACAACCTCTCCGGAGCGGCTCTCTGTAGTGCAACAACCTCTTAAAATTTTCCTAAGCTGATATTTACTATAAATTTAACCACTGTAGAGCAACAACTTCTTAACAACAGCCAATATTTGCAGCTCCCACAGGTTTTTGCTCTACAGAGGTTGTACTATACATGTAAATTAATCTTGTTATCTTCACTGATAATAACTGAACTATAGTGTAAGTACATTAATTAGTACGGGTAAGGAAAAATACACATCAATGTTAATCAGTAAATATGGATTTTATCAGAATACTTTACAGTTATCAATCTGAGTGGCTGATAATCAATCAGGTTTATATTTCTTTTAACTTTCTGGTCATGTACATTGTACATCTAAAAATTAAAACGATAGATCCTTTGATCAAAGTTCTTGCTTTTGTGTTAAATGTATATGGTCTAGTTCTATATCTATTTTATTGACTTATTCACCCGATTAAAGGCCCACTGTTGACTTATTCACCCGATTAAAGGCCCACTGTTGACTTATTCACTCGATTAAAGGCCCACTGTTGACTTATTCACTCGATTAAAGGCCCACTGTTGACTTATTCACTCGATTAAAGGCCCACTATTTTATTGACTTATTCACTCGATTAAAGGCCCACTGTTGACTTATTCACTCGATTAAAGGCCCACTGTTGACTTATTCACCCGATTAAAGGCCCACTGTTGACTTATTCACTCGATTAAAGGCCCACTATTTTATTGACTTATTCACTCGATTAAAGGCCCACTGTTGACTTATTCACTCGATTAAAGGCCCACTGTTGACTTATTCACTCGATTAAAGGCCCACTGTTGACTTATTCACTCGATTAAAGGCCCACTGTTGACTTATTCACTCGATTAAAGGCCCACTATTTTATTGACTTATTCACTCGATTAAAGGCCCACTGTTGACTTATTCACTCGATTAAAGGCCCACTGTTGACTTATTCACTCGATTAAAGGCCCACTGTTGACTTATTCACTCGATTAAAGGCCCACTGTTGACTTATTCACTCGATTAAAGGCCCACTGTTGACTTATTCACTCGATTAAAGGCCCACTGTTGACTTATTCACTCGATTAAAGGCCCACTATTTTATTGACTTATTCACCCGATTAAAGGCCCACTGTTGACTTATTCACCCGATTAAAGGCCCACTGTTGACTTATTCACTCGATTAAAGGCCCACTATTTTATTGACTTATTCACTCGATTAAAGGCCCACGGTTGACTTATTCACTCGATTAAAGGCCCACTGTTGACTTATTCACCCGATTAAAGGCCCATTCGACAGCTATGGTAATTTCAGAACCGCCATGAAGAGAGGGAAGAGGAGATACAAGATAACGGAGTATTACATCCCTACTCTTTTCGAATAGTTTTCCTGGTTCTTTATCATGGCCGGTGTAAAGCACTAATACTAAACATTTTTAACACTATACTTGGCTCGGTGGTTGAGATTAGGACACTAAAAAGCGATCCTGAAATATTGAAAATCTGATCAGCCGGAGAATCGAACCCACTGATTTGTCGTTCATTTGTTCAGCACGTAACCACTCGACCTCAGGTCACCCCTTTAGTTATATAATGATAAATAAATAAATAAATTGTTTTACATAAAATGTGTTCTTGTAAACATACATTTTGTATATTGAACAAATCTTATAAACAACTACCACGCAAATTTGATATGCAAGTATTTCATAGAGTACATCACCGGGCGTTCCGCTTGAATACAACGGGACAAACGGCATGCAATTTACCAGTTTAGAACTTTCTAGATGTTTGTATCTTATAAACATTTAGTTAAATTGTTTAATGGTCTTTTGTGAAAGTGCCTATAAATCACATTTTATATAGTAGGGATTTTTAAGTTTTGTTCAGTGTATATAAAGATACATACATGTACATATATGCTCATTTGATTTAAAATATTTAATCCATGTGATACAATACACACATGTGTACAGTACCTTTGCTACAAAATAATACTTCGTAGTATTTCCATCGCATATTTCTTCCATTTTAAGATTACCCCAGTATTATAAGTGGCAATAGAGTTATGTTCATTGATCCACAAGAAAAAGATGAAAAGAAAATATGTACGGTGATTAAGCTGAAGAACCTTTGCAGATCCACCCGAATTAACATCTCCGAATTCAGGGATGCATTTGATGGTACATTCAATTTTGATCAACAAAATCTGAATTCTGGTATTTACCCTCATACTATTTTCTGGTTTCCATTACGCCAACAAGTTTCGCTTCTTTCCGACCTGATTTATTCAGAAACAAATGTGAGAACTTTGTTGGATTCGTTCTTACAAAAGCCAGAATGGAATGTCGTCTTCACCAAAACGTTGTGCAAAATCGATATCTATGTTAACATCAACACAGAATCAGATCAAAGTCTCGAGTTTCAGGATACGAAAGACATGGCTGAAATCGACAAGACTCAAGATAGAACACAAGATTCGTCTGAACTTCGCCAGTTGTCATTCGGCAGGACAACAGCTTGTTTCTCCATTAGATGTGAAAGTGAAAATGGCGAATCAATTCGTGATAAGAAACTTGAGATACAAAATAGCATTGATAACATAGGTCACATCATACCACCTACATCGCAACATTGGTATTTAGACATGCAAATAAAAATTACCAGAGTAAGCCACTATTCTGGCGAAGATACAAAAGTATCCAGATGTTTAGTAGTTCTCTTTCTCAAAGGTGGTCAAATGTCTAAAACCATGCAAAGGCTCATAGATGATGATAGTTTTTGCTATCATCACCTGGTTGGAATTGCAGCCATGCTAGATTTGACCTATAACTCCGAACACGAAAATGATGTAGGTGGACATGTATTTTGTTTCCAACCACTGCCTCAAGAAAGTCATTATAGTACCACAGGACTTCCTGTACATATAAACGCATCCTTTGCTCTGGGAAATGATCGACGGCAAATTAAATGGGAAGATGATGAAACGATGTATTCATCACAAGCCGATCACGCTATAGACTGGAACCATGCTTTACTCGAGGAGGTACTACCTTTTGCATACCTACAGTTCATTCAACAGTCAATAGGACAGACAACTAGAAGCAATGTGTCAGATAAGCGGTCCGTCTATAACATATACCCTCGGTATGACACAGCTACATACAGATGGAAAGCATTGGTCAAGTCTTTTTACGATATTGCCAAAGATAAGAATATATTATTTTCCTCAAACTGTGGCGGAAAATGGTTGCCAATCAAAGAAGTAATCATACTCACAGAATCTAAAGAAGAATGGCATTCAAGTGTTGATAATCTTCTGATTACAGACCACATAAATACAGCGGTTATACCAGAAAGTCTTCTGAAAACAATCCAGGATCTACATCCGTCTGATTTCACTGTGATATCTCCAAGTTATCTTGCATATCACATGTTACGAAACAGTACCTATACGGGCTTATTATTTGAACAAAAGCTGAGCATTCTACAATATATCTTATCAGACCCTTGCAATGACAATTATGAAAATCTCGAACTTTTACCGCTTGACGATGGTAAGACGTTCACAAAAATAGGTAAAGACACAAACACGCCGGTTTTCTTAGAAGAAATAGATGTCATTGAACTTTATCCCTCCAAGGGTTCCAGATTCGTATCACGAAAACTTCCAATTGAGACAAGAAACATACTGGAAAACATGCTGACTGAAGGTGAGAATAACAATTTATTTCCGTATTGAAACCATGTATACAGTGTTAATAACTAAAAAAATACTATTGCTTCCATTTCGATGAAATTGAATCACACAACGCATATAATATCAGCGGTATTTGCCAATTAACACATTACTGTGTTACAAAACACATTTTAAAATGTATGCAAATGTCTCATTTCAGGTAAAGGGCGTATGATGCGCATTGACTCGTCGAATGCTTCAAATATGTTACGAAGTATAATAAAGCTTGAAGGCCCATCGATACTAGTAAACAGAGAGAAATGGTTGGAAAACTTTTGGAAATTCATCCAGTTCAGATTTGATCAATCACTTGATGACTTCGTGGACTTGAATTTTTTTCCAGTCTGCGTTAAAAGAGATCGGCCAGTTGAATTGTGCAAGCTGACAGATCACATCTTACTTGTCAAGTCATCCACTATGGAAAATGGTAACATCATGCAAGTAATGCAACTGCTTTCAATTCGAATGGTGAGTTACGTCCCAAAGTATTTGAGATCTGATGTTGTCAATAAGTACGTATATGACGATTCAATGCATGGTCTTATCAGCTTATTTCAGGGTATTAAACAGTGTCAGATAGATATCTACAATGAAAGTGTGACAAAAGAACAGCAGACCACTTTTGTTCAGTTCTTATCTGACATGATACACGGAACAATTCCACAGGCATGTATTTCAAACCTAAAAAAGCTTAAACTGTTTCAACAATATCGATCAAACTTTGATTTAAAATGCTCTTTGGTCGCAATCACAGACAATTCTGTTGTCTTCAAAGGAGACTCGTATCCAATTAAGTATCCTAGACCAGCGATAAGAACACGAACGAGCAATGAACTTACATTAGCAGAAAAGCTTGGTGCGACGGTATATGACCAAGTTGACATGATAATAGAAACCTTGCAAGGTTTTTATTCTGGTATCAATGATATGACATACAGTGTAAAAGATCGTTCGGAATTTATGTTCTGGCTGCTTCAAGACACAGTTTGCATTGATAATAAAGAAGTAAGAACTGAAATAATGGAGTTAAAAACAGAATATGTAGAAACCGTAGACGGATCGTTTGAATTACCAACTAAACTCTTTGACCCAACATATGTACTGCTACAGCAGTTGTTCAAATTTGAAGACAAATTTCCTGCTGAACGATGGTGTTCGAACCCCAGAGTGCTTCAGAATTTGCGCACATTGGGATTGCTGACATTAGATGATCTGAAAGAATGCCATTTAAAGGACACCTGTCGTTTTATTCACAACACAGCAGCCGATTTTAACGGCGATGAGGGTGTGTTATGTAAAGCAGAAGCTGTTTTGAAAATATTAAATAGCAGATGTGATCTTTGTGGACCGTATTTATATGAACTTCAGATAGTTCCGATAAAGCCTACACAGGTGCAAAATGTCATTTTTCCTAAATGTTTGAAAACTAAAAATGGTGATTTGACATCTTTGCAGCTAATGTCAAATGTTTCTTCATTTGAATATGTAAATCTCATTGGAACGGTATGCTACACTATTGATTGTAAACTTGTTCCAGATCTAGCTGAGCAATTCAAGTGGAGTGAAAAACCAAAAATTGAGTGGGTTTTGAAGCATTTAGAAAATGTCATAAACATGTATACCGACCGGTATAAGGCTGAATATGTTGTTCTTATAACAAGGGTTTACGAATGGTTAGCTGAACAAAATGATAAAGAAAACATAGCAAGTTTTGTATCTAATCATTTTAATGGAAATCGGTTTGTGTGGAATGGTGAATCCTTTGTTACAGTGCATGAAGTGTACACATGTTACACACGAAATGATATCGACTTGGCCCCATTTGCTTCAGAACTACCAAAGGAGTTCAATCATTTGAAGGATTTTTTTGAAGATGTTGGATGTGCTCAGACTCAAAGTGCAGACCTGTATCATAGAACATTGAATCAAATTAAATCATCGACAGAGAAAACAGACTTTGGTGATGATAAATATGCAACCCATGTTACGATTGCAATACTGAATAAGATAGTAAGTGAAGAACTTCCAGTACCCGTCGCGTACATTCCAGTGCAAAAGGATTCCATTTTATGTTTCAAACCTATAGACAAGTGTGCGTATTATGATGACAATGATCCACTAATCATTGATGGCAATAACGACATTTATCAAGTTCATCCTGATCTTACCATTGGAACAGCTAAGGCACTTGGTGTACTGAGTTTTAGACACAAACTATTATCGGACACTGTCTCCTTTGAGGAATGGGGACAAGAAGAATCACTTACCACAAAAATTAGAAATTTAATTAAGCATGGTTACACTGACGGATTTGCAGTCATAAAAGAGATGTTCCAGAACGCTGAAGATGCAAAGGCAAAAGGCTTTTCTCTTTTGTTTGATTATCGGGAAAATGAAAATGCGCGTTCGAGTTTACTTTGTGAAAAATTAGGTGCTTATCAAGGACCCGCTCTTTGGATATACAATGACGCCATTTTTTCCGAAGAAGATTTAAAAAACATCAGAAAGCTTGGAGAAGCTACTAAGCATAACGCTCCTGAACGTATTGGAAAGTTCGGGTTGGGATTTTGCTCAGTGTACAACATTACCGATCTTCCAAGTCTATTTTCTGGTCACAGTTTGGTAATATTTGATCCTCATTCGACCAATATTTCCAAGAGTCTACAAAGTAAATCTCCAGGACTAAGGATAGATTTTAAGAATGGAAAGAACACACATCTACAGCAACGATTTATTGATCAATTCAAGCCCTTTGAAAATGTATTTGGTTGTAACATTTGCACCCAAAGTAAGCCATACTTTAATGGGACTTTATTCCGGCTACCTTTCAGGACACAACGCAGTGAACTGAGTGATATAATTTATACAAATGAGCATGTAGAAGCTTTATTTGAAACAATTGCAGACGAAATATCTAATTTGCTGTTGTTCAATGAATCAATTAAAGACATCAGTGTATGGAAATTACCAAAGAACTACACTGACCCATCAGATGCAGTGAGACAACTACAAGTTGTAAAACAATGCCGGAGGATTTACGCAAATTATGATGACAACGTGTCAGTTATGTCCGAGATAACGCAAAAACGGAATGTTTTGTTTCGTGCAAATCGTCTCACACTTCTAGAAGAAGTCACTCTTCAGACAAGAAAAGAGAACCTCGTTCTTGAAGATGGGTCATGGCTCGTTTCTACAGCATCATCCAACGAAGACAGGGTTATTAGTTTGGCGGATGGTGTAAACGAATTGCCCATAGCTGCTGCAGCGATACCCGTTCGCAAATCGTTTAATGCTGAAAAAGAATCATATAAGGCTGTTCAGCTTCAAACCCAAGCACTATACTTTTGTACACTACCACTAGGCCAACAACGACATAACTTTCCTTTCCATGTCAGCGGACACTTCAGAGTGTCAATGGACCGCCAATACATTATCAAATACAAGTCTGACGAGCACTTAAACAACACAAACGCCATATGGAATCAAATGTTAATGGAAGATAACCTGGTTACTGCTCTCATCTGTTTATTGACAAAGGCAGACATTTGTGATGCTTATGAACTATGGCCTGGTTCGTGTGTTGATGAGTTCGAGAACAAGTTCGTCAAGTCATTCTACAACAGGATTTCTTCCAAAAAAAGCTTTGCAATATTCACAAACAAAGGTGAACGTTTAGACTATTTGGAGTCTCGCTTTCTTTGTCATGAAGCCTTGGAATATATGAAACAATATCAAATCTCCGTTTCTACAATTTGTATATTAGCTGCAGATTCGTCCTTGATAGTAGATATACCTCCTCACATTTTGGAACAACTAAACGATGTTGCAGAGGAAACGATGAAGAGTAGGGTTATATCGGCAGACTCATTCATTTTGAGTTATTTTCTTCCGAATGTTGAACGTTTTTTGCATGACCTTTCTGCCGATGATAGAAACAACCTTTTGAAGTTTTCTTTAATGTTACATAACAAACAGGTTAAACTATCATTAAAAGAAACTGCTTGCATACCAACAGACGACGGAAAGATGAAGCGTCCTAGTGATTTGATTTATGAAAACTCTGAAATAGGTAAACTTTTCCCCCCATTGATGGGATTTTTTCCACAACGTGATTTTGCCAGCGAGTCCTTGAAGCATGAACTGTTAGACATAGGTTTGCGATATGAACTTTTATCAAATGACATGGTCTTAAACAGAGCGCGCGAAATACTTTTCACTTACCAAAGATGTGCTGTGTGCGCGAAACATTTATGTCGGCGATTGTTGAAATACTTGGCTGTTCACATATCTTCAGAGGAGCACATTGCAATACTCAAAGAACTTTCCTTCATACCATTTTTGCCGGTCATGCGAAAACCTTCTAAATGGCCACTCACGTGGTTTGCAGATTCGTGTACAGAAAAGTTACCTGTCGCCGTACTTTGTAATGTACATTTGGAAATAGACACAGCACCAATTCTTTGGCGACAACCACATATATTATGTGCTCCGACGGTTAAGAATATCTTAGGGTGCACCCAATATTTCGTTGATACAGACTTGTTAAACAAATCACATGAACATACGTTTCACCTTGCTAGCAGTGATTTCTGTAATATATTCGATAAACTTGGAATAAAGCAAATGTCAGATACTTTTGAAGATTCTTTGATTATTGATAACTTATTGATGGCTGCTGATAGTGTTAGCAAAATAAAAAGTAGGCAAACAGAAGGAAAATACATCGCAAATATTTTCCAAGATATATATGAATGTCTTGAAAAGACAGACACTCTTCATGAGTCCGCTCAGAAGATTAAAAATAAGGAAATTATTTGGATGGCTGACCGACTGGTGAGTCAAGAAGTAGTTTCGTGTGATAGCTCTGAAAAGTTACACTTATGTCATCCTTTCATCTTCAGTATAACTGATTCTCCGATGTGTAAGTGTCAGAATCTTTGTAAAGCATTAGATATTCGAGATTGCTTTACTGCGTCAGAAGTCGCTACACATCTAAAAGAATTAAAGCTTAAGTACAAGGATTCTGTTATTGAAGATAAAAAAACTGAATCGATCATAGCACTGTTGAAGTTACTTAAATCATGTTTTGACACGGAACGCATCACGGATCTCAACACTTTCTTAACGGAATTTCGTATACACGCAATCTATGCTCCTGACGAAAATAACGTACTGCAGAGTTGCACAGAAATGTGTTTTGATGATTCCGCCATTGAAAAATCAGACACGATGATTTATGTACATAGAGATGTACCTAGAGCGATTGCGTTGGAGTTTGGCGTGGTAAGCAAATCTATTCATCAATTGAAAGAATGTTCTGATGACATTATAGACTTTTATCAGAAGGAACCGCTTGTTCAAAGGATTCGGAGGTTGATTGATGGTTATCCGTGTGACTCGGGACTCTTCAAAGAACTTCTTCAAAATGCCGATGATGCAGGTGCGTCGGAAGTAACATTCATGCTTGATTTTGATCATCACAGTGTTGACCACATATTCAACGAAGAGTCGGAAATTTTGCAGAGTCCTGCACTTTGTGTGTTTAATGATTGTTCATTTTCGAGGAAAGATCTTGAAGGTATACAAAATCTTGGACATGGAGGAAAATTTGGAGATGTTGCCGCCATAGGATGTTACGGTGTGGGTTTTAACTCGGTTTACAACCTGACCGACGTGCCGTCATTTCTAACCAAGGGTAGCGATGTCGAAAATGGAGAAACGATGTGCATATTCGACCCTCTAGCGAAACATTTACCCGATGTAAAAAGTGAAAAACCAGGTAAACGTTATAAAGATGTTAACGTCATACGTAAAAGCCATTCAGACATTCTCCGTGGTTATCATGAAAAGAAATTCTTCAGAGATAACACAGGAACGATGTTTCGGTTCCCATTAAGAACAGATGTGTCGGATATTAAACCAGACACAATTGTTGAATCAGACGAATTAGAACAAATATTACATGAATTTACAAAGGAATTATCTCATGCGGTGATATTTCTACGAAATGTTAAGAATGTTACAGTCATTTATCATCGTGATGGGAATTACACTGATAAATATAAATTACATATCAATGTAACAGGTACCAATGTAGAGAAACGGCGTTTATCGTCTGAAACACACAGGAAATTATGTGATGATTACAACAAGAAACCTGAGAAAATATTTGACTTTGTCCAAACTTCGGTTGACTACGAAATCGAAATAGAGACAATATATGATAAAGGACTGAAGGATTACCAAGAGTTCACAGTTGTTCAAACCTTTGGATTTCGAAATAGAGACAATATGCTCCCTCTCAGGTGCGTAAAGGAAATAAACAATAGCTTTCGACTACCTCAGGGGGGTGTGGCAAGACCAATACACGACCAAAAATGTGAAGGAAAGGCGTTCTGTTTTTTACCTCTGCCTATATCAACAGGTTTACAATGCCATATTAACGGGCATTTTGCACTTGATCATGAAACGAGAAGAACCCTTTGGAAAGCAGAAGATACCGATCACTGCCTCAAGACCCAATGGAACATTGCTTTAGTCCGTGAAGTTATTTCCCAAGCTTATATAATCTTTATGGGATCACTGATCCGACGTTTCTCACATACTTATCCAGGGAATATGGAAAAAGTGTGTGCAATTCTTAATTGCTTTCCATCCTATCAACATGCGGACAGTTTTTACTGGAAATGTTTAACATCGTCGTTTTATGAGCAACTATTTAATGACAATTTACGTTTTCTGCCTAGCCTGCATGTCACATTACATAAAAATAAAATGAACAACTTAAATATCACATGGGAAAACCCTGTATCTGATTGTGAGCATTGTCCTTTGTATACCAGTAGACATTTTGACAATGAAAAAGATAAAAATGTGCAAATTAAGGAAATCAATGAAAAGGAAACTAATAAAGATGATCAACATCAGCTCATTTCGGTTTTGAGAGATCTTGGAATACGAATTGTTGATGTTCCAGATTTTATCATTCAATCGATGGAGAACTCTGATCTTCAGTTGAAGAAACTTTCCCCCGAACACGTTATCAATTTTTTACGCTCTTATGATGACTCAAAATGTGAATGTTGTGATCTTAAGGTTGGTCGGAATGTTGCGGAAACAGCATTCAAGACACCCTCAAATGTAAACAAGGTTATCGAATTCTGTTCTAGCAGCACCAACGAGACGTTAGTGGATGTGCCACTTGTACTCACAAAGGATGAAATACTGAGGACTTTAAGTAGACATCAAACAATATTAGTCACAAACTTTGTAGATCTATTTCCATGCGGTATGTCGCATTTATTTCTGCATGAAAGCCTGAACGATACCATTTGTTTATTGCTGAGTGATTCAAAATACGATGAGCTATTTGGAGGAATGTTAAAGACTTTAACACTTACCGATTTTGTGACATTTGCCTCAAAAGGTCAAACAATTTTTACCTATTTGTATCGAACTACCCATGTACCTTTGCGTGCATGCGATTGTTTGCACGTTTCTCGGTTTTGGGAGTTTTTCACCGAAGACATCTGTTACAGAAAAGATCAAGAGAAAACGCAAAGAAATCGAGAGAAAATGCGAATATCTGGCAGACAGCTGCTTCAAAATATTACAATCAAAAGTTTGAGGGCAATAGAAGATCTTTGTTTGATACCCGCTATATGTCGCAAAGGAAATGATCAAATGTTTATCACATTTTCCGAGATAGACATACTCATACAGACAGATAGCTTCGTAGCTGGTACTGATATTCATACGGCTGTATCAATGTTTGATATTTATGAACTGAACAAAGCAATACTTCATGATGTAGCATCGGATAATGTGTATGCTTCTGACATACTCCTGGATCATATATCAAAATGTGATACGCCATTAAAACTTTTGAAATGTTTCATTGTTAATGTAGACAAGATAAGTAAGACAGAACTTAACACAAAACACGCAAAAGCCCTTCTTAGGTACTTTTATGATCACCTGGGGTTATTGACAGAAAATATAGATGTTCGTGAGATGAAGCAGTTTCCATTTTTCGAAACATTCGATGGAGATCTGAAAGCCATTGACAGGTGCACCAAAGTCTTCACCTTACCGGACGATATTCCACGTGATGGACTTAGTGAAATCAGTCGTTACAGTGATATAATATTTCTGAAAGACTTGCAAATGACTGAGTTGTACAACAAAATTGGTATACTGACTCCTTCAATAGAAGAAACATACATTGCTTTGATATTACCTGGGTATGAGAAAATGACTGATATTCAGTTGTATTCTCATGTACGATTTGTATGCAAATACTTAACTATACGCCCAGATGCTTCCAGTAGTTGTTTAATGCATGCAATGAAATATCTTCCTTTCATTGAAGTAGGTAGTGCACGGAAGCGAGTGCAGGACCTGTTTTATGATAATTCCAAGCATGCATTTTTCAGTATTATGTGTGAAAAAAATGAAATGCTGCCTGAAATTTACCATAAAACGTATATGTTGGAAATATTCAAACAGATTGGTCTGCAGTGGGAGATGACCGCACAGTTATTTGAAAGGTTTGCAAGGGAAATAGAGCGCAGCCCAATGCGTGATGGAAGTAAAAATAGGTCAAAATTGTTACTAAAACGGATGATAAAAGACAAAAGGTTACATGATATCAACTTCACAGTCACAAGCAATATAAAATTTATATTTCCTAAGCAAATTGGAGAGCAATATACACAGATTCATGAACAACACAATACAACAAGCCCAGTATCGTTTTGTGAGAGTGTCTATCCAACTCAAAGAAACATGGATTCGTGTTGGACCACACAACCCATTTTGCCAGATTCCGAATTAGATATTCTTAATGGATGGACAAGGAAACTTCATATCATCCAAAAACCATCAGGCAAACATCTCATCAATCATTGCAGAAATATTGGGAACAGTTTGGAGAGAAAGCTGCCTCATTTGCAAGATAAATGTAAGGATAATCTTAAGAACATAATGGACCATATATACGAAACGTTTGAATCTGACAACACAACTCAGACGTTAAACGAATTAATGCAAATTCCTATCATATATTCTCCAGATGATGGAATAATACTACATGCAGCGAACGTGGTTATAACGTGTAGTTCAGAAGACGAAATATCCCCGTATATCGTAAAAGTTCCAACTTATTTTGCGAGATATGAAGAATTATTCATCAAGTTGGGAGCATCCAAGGAAGTTACAGCTAACCATTATGTTCGTGGCCTCAGAGATATGTTCAGAGATTTTGGTTCAGTGCCGCTGAGTGAGGAAAAGAAGATAAGCGCTTACAAGGCTATGGTCAATTTGTTTGTCTGGATTAAAATAAATAAAGATATCATGGAAACGTCCTCAATTTATCTGTTGGATGAACGAAACTGTTTTAAAAAAGGAAGTGATCTTGTGGTATGTGACAATAGATATTTACGAGAGCGGGTAGAGAAAGGCATTTGTCTCGATTATATGGCAGATATTTGTCGCTTGGAATTTCATAAATTGATGATGAACGACATTGTAGACGGGGTTAAATTACTCTCACCACAACATGCACCACAAATCTTGTCTGCAGTGGTTCGGGAGGAAGTAGACCTAACCAACATCAGAACAGATTTAGAGCAAACTGAAGCAAAAAGGCTTCAGAAATATCTCACTGACGAGAAGTACATAAATTGTTTTTGCCGGCTTACACGACATGCCATGAAAAAGGACAATTTAGAATGGACTGATACAATTGAAGAAAATATAAAAAGTCACATTAGGAATATTAGATGTAAACAAGCCGAATGCATTGAAACGCATTTAGTGAGGAATCAATGCGAACCGATAAAGAACACAAGTGAACCAAAGCTACTCCACATCTATACCGAGGATTCAACTACGACAGTGCTTTTTGAAACGAATGATTCTAGTGACTGGCGAAAAGAAGTGCATAACAATATAACAGCGCATTTAAACTCTAGAGTAGGAAATTGTTTACAACATGAACTACTTTTTTTGGCGGCTGATCTGTTAGACTGCGCGAGGACAATGAAAGACTGTAATTTGTTTCTTGATGAAAAATCAATCGAAGCCTATGGAGAAGTAAGTCGTGCTGTTGTCCCTTACCTGAGTTCCGTTAGAAAACCAGGCACTTACGTACCACATTCAATGGTGACCCTACTTACTGATGACTGGAGTGAACCAGATGAATTCATGGCCATAGAAACAGACCCTCAAGTACCCACATATATGTTTGTAAAAGTTTTAGAATGTGAACAATCTGTGGATGAACATAGATTGTTTCAGCGATATACAGTGGATGCAGGCGAAGAATCACCGATTGTCGTAAAAGCTTTTCAATTGTTTGCAATTAGTGATAGTCGCTGTGATGAATTGAAAAATGCAGATCATCAATCTGATTTATCTTATGATGTAATTTGCAAAGAAATAAAGGAAACACTAGAACTGGCCTGGTCTTTAGATAAACTGGCGGAAAGAAAACAACTTGTTTTTAAACTCATCCGAAAATGGCATGCCGACGAAAACCCAGAACAAACCGAATTAGCAACGAAGGTTTTCCAGTTTATTCATGCATGTATAAGAACACTAGAAGGAGATGAAGATTTCTCAAAGGAAGATACGAATGCCGATACAGAAAGTACTGAATGTCACTTAACAAGGCAGGAAAATCTTGCTGATTGGTTTAAACAAGAATGGCAACGATATACAAAGAGTTCGAGGTTTGAATTACATGATATCACAAGTCAAAGATCATTTTATGAAGACTTTGTGCAGCAACCTCCTTATCACAATATTTCCGAAGCTGAAAGGTGGCAAAGACAAGCGAAGTCAGATCTGGATTCGGCTGAGGTATCAATTGCGGTATATCCACGGATATCGTTGAATTGGGTGTGCTATCAGTCTCATCAGGTAAACGAAATATCTAGTAGTAAAAGTAAAATCTTTTGTAAATATATGAGTGTGCATTTTATCTTTCTGACGTAAATGATCCGATTCTAAAATTACATTGTATACATGTAACTAACTACTTCTTGATTTAAATTGCGATGTATGAATATAACACTTAAATACTATAGTTTGTATTGTGTTATGCATTTATGGTCGAAGTGTTGTATTTTAAGATTTAGCGTTAGAATGTAAAACGTGTATGGCAATTGTGACAACACATATTTTGGCAATCTTGAGCTTTCATAGTGTTCAAAATTGTGAGCTAAATTTACTGTACTTTGTACAACGCGAATACATGTATTTAACTACATAATGCCCGCCTTATTTGATGCACTGGTTATTACTATTGCTTTATCATCACTCAATGCAGATTTTTAACAACCAATCACTTCTTCCTGCTGATGTATCTAACTTTTGATGGAAACTCAATCAAATTAAGAATGAATTTCACAGCAAACAATCAAAGGTATAGAACATACCGAGCAGATACATCGAATATTTATTGCATTAAAGTCTTCTTTTGGTGAGCGCTGTCTGCTTTCAATAACTGAGTTATCGTTTATTATTCAGGCTGCAGAAAAGGCTTTAAAGGCTGCTTGGTACGCCAGAGATGCCAATAAGTGTGACAGGTGTTCTCATTTATTAACGTCTTTAGCTGAAGGTAAGTCATTATGTGATATCTAAGTACAAAAATGTTCAAGATATCTTTTTACACACGTATGTATAGAGGTTACTACTTTGATTGAATCGGCATCAAACGTTGTCTTTATGTATGTATTAATGATATGCTGGACAAATTTGAACATGGATCACTGATTCAAATCACAGGAAAACTGTGTTAACACTCCAAAGGTCACAGGATTGTTTTATCTTTACCACACCTTGTCAGAATATTTGTCTTAAAGTCATATCTTGTAGTACAAGTTTTAACATGTGTCATCTGGGGTCAGAAACTATGTCACCGGGTCAAATCACAGGAAAACCTTGAAAACAAGAAACCTAACGACAAAGGAAAGGCCCAAAGCAATGTTTTCATTTGAGCGTTATAGGCCTCTTGTTAATTGTTTCTGTGTGTTAGATATTTTATGGATTGGGATATGATAATATTTTATGTTGATTCTATGTTTAATGATATTTTATTTCGTTTTTTTTGGGGGGGTCTGGTGCAATTGTGTGTTGTTTTTTTGGTCTGGTGCAATTGTGTGTCGTTTTTTGGGGGGTTTATGGGGTTTGGTGCAATTGTATTGTGTTTCGGGATCTGGTGATATTTCATGTTGTTTTTAGGTTTGGTGATATTTTGTGTCGTTTCTTGGAACCCCGTCCATATCTTTTCTGTACAAAATGGTAAAAAACGTTCAGAAATATCACCGTAATTGGTAAAATTGCGTGCATTTATTATGAATATTTACCTAACTATTGTACCACATCTGTTTTATGAATTCAGGACTGAATGAAAAGCTTGTAGAATTAACACAGCACCTTGAAACATTGACTGGAGCACATACACGCATGAGATACCCTGATACCATGACTGCACCTGATATACCAGCGGATTATTATACCCGCGAGAAAGCTGAAAAATGTTGTCAAATTGCAACAGAAATTTACAATCAAGTAGATGAGCAATTCGTTAGATACAAATGGTAATCTGCTTTCAACTGGTTAATTACTAATTGACTTATGTTTCATTTTTATGGCTATATCTTTGTCGTTGTTTATTTTAAACCAAGAGGGTTTTAAAAAAGATTTAATTGTGATAACCTTTAAATACATATACTTCTTTTTGTATGTATGTATGTATGTTTTTGGCTATTTACAACAAAATTTATTTTGTATGTATAACCAATTATTGCGTCTATTTTTATGCGATTTATATTTTTTTTCAAGCACAATATGTACATATTAAGTTGACTCATGCATAATAACGGTCATAGAACAAATGTTTTGACAATTCTATATTTTGCTGTTTCAAAACTTACTTAGTTTTTTTAACTCACTATTTTACACTGATTTTAATAATTGTTTACTTGTTGCAGCCATTTTATTAGAACTTTACGAAAAGTTCTTACAATATGGTATTTATTGTTCATGTTGCTATTGTACTGAATGTACATATATATTCAATCTTTGATATGATCAGGGACACTATATTACTGTAATTTAGTGTCCCTTGTTATGATTTAATGTTAATGATATATATAATAATTCTGTATTATTTCTAACCTATGTTTATATTTCATTTTATCACTTTGTGTATCAATTGATGCAACATGTATAAAACAATTACACAGCCATCTTATAACTTCAATGGACACATGTTACTTCACAAATATAAACTAACAACATCAATAAAGATAAAATGGATAGAATATGAATACATTTTATCAATAAATTGTTAGTTTTTATTGATGTTGACATATATAGTACAACCTCTCCAGAGCCGACCTCTCTTGAGCAACAACCTCCCTTCAACAACAGCACGATATTCCCCCCACTGCATGATTTAACTGTTAATTTAACCTAGTTAGAGCAACATCCTCTCAAAAACAACATAATCTTTCTACTCCCAAAGGTTGTTGCTTTGGAGAGGTTGTGCTGTATTACTTATGCTGTTATTATTGTTATATTATTTATGTCTCGACATGTGTTGTTGTTGCTAGTTGTTGTTGTTGTTCTGTTACTATATAATGTTGTTATTATTGTTACTGCTGTAACCGTTGTCGCCACCATAGTAATTTTTGTTATCATTTATCAGGATGATGCTAAAATACATTTTTGTTATACATGTAATTGTTTTGTAACTAGGTTATGTAAGTGTGTTGCTGCTGTTTTGTTGTGACGATGATGGTGGTGTGTTACCAATGATGATAATTATGGATAAGACGATTATATGTATATCATGACTACTTAATTAAAACTATTGTGTGATTCTTATTATTATTAACACTACAATACATGTAACTATGATTTACTATATATGTTAATAAATAGGTGATTTGATAAAGGCCCTGTTATTTGTCAGAGGACCGAGGGCCAATACGACTGTCCCGAGGGCAAATAACAGGGCCTATATCAAATCACTTATTTATTGACAATTTTGTTAACTTTATTATCTGAATCAGTTTATTTTTTTAAAAAACACATGAATAGCAAGATACTTATACAAGATGGCCGCCATTTCAGCTAAAATCTATATCACTTTTTGGTCCTGCTCTAGCAGTCAATCAAATTGCTGAAAATGCGGGCCAATATCTATATCACTTCGGCCGCGAGCTGGGAAGTGATACAGATATTGGCCCGCTTATTGGAAATGCCACTGTGCCAGGCAGTAAACAAGTTACAAGGCTGATAATAAATATATTTAATAATTAATAGTAATAATAGCAGTATAATTATTATTATTGTTTTTATCATTATTGTTGTTTTTATCATTATTGTTGTTTTTTCATTTTTATAATTAAACAGATGACTATTAATTCGAAAAGTTTAAGCTTGTGTTAAACATGGACATAAGATAAGGATTTAGATATAACACTATTCTTGATTTAGGGCCTATGCATAAAACCGGCCAGGGGTACGATGTAATATAGCATCCCTGAACCAGCTGACTTATGTAATGATAAGATTAAAAGATATTGATCAATCAACAATTATAAACTAATATGAATAATTTGGCTTGTTTGTTTATTTGATTGCTCCATTAAGAGTTTACAAGTGGAACGTTGTTTCAAATTTTACATGCACTCAAAAGTGAGAAGCATTCATCTCTACATTTGGTGACATGTAGGCCTATCAGAAACTCTACCATTCGGAACACTTTGGCGTTCGTCTAAAGAAAAGTGTGTATTTCTCAGTTACGGAAATGCCCGAGTAGTTAAAATTGGTACATGTAGATTCTAAATAAGCAGCAATCATAACACGGGCATTTCCATAACTGGAATACGCACTTTTCTTTAGACGAACGCCGAGGAGTTCCGATTGAATAAGAAGTAGACACGTTGAAGTTTCGCATGAATTAGTAAATTTTACTTCAACACCGCTTTTAATATCAACAAAAGGATCCGCTATTATGAAGATATGTTTAACACTTTTCCAATAATTCTGCATTAGTACTCTTACTACATGATCTAATTGTGAACATTATTGATCTGAAAAGTAAATTATTTTGTTTTGTGACACTTCATTGTCAAAAACATGACATAGCTACATTGTAAATGTATCTATACTTCATTCGCTTCACCTGTAATTACTAATTATAACAGGTAAATAATAGCTTGTCCCGATGTCACCTTGAAAACGATAGTCTGTATTCAGTTACATTACAGATGTCGCTGTGTAAGACAGATATTTAATACCAGTTGTCAAAATTTTATTAACAGAAAACGGTTTAAAATAGAAAGAACTATGAAATATATGAAATGTTTAACTGACCAGTCAAATATGATATGTTTATAAAAATCGAATGAGTGCCTGGGTCGGAACCCTCGTATCTGCTAGTATTCTTACACATCTAACATAATTTATGTTTACTCAAACATTTTTGTTATAGACATATATTTGTAAAATTAAAAGCCCATATTTGAACACCTTTGATATTTCTCGACAAGTTTTATTGTTTTCGATCTTGTCAGATAAGTTCCGGGCTTTGTATAACACCAGATACAATTTTTTAATGGATGGTGATTTTGTTCAGGATAGAAAGAGGAACAAATTCCCATTCACTGATCAAAGTATACCGTATATGCATGCATTCGTATATTGTAACCAACTCATAATTAAAGGCATGTTATCGAATATGCTAAAGTTGTTCGCTAAAATAAAATCTTATTATTCTAAAAACAGATAAAGATGTGTTGTCGAACTTTCGTACATTTCGATACATTTTAACAATTTTAGGGCATTGCAACTTCGTCTCCTTGTCTGCATAGGGAAATATTAAACATTTTATTTTGATAAGTTTCAACAATGTTAAAATGTCCGTTGAAGTAAATGTTGTCAAATAAATAAAATACTCATAGTAACACCATCTTGCCTTCTTGGAGAATATAAATGTTTGATATTGTCATTAAACATCTGTCAGCGCTCTAGCTTTTCACGCATGCGCCTTGAGGTATTCATGAGATTATGTAAGCAAGTCATGCTTATACGGTAGTCAATAGACGAACTTTCGTGCGACATCTACCAAACAAGCCGACAATATGACCTATGTAATATGGTAATAAGGCCGATAATACAGCTGTAGAATTGAAACGTGAGTACTACGATATA
This sequence comes from Lutraria lutraria, assembly GCA_964023205.1. Lineage (NCBI taxonomy): Eukaryota > Metazoa > Mollusca > Bivalvia > Venerida > Mactridae > Lutraria > Lutraria lutraria. The sequence goes on from OZ026847.1 coordinate 33,029,079, forward strand.
AAATGCAACATGCATTTTGATCCTGGAATTAAAATGGAGTGAATAAAATGGCTAAATTCGTGTCATTAAGACGATCAAGAAGTGAGCAGGATATTTCGGATGTGTCGTCTGCTGAATCGGAAGAAAAGACACATAATGGTGAGTAGATTTTAACATATTATCGAATAATATTTATGATGTTAAAGGCATACGGATAGGATCGATTGTCTTGCAGTAATGCGCTGGACTGCTAATCGGCAGGTCATGGATTCGAGTCTCGGCTCTGCTATCCGTTATTTCAAGGACACTTTCAGTGTCCCCATCCGGGCCAACTATCGAGCCAAGGACTGTGTCTATATGATCACAAGATTACGGATGAGGCACGATTTAAAGAACCACGAAAAACTACAAGAAAAGAAATAGGGATAGAGCTATAAATGTTCGGCTATCTCTCATCTATGGCGGCCCTGAAGTGGCCATAGCTGTCGCATGGTGCGTTAAACAACAGATAAACATTTTGTCATATTTGACACAAATATATATAACTATTTATAAAAGAAACAATAGGCGTAATATATTAATGATTTATGCACACAATAATCCTATCTTGGGACTTTCTACGAAGTGGTGCTTGAACAACAGACGATTCATCTTGATCACAAATTTACTGTTTTGAATCCACAAATGAATAACCATATGACCTGAAAGCCTGGTTCCACACCTTGTTCACACATAAATATCCATAGTTTTTTTATCAAACTTAAGGCATTATAAATCGCAACAGTTTACAATACATGTATACCTTTACATTACATAATTATACATGTACTTAAATTATACATTATACAAATGTATATGTGTCGTATATTAATTACTTCTTTAGTATTTGGTTAAGTCATGCCTTGGTTGAATGTATGGGTGTTAGCAATTAGAATGAAAAGTTAATCAGTTCTTGTATACGCAAGGACTTATATATACATAAATATGTATAGGTCCTTGATATAATTTACGTAAACAAAACATTAGCAACAGATCACTGCTCGAAAAAACATGTTTACGGAAGTATAATGAAAAATTATATTTCTATAAACTTCACGTTTAAAATTTACTTTGCCGAATATAAGAATGCACCGACAAGTTGTTTAAGCAAAAAGGTGAAGACGCTGAGCGCTGGAAAAAGGGTGGGGTTATATAAAAGAAGCAAATTGGACAATATTTTGTTGGGGAAAATGTAACTTATTTTCCGAGGGGAAGACTGTGACAGCGACTGTCAGTGTCTCTTACTGAATAAGGAACCCTGACAAATCTCTGACCTTAAATACTGTATTTAATTGTTTGTGAATTGCATGCATTCACTATAAGAACAAACAATGTATATATATGAGTGTACATATATTTATGTTAGTGAATCGGACTATAGTACAGTAAACTTATTGAATTAAATTAATGCATGATTAATTTGATGGAGAATAGTTTTATTCCTTCTATAAGTAGGGTGTGCTATATTGGACATACATGTACATTATACTAAATATTATCCAATGTGGTTTAAAATCGCAATAACAGCGACTGTCATTTGGCAACTTTTCCTGCCTTTGTGGTTGATGTCCCCAGGTGGTACCTGGACAGCTTTCTCGCATGACATTTTTTTCTAGTCCCAGATTTGATTCGAACTCACTACAGTGAATGTATGATGGTTTCTGGTCTGACAGAGACTGTTACCACTCGACCATTCAAGCCCTAGACTTACTATAGCACGATGTAGTCTTGAGGTAGGGTTACAGTATTAACATTACATGTATATATAAAATTGTATTCCAAACAGCTGTAAAAGCAAACCAAAATAAATGTATAAAACAATACTACTGTAAAAGGTGATGCCGAGAGCGCAAACTGTCCTCCTCACCGACACGTTACTAGAGGTGTGCTAAAATCACAAAACTATAAAACTAGAGATATGCTAAAATCACGATTCGTGGTTTAATGCAGATAAAGACCCATTTGATTTCAATTAAATTTCTATTTCAATATATTTGTGTTAATGAAATGTATTTTAATTGCGTTTAATTGTCAATTAAGTCTAAAAATAAACAGCAATTTCATATCGTGTTTCTAAATTAAATTAAAGTATCCAATTGTTTCGATACTAGACGACATTAGATAACTTGATCGTAATTAGCAAAAAAGGTAAACGTCTGTTTCCATGGAAATTCACTTTATAATATTGATTTCAACAACCGAAACATTAATTCTATATAATCAATCATTTACTATTTAATCATTTAGTGAAAGTGTGTGTGTGTGGGGGGGGGGGGGGGGGTAATTTGTATTAATTGAATTAAAGATAATAAACACGCGTCTTTATATCTGTATACGTAAAACTACAGCCAACACGGACTCGTACTTAAACTTCAGATTCTATCTTGAATTATAACTTACATGGAGTGAGAAGTATTATAAATATGATTTATTAATCTAGATTTACAAAGACGCCTATATACATGATGTATTATCTGTAAATAGAAGTGCTAAGTTTCCTGTACCGTAATAAAGTCATACATTCCCAAATATGAAGTCTTACAGCAATGATCATTTCGGTCAATTTAAATACATGTATTCAAAATCTACATGTACATTTGTACATAGGCTCGTATTTTAAGAATAAAACCACTAGAAATTTGCCGAATGTTAAAACAGGTGAAATATGCTTATCATGGTTTCGCCTTAACAAATAACAATTGATTATTTTAAGTGTTCGTATGTGATTGTAAATACACTGTATTTAAGGAACATGATGTGCCCTCGTGTCAGTAGTATACAATACAATGACTGTGTCTATTGGAGTGGACTTATAATGTGATATTATTTAATGGTCATATCGGGTATAATGATATGTAACAAGACGTTACCATGGTAATCTATCGATTGTGTATGTGTAAATCTAAATTACATACAATAAACTAGCTAGATAACGTTCACCTTAACAGATGGTCTTTGATCTGAGAATGAATACTTATTAGCTTCACAGTGATGGCTGCATCTGGGTTTACCTAAACATTGTATTTACTTGGTAAGTTTGTTGATATTAGGTGAATAATCGGTGGTCCAGTGGTAACGCTCTAGATCACTAAACAAAAGGTCGTGGGTTCGGATCTCGACTCCACCTTACATAATTTTCAGGGATGCATTTTCGATGTCCCCATCCCAACTAGCGAGCCAAGTTTTGTGCTAAGACAATCGCAGGAAACGGGCGAAGTTTGTATCGAGGCCTTACACGATAAAGAATCAGGAAAACTATTCTAACTAAGAGTAGGGATGTAATTGCCATGTTTACCTGTATCTTATCATCCCACTCTCTTGTGCGGCTCTGAAATGACCACATCTGTCGAATGAGCCGTTAAACAATAAATATATTGACGAAAACAATTTGCCTCTAAAGATATAGCTCCATGTAAATAATTGGATGTTTCAACGTTTTATCAGTCAATAACAACTTGTAGTGAAGGTATAGCAAAAACGACGTTCATTTACATGATATGTATCAAAGGTGTTATTCTCACGAAAACAATTAACATTTTTCTGTCTGCTCAATTTTGGCAATAGTTTGGCATCTTGATCATTTTCGCAATATTTGTCCAGAGTTTGACATTGACGATTTGTCTGCAGTCACAAAACGTCTGTACAATTAAACTCAATCTACGTACAGTTCTAAATTGTCTTCGATTCGTTACCATCTTTGACTTTAAGTAGGCGTCTAATCGATTTCTGGTTGGCAAATAGTGGCAAGCGCGCTGGACTTGTAAAACCTGGCGATCTGCGTTCAAATGAAAATTTAACAATTTACATGTCGATTTTCCTTCACATGTGGCTAACATGCCGGCTCTTTACGGAAATACAGTCCTGGAAAACTGGTTCCGTGATCCACTCGTTGTTTATAACCGAACTGAACCTTTTTACAAGGATCCAGCAACATTCCATATGTGGAGAAAAATCGACGTGTTTGTCAAATATTCATAGAATGGTAGACTGCTGTGACCCTGGTTACAAATTCAAACCACGGCCGCGGCTGTCTGCAGCAAAGCTTCTCTTTTTGAACAAACTTATAACTTAACTTTTTTGCTTATATGCTAAATTTTGATCACAGTAATATGAGTCATGCATTGAACAAATAAGACAGTCACAGCTGGTTGTTGTAATACACATTATAGATATAATTCACGAACCTATCATGTGTTCTGCATTGATTTTGAGTTGTGTGAACAGTGCTTGTGTTGTTTTTGTACTATTTGCTTGCGTCACTTCATTTTATCTCCGAAAACATCACAAGTGAGTTTTACATTTCGTAATCATGTTGCTCAACAGAGGGACGTTCTAAACAGAGAGGTTATACTGTACATTGTATTTTTTATTTTAGGTATAAAGCTTCTTGTGCAACTAGCGGAAGGCGACGTTCCAGTTCTCGAGTTTCTTAACGACTATGTGCAGGAATTTCTGGACGGCAGTTACCATGGGAACACAGAATTTTACTTACGTTCACATCAGTTCGTCTCACGTTTGGAACAGTTTTATAGACAAAAGAACTCGCAATGTCCATATTATCTTATATCGTTTTTCAGACATTTAATTACATTAATATCAGAAACATTATTTCTGTCCGCTACTAGTGACGTATGTAAGGTTGCCATAGAATCTGTTGTTGTGACCTCGCCAGCGGTCAAGGTCAAACTAAGAGATTTAGTATCAAATGTCTCAACGATTCAAGATCTTACGATTAAACTTGAAATTGACGTTGTTAAGCATTTACAAGATTCTAAAAACTTTCATTTAAATGAATTCGATTCAAAATCGGTGATAACTCAAACAGAACAAATATGGCGCTTGTTGAGGAGATGCGAGTCGCCATTAAAGCAAGTTACCATGGCAGTCGAAAAGAAAGCGTCTGCAGACAGAGACTTTTTTCAAAAAGCCTCTCTTGGAGTTGGAGCGGTTTGTGCGGGTAACAAATGATCACATTTTAGTTAATTTTATTGGTTTCGAAGGGAATTCGGCTTTGATACGTATTTACATTATTTTTCTGTTTGGTAATTATCCTGATAGGAAATTAATCAGTCGTTGGAAATTGGATATATAGTAATATATGAATGTGCCAGCCAACTTGGCTTATGAGACACCTATCTTTTGTATGCACAGTATTTCTGACCCGTACTAGTTATCAGCATATTACAACTTCTTCTTTTTTGTCTTTTAGTTTAAATGATGTTTTTTTTACATATATTTTATTATTTCCCTCTACAGCTGACTTTTAAATAAGCTTCAACCTAAAATGTTAAAACATGTGTTTATTTACATAATTCACGCATTTCGATACCGGTAAAGTTACGATTGTGTGTCAGTAATTTTGTTCATTTTAATGAAGTCATTTCGAAATATATTTATACATATTTTTAAGCTTGTATCTTCAATATACAGTGTTGATCGACAAACACCGTCATCTAAGTGTCGTGTTGTACCTGAAAGAATAGCTAAAAGCAAACTCTTCATAAGTGATTCAAGTCAATGAATGGTTGTTTGTTTGATGTTGTTTTATGGCGCATCGACAACTAATGGTCATGTAGCGTGTATTTACATGTAGATAAAAGGGTATTGATATTCTGAACTTTGTACATGTATTAAGCGGTTCACTATTTTAGTTGTATGATTGCAGGTCGTTTTCTGTGGTCGCTATGGTCTGGTGATAGTCATGAACAAGTTGCTAACGCAGCACTTTGGTCGGTTGGCACGGGGTTAACCGGAGCTGTTCTACAAATTCCCCGCGCACGGGCGTCGCGATTATTAGAAGAGTTGGCGCGTCAAAAGGGCAAGAAACAGGAGCTTCAAGATATATTAAAACATTGGTTGATTGAATCTGATGGAATCTGTGCCAAGTTGGTTCTGTTTTCATCATCAAATGGGAAGACGTTCTAAATGTAGCGATTTGTGAAATATTGCTTGAGAATGTCGAATTTACTTTTTAACAAAATCTGTTCGTACGATATTTGTAGTTTTTTTGCACTGGATTTTATTTGTCAAGACAACTCTCTTTTTTAATCTTCTATTATAAAAACCATAAACACTTAATTCATCAAAAATTAATGTAAAATGTAAAAAATAAGACGTTCAATTTTGACGTACAATTATGTATCACCCGGCAGTATTTTTCTTCTTCAAGTGAAAAGCTTGTTCTATTATAACAACAATATTTTAATAGCCATTATCAGTTAAACTAAGTTTCAAAGTGTTCATTAAATATCTTTTTTATTGTAGGCCAATTATAATTTCGACGTTTATATATAAACTGCATCTCGACTTTTTTGTATAGGTTTAAATCAATTTTGAGATCAGATTGCTAACTTGAGGAAAAGAAATATTAGCCAAGTGTCCAAACATGATGATGTAAAAGCTAAGCTTTGTTTAATGATATATAGTAACATATGAATGTGTCAGCCAACTTGGCTTATGTGACACCTATCTTTTGTATGCACAGTATTTCCGACCCGTACTAGTTATCAGCATATTAATTACAAACTCTTCTTTTTTGTCTTTTAGTTTAAATGATGTTTTTTACATATATTTTATTGTTTCCCTCTACAGCTGACTTTTGAATAAACTTCAACCTAAAATGTTAAAACATATGTTTTATTTACATAATTTACGCATTTCGATACCAGTAAAGTTATGATTGTGTGTCAGTAATTTTGTTCATTTTAATGAAGTCATTTTAGTAGATTTTCCATTATTAAGGTTTTTATGTTTCCAGTCTAAACATTAATTGAGCTAGAAAATTATTCATGAGATTTATGAAATCACGTGCAATTAGTACCTTGTATATATGTATTATAGTATATTTGCATATCATGTTTTTATGTTAAAAATTGTGCTCTGCAGGTTTAAGGGACAAAACTCATTCATGTTAGAAAAATCCTACAATTTATTACAAGAAACACTGTATTGATCAATTATCATTCTTTAAAGATCATTTTGTTGATATCTCAAAGATATAAAAATCTCAAAATATGAAAATAAAAATGCAACTTTATATGCACATGTACTTGAGTATTTTCCACAGTGAAAGACAAGCATACTGTTCAATCCTGTCCGTCCGTCTGTTAGAAATATATTTTCAATGAATTCTACAAATATTTTATATATGACTCAGTGAGCTCGTCAAGAAAATAAATGGCTGGGTGTTATATGTAGCTGGTTACTTTAAATATTACATATTTTGTCCAAACAAGTCACACAGATCATACTGGCTACATAATCTTATATTTTTAATTATAATTTCTCATATATGCCTTCTCCATCTATCACATGACGTAAGTGCTTATTGGTATTGTATATTTGTATTGTTTTGACAATATACTTTGTTCAAGTCGTGAATAAGTATTCTGTTCTGTTCTTAAATCACATTGTTTTCATTATCATATTTTATTGCATTGTTCATTACTAGATTGACTCAATTTTATTCTAATTGATCATATTATGTCAAATATATAATGCACATAAGAGCCAATCTTAATCAATGAGATGACTTATATGAACACTGCTCAAGCTGCTGCATACTCTGGTTGGTCAATAAATAAAAAGGCAAACTTTAATGTACTGTGGAATCATTGATTTTCGTTGGGGATTTAATTCTCTTTTCAAAAATCAAAATCCACAAATTTATGTCCCCAAGAAATAGCCATTTTAGTAAAAACCACGAAAATTGAACCCAACGAAAATAAATGAAAATACAGTATCTTATAACCTTTAGAAACAAATTTGTTTAATAACAAATGACCAACTATCAACAACATATTCTTCTCTGATCACATTAATTATTCATAATTTAAAGATAGATGTTGTATTTACTTATCTTATTGCAATCTAATTCAGTGTATTGTAAATACCTACTTATTTTTTTGCATCTTACATTCATATGTGCGATATGACAGTGCCTCACATAAGTAAGAAACAATCTTACGAGAATGTATCACCAATTTATTCAAAGAGACATTTGAACAATGGTTATATAGTTTTTACACAGTTTAAAACAATATAAACAAATATACCAAAACATGTTAAAGTAGCATCAATGTCTTATTAATGTTTGTACATAAGTTCTTGGTAGCATGTTGCTAATGTTTGTGCTTTTAGTGAGGGGGCATTATACAGTTTTGTGTTTTTATTAATTATTATTTTTTATATTTATGGTTCAGTATGATTATAATGAACTGTTTTCAATTTTCTTGCCTCGTTTTTATCCTGCCCTTGCCTTTCCAATTTTATTTTGATGTTTGTATTTTATTTACACATGTAGTCAAGTATAAGTTCTTCTTTGGAATACAGATAAGAATTACTTCCCTTGTATATAATTATATGCTGTTTCTTACCCTAACATTCAAAATGGCAGAAGGGCTAAGTGTTAACAATGTCGGTCCGTCTGTCTTAATTTTGGTTTCCAAGCAATTACTCAATAAATATTTCATGGATAGGTTTCATATTTTACATGAAAGTGTACAATTTCATTGTACAGGCCTATTTCTATTAAAATCCAAACATTTTCACAGGAGTTGTGGCCCCTTTTTGACTTAGCGCTCAGCGAAATCATTCGTGTTCTCCAAACAGATTTCTAGTTTACTATTGCTCCATTCTTGAGTTGTACCATTTACCATCAAGGAATGTGGCATTATTTATTGTTGTTGTGGATTACAACATAATGCGATAATATGAACTTTTATTTATTTTGGGATTTTATTGCATTTTTGTCGGTGTTGTTAAGTCTTTTATCGCTTGTCAATGTTGCAATCTTGGTCACCTTGTGTATCTCGCTCTGATGTACAATTAATGCTCAAATATATAATCTTGATTTGTTCAATTTTTTTCATAGGTTTTTCAACACCATTTTATTGATCATTGTTACGGATATTAGGTGTTTTTCATTGTTGTCAAGTTAAAGACTAATTGTTAAGCTTATTCGTGCCTAATCATTATTGCTTTTAAAAGTCAGTGCCCTCTGCCCAATGTGGTGAAGTAAAGTGTCATATCTTTTTGCTCTGTGATCATATTGTTGAACGTTACGCACCTTTTTTATCATTTCCTACCTCTTGTTATTTTGTTAACAGTAACTGTTGTTGAATGAAATTTACTCGGAGAAGAAATTTAAAAATATCAAAGATTGCTTTTTTGTTTTTATTCCAAAAACCATGGACCAACATTTTATAAAAAAATTAAGGATTCACAAATAGAATTTCCAATCAAAAAACCAAATATATAAATATACTATACATGTAGTCATAAACTGAAACTCAGGGCTCACAGCAACTAGTATGCACGCACACACAAAATGTAAGAAATATGACATATATAACTATGAACCACGTATCATAATACAGACATGCATATTGTGAACAATTGGAAACATGATGTCCAAACAGGGGAAGCAAATAAAAAATACCATGTGACAAATGGAACTAAGGGAAATAACTCCAACAATGATTTACACTAACATTGATTCTCCTTGTCTGTCTGTAAAGAACGAAACATATATATTCTATTCTGTTCTGTGTATTAAACTTTTATCAAAATTCTATATTTATCACATTAAGAAGTAAATTGAATGTCCATCAATAAGATTATTTAAAACAACATGTTTATTCTTCACTTATGACGGAGATTATTGTAAACATATAGTGTCAAGTGATATACATGTAATCATGCTGCAGATATGCAAAAACTTCTCCTGTCCTACTTTCTCATAGGAGTGTGCCCTGGCTATAATAAAGAAGAATCAAATATGATATATTCTGAAAGTTGCCGGTTTATCTCTCTTCTTAGAGTTACATCCCTTTGATAGATTTAAGAGAAAAAAACGGCAGCTCTGGCAATATCAAAACAATATACTGTGTATTTTACTGTAGTATGGTACAATATGTCTACATAGATATTGTAAAACCAGCAAAGCATAAACATATTAACTGTGATTTATTATAGTTAAGCAGATTAACATTTTGTTTAAACTTCACCGTTTAAATACAAACATATTCATGAATTGTAATGCATACTGCTACATTGTATAGACATGTACAGTATTTATTAAATCAATGTTGTTAAATACCCAACTTAAGACTCATTACAACACAAAAAAGCTTAAATTTGCTAAGCCATTTTTTCAGCACTTATCTAACAATAAAGATGAAAACAAGACTTGTACACTTAAGCGTAAAAAATTGTTTCTATTCTGGTTACCTGACTAACCCTAATTTTCCCCGCAATCCAAGGAATGGTTCATCCTCTGTCACACTTTCAGAAATAATAAAAAGATTTTCTAATGAGCATGTAACCAGAAACAAACATTTTTTACGTTGTATCAAAAAATAAATCTGGCCTAAGTTGATTTTACTGGCCATATGCGATGATAAACAATTTCATTATCTATGCCCCTGCTCCATTTTAGAAATAAAAAATTATATAATGCCATGTCAGGGTTTTTTTATAAATATATAGTTGTAGCCTGCGAAGGGCTCCTTTCCTCTGAAAATTTCTTTAAAAATCATGTACTTTTCCCCAAATTTCCAATTTACTCCTTGAAATTTCATTCCTGAAATCAGTTACAGATGAGCATTGTCTCTAAAAAGAGGCTTCTACCCATTGTTTCACCCCATATTAAGGGCTAGTGTGCCTACCCCAAAACATAAATAAATCACAGAGGCATTTGTGCATACAAGAAAAAAGCATGCCCTAAGACACCCCTAGAACTCAGCCTACACATTAATTTAAACCAATTTAAGCTACGCCTCTGTTATTGTAAACAAAGCAAAAATTAGCTCTCCCAGTCTAATTTTGGAATTGGTGTATTGCAGTTTCCATGGTATATATTGATAGGACCATCACAGTTAAAATAAAGATCAAAAACATCTGAATATCCGTGTTCCTTCCACCATGTACATAACTGTCTGTTCCAAGTACATGGTAAAACATAGAAAAGGTCCTCATGTTCTAGAGAAATCAACGAGTGAAAGTCTTGGTCGCCTAGACTTCCTTTAAACATGTACTTTTCAGATAATTCTCGAACAGACTCAGTATTGATTAAAGAGTTATAAATGTCTGATTTCCTCATTCTGTCGAGATCTAACAATAAAACACCACTGTTTAAACCAGCCAGCCCATCTGGGGGCGGATCTCCGACTCTTGTCCCTTTATTTTTGTTTCTGTACATATGGAAATTGTGTCGGTAAACTGGCTGTGCATCATGAGCTATTCCCATTATATTCGATTCCTTAAAATCATCAAATAACTTGTTAAGTTCCTCGATATCTGCATTAAATTTGAGATCACAATCGATCATGATAATACGGTTCATATCGGGTATGACTCTATGAGCGACAATTGAGAAAAAGAATAATGAATCACTATAGTAAGCACCGGGCTTATAACTGAAGAAGGACTGCATTTCTGATATTATTCCATGTACATCTTTCACAAGTTCATCTATATTCAAATGTTTCATCTGAAAATAAAAACAATATATTACTGATATATACACTAACAACATTTTAATTAATCTTATTTTTTCAAAAAATCATAGAAATTAACTAATTTTGAAATAATTTCAGCTGTATTACGTAATGTCAATTAAAAGGGATATGTAGCGGTGTGGTATATTGTATTTAAAATTGACTCTATGAATATTTTATGTAATATTTACACTCTTTGTTAATCAAGACCCAGTACAGCACCATCAAAGGGGTTCTATATATGAATTTATTTGGTCAAAATGTATGTGCTGAACCCCTTTGGGCACCATGACAACAAAATACTTACCGTGTACTTTTGAGTATCTGTAACCTCTTCTAAAATTTCTCGTGCAATTTCCTCACTGGCATTATCTCCAAGTAGATAAAAATTTATATGTACGCTTGCAAATTTAAACATTGATGACACAGCAGTTTTAAAATTTGATATCAAGTTGCGATTTCCTTCAGCTTTTGTAAAAGTAACCATGACATTGATAGGCTCCTTTCCTTTGTCGTTTTTTGGGGCATCTTGTTTTGAAAGTGAAAGTAGACCTTGGTCCGATTTGTCTTCGGAATGTTTGTCATTTTTCTGAGAAGAATCCACCGATGTCTCTACCTTGCCTTTATGTAGTCCAGAAATTTCTGTATTACTACCGAATCTGTAGAAAATATATATACCAATTAGTAACAGAACACTTATTAACAATTTCGCACATTTTGATCGGCGAACCGTTCTCACGAATTCCATGATTAGACTAAAATTACGCAAACCGTTACGAGAAAAACCGGATATCAGAATAAGGGCAAAGTGTATTCGCCGGCCCTAGTCAGATAATTAAGAGAAAAAGAAACGATTCCACGGCCCTAGGGTTTATTTTTTTTATTTCTTAACAGATTTTTTATTTTAACATATCATATGAAAGATAAAGCTCTCAGCTTTCAGAAAATGTAATTATATTTCATATATCTTATCGAAAAAGATGTTTTTGGTCGAGTGGAACTTCACCTATTTTTCGACAAAAATAACCGCTTATTTTTGGGTTCGAATTCCACGGCCCTAGGGTCTATTTTTTTTAGTTCTCATTTTATTTTTTATTTTATTTTTTCATGATAAAGCTAAAGCTCTCAGCTTTCAGAAAATGTTAACTTTATGAAAATTGGTGGAGAATAAGTATGTTATTTTGCAGCTAGAATTTGGACAAAGATTTTGTCTGGTCTGTTAATTTAAAATTTAACAATCGGAACGTTTATATCACCTTTTAAAGACTTAGTCAAGTGTAATGATAATAGACTGGCCAGAATTTTTATAAATTAGACTTTTAAGTAAGCGTGCATGTTTGGTAAAAGAGAAATTTAAGCATTATATGATAGAAAAACATTATAGTATTATGAAAATAAAAATGTCAACAATTAGTTAAGTTAAATGAAATTTCATTCAGTTTTAAGAATATAGAATAAGTTACAATTGGCGGTTCATCAAAGGCATTAAAAGATATGTTTTACAATATAAAATAAGTAATTATCACCTTCCCTTAGTTTTTATCCGTCAATTAATGTCATTAATTGCATTTAGTTATTTACACTAGTATGTAGTTATGATTGTTCGAAGAATGTAAATTAGTTAATCATGACAAACAAATAGTTATATCAATTATCAGCTAAGAATAATTCCTTAATTACACGTAAAAAAATCAAATTCTTAAATACATTAAATGAAACCGATTTTAAAGAATAGCACAGTTTGTTGAATTGTTATGAATACATGTACAATTAAAATACTTATTAATAATGTCGTTCTTTGTTTCGGTGCGATAATCAAGTAATGGCAATTATCATATACATTTCATTATAAAAGATAGGTAAAAAGTAAGAGAGTTAAAAGTTCTGCCTATGTCTGTATTGATGTATGCTCGATTTGTTCATTCATAATTGAATCTGCTAAATCATATACGATTAACACTATTTTACGTATTATTTATATATCATTTTGCAAGCGCATTTTCTTAACTTTGTGTTGTATCGGAAGCGTCAGTGTTTGGAATTTGTTGTGTCATTTGGAATTTAATTATGGCAGTTGTTGTTGGTCATAGCCAAACCAAATATTTGGAACAATATATGAATAGTGAAAAAATTGTGGTGTTTTCTTACTCTGGCGCAAGAACGTTGGACTTTCTGGATAAAAAGTGTGTATTTGAAGTTGTGCCGTTTTTTCCCGTAAGTATATTATTTGTGTATAGATATGTACCAATTTTGATATTAATTGTATCGAAAATCTATTTATTTCATGTTTTTCTGGTCGTTGTATAGTTAAATAAGATCAGTATTATTATATAAGACTGTTTTGATTTAATATCAAGGTATTTTGTCTAACTTTGCAAATACAATTAAAGTAGTTGAATTTGTGTGATTTTTTGTTCACCGTGAAATCAATTTACTAGTTTACAATTGTATCCTTATGGAGAATTGCGAATTGTCAAAGTTATAAATATATATAATTTATATAGTGAAAATCGTTAATGTATTTTATAAAATTGATTATATTGCATAATTGTGTTATGCTGCTTTGTGTATACAACAATCACTAGGTGATAATTGGATTAACGAGCGTGAGTGGCCGACACGCGTTTACAATAAACAGGTGTTGATTAAACAATACCGAGCTGCATATCCCTTTATGTATGTTGTCATCACATCAGCTAAGAATAGAAACTGGTAGATACGGCAATCAAAGAATAGAGCGTAATTTACGTACCTGTCCGATATGTAATTCAAATGACATCGAAGATGATTACCACTTTGTTATTATTTGTCCTTTATATATTAATATTCGTAAGCAATTTTTAAAACCATACTATTATGTTCGCCCAAGTGTCTTCAAATTCACTCAACTCATGCTATCTATTGAAAAATTAGACATAATTAATCTAGCAAAATTCACATATCATGCATTTTCTTTACGTAAACAATCAGTCGTTGTCGATACTTAATATTTCTAGGTGGACATGATGTAACCATTATTTTGGGTAAACATCATTACCCAGATTCAAATCTAGTTGATACTTTTTTGTTTGTTTTATTTTTTTATTTTTTTTTTTCGTAAGTAACTTCAGTTTACAAATCTGAATCATGCTTCTTGATTCATGTTATTTTAAGCATAGCTCAACCTCTTTAATTTATGAACTTTCATTAATTATCTGTCTTTTGTTGGTCGTAGTAGAAAGGTAGATGGGTCTGTTGGTCGTAGTAGAAAGGTAGATGGGTCTGTTGGTCGTAGTAGAAAGGTAGATGGGTCTGTTGGACGTAGTAGAAAGGTAGATGGGTCTGTTGGTCGTAGTAGAAAGGTAGATGGGTCTGTTGGTCGTAGTAGAAAGGTAGATGGGTCTGTTGGTCGTAGTAGAAAGGTAGATGGGTCTTTAAGCGGGGGAGGTCCCAGTGTTAATGTGTATGCTAGACGAAACTCAGCATTAAGTGTAACAGATGCCAAATTAATATTTGATGATTGTTCTCAGGGTTCAAACTGTGATAAGATAAGTTCAGCTATTCCGCTAAACCCGTTGGGCGGCGAAATTTATGTATTTGACACTGTCTCATTCCCAAATTATGATGATGTCCGTGTAGACACATTCTGTTGGCTGAACGATGGACGTAAGAAATATCCAAAGAAAAATCCGATTGTTTTCAAAACTATTCATAAAATACGCTTAGATGGTGGAAAACATAGTACAGCTTTTACCAAACTTACATTTGAAATGATAAATGATAATAGATATTTTATCGTGCAATACTTGGGGGATGAGACAGTGTACAAACCAATATGTCATGGAAATGCTAAGAATCCAAATAAGGTTATGAGACGCACATGTCCTTCAGTTTTAGACAGTATACGAAATAAGGCAAAAGATATAACAAAAACCGCAACTGAAGTCGAAAAACAATCTAAATCTATGGCAAATTCTGGACTAGATATAGGTATTACAACTGCAAAAAGCACAGAACAAGTGAAAAATCATTTTTATAAAGCCCGTCGAAATATGAAATTAACACACGATTCCATTTATAATTTATTCGAAATGTCATTTGAGTTAGACAATTTCAATAAACAGATAGATATATTTCCTTCATTAGTTTGTATATCATCATACGACGAAATATTAAAAGAATTTAATCAATTATTAGTTTATGGTAATAAGCAAAAAATTCGTATGTTCTATGATACCACTTATGAACTATGTGGTTTATTTGTAAGTGTATTGTCCTTTCAGCATCTACTTTTTGAAGGCAATAAGATCATTCCTGTAGCTTTTATGATACATGAAAGGCGAGATGCCAAGTTTCATGAACGTTTTTTCAGAGTTTTAAATGACCATGCACCCAATCTTTCCAAAACTAAATGCCCCTTTATATGTGACCGAGAGGCTGGTATAAAAAAAGCAATTAAGACTGTACTGCCAAATATCCCCATTATTCATTGTTGGACACATTTAAAAAACGACGTTAAGGTATGGATTAAAAAACATAACGGTAGCCAAGATGATATTTCATCGTATTTATTTCATATAAAGGAGATTCTTTCATCTGGTTCTGAGCAGGATTGTTTAGAAAAAATAAAAGCATTTGAGGTAAAATGGTCAGAATCATTTAAACAATACTTTCACAATAACGTAAAAACTAGTATATTAGAAAACTGTGGCCAGTGGATATTGGAAGAGTTAAATATATTTGATTATTATAGTGGTGTAACAAACAATGCTGCAGAGTCCGTGAATCATATGATTAAGTCAGTTCAAAAGCACAAGGAATTGCCAGTAGATTATATTTGTTTGCATTTATTTTTCCTTCAAAAATCAGTATATACAGATATTCAGTGTGGAAGAGCCGGTTTTGGTAATTATAAGTTGAAGGAAGAATTTCTATTTGCTAAATTAGATCCAAGTGAAATTGTAATTCCAAAGTTGCGTGGAACACCGAATGACATTTTAGAACAAGTAAAAGAAAAAATAACGTCAATCAAAACAAATTCAAATTTGCCATGTAATTCTAATATAGGTAATGATGCCAATAGTGAAGTTGATATAAACAATATAGATACGGACTCTGTGACTGATCATGATTTGAATATGATATTAACAGACAAAAATGCAACAACTGTTGATGATAAAAGTTTCTCAGAACGAAAGGGTAACGAGAAACATTTAACACAACAGATGCTTGTGGATTATGTAATTTCCAATGATTTAATTAAATTTGTACCATCGATGAATGTCTTTATTGTAGAAGGTGTTAAGGAATCTAAGCGCGTTGTTAATTTAAAACCTACTATAAGTTGCAGTTGTCCTTCCACTGGTCAATGTTATCATATTCTGGCAGTTAAACAATCATTAAATATTGAAACAAATGTAAAGAATAATCCTAAAAATTTATCTGTCTTACGTAAAAATGCAAGACCCCGAGTAGCCAGAAAAACTGGTCAAAAGAAACCTCGTAAAACAGATTTTGAAATCAATCCTGCTCCAGATTCCATTTCAGCTCAAAAATGTTCAACGCCATTAGATAAAACAAGTGTAACGCCTTTAAGTAACCAAATTGATAATCCATTAAATAACGAAATAACGCCCATTCAAAACAAATCTGCAATAAAAAGAAAATCAACCATTATGTCTGAAGTAAAAAAGAAAATAAAATTTGAAAACATTACTGCAAACAAAAATGAAATGTCAACGATAGTAGAGGAAATTTTAGAAGACGAAAGTGAAACAAATTTTATAAAAAACTGTACGGATGTCATCAATAATGATTTTTGGAAATTTAGTTTGACTTATTCTGATAAAATGGATATAGAAAATGATAATGGATGGCTTAATGATAAAATTATAAACACTGTGCATACACTTTTAAAGGATAAATGCAACATTAATGGATTACAGGATACTCTTTTTGCTCCGCATTTTGATGACAATCAAAACAAATGGATTATTAATAATGAATTTAATAAAAAAACCGCGCCAAGCTGTCAAATACATTACAATGGGAATAATCATTGGGTAGTTACCTTTCAACAAGAACAAAATGGCCCTGTTTACTTAATAGATAGTCTGAAAACAAGTCGCTCATTGAATACTAACATGAAGATTCAAATTTCTCAAATATACAGTAATAATTCTAATGATATTCAAGTTTTAATACCAGATGTACAAAAACAAAATAACACTTCAAATTGCGGTTTGTTTGCAATAGCATTTATTTGTGAGATTGTATTAAATTATTTCGATCTAGACATAACCCGTTTGCGTTTCGTCGCTAGTTCAATGAGAGACCATCTGATAAACTGCATTGACAATGAACACCTATTACCTTTTCCAAAGATTTCAAAAATGCCAAAAATGCCTAAAAATAATCCAAAATCTCATCAAATTAAACTATACTGTTCATGCAATATGCCTGAATTCATCGATGATATGATAGAATGTGAAAACATATTTTGTTCAATTAAATGGTATCATTTAAGTTGTGTAGGTAACACCAAAATCGTCAAAAGATGGTTGTGCGAAAATTGTTCTTAGTTCATTATTATTAATTAAACTGTATAAGCGTTTGATATATATAGTTTATTTTCGAAATCAGTCGGCACTGAAGCCCATGTGATATCTGTTACACTTAATGCTTTGTCTGTTTGTCTGCTCTGTAAATGTTTCTGATTTACATGTATACTTGTTCTATTATTATTTCTGTTATGTACAATTTATCTGATATAGCTATTATTGTTTATGTTATGTACAATTTATCTGATATAGCTATTATTATTTCTGTATGTACAATTTGTCACATTCTATTTTGTACGATTTGTATGTTAAACGTATCTGTCTGTCTGTCCGACCCAAAACAGTTCCAAATCTATACCTAACTGCTATGCTATGTTGATACGTATGTTTTTTTATAATTTATCTTCTATGATAATATTTATGTTTTGTAATTGTAAATTTTGTTTTGTTAAATTTGTCTGCTATATTATTATTATTTAAGTTCTTTATAATGTGTCGTCTCTGTTATTATTTCTGTTGATATTTTGTTTTGTATACTCTGTCTCTTATGTGTAAATATTTGTCTTTTGTGTATGTTTCTGTTTTGTATACATGTCTGATTCCCTTTTGTTATTTATTATGAATAAACAGTGAATTTGTACGTTGGTTTTGTTCTTACTTTATATCTTTTTTCCCAATAATTTCATATCTTAAAAGGGTGATAAACGGTTTGAGTGTTAGATTAACAATTAACCAAATAAAATCTTTGGTAACTTAAACGTATTCTAAAAGATATTTATTCTCAACCGATTTTCATAAAGTTAACATTTTCTGAAAGCTGAGAGCTTTAGCTTTATCATGAAAAAATAAAATAAAAAATAAAATGAGAACTAAAAAAAATAGACCCTAGGGCCGTGGAATTCGAACCAAATTATATTTCCGATTTTTTTTATAAAATTTTGGACAACTTTAACGTATGCTAATACATATTTATTCTCAACCAATTTTCAAAAAGTTAACATTTTCTGAAAGCTGAGAGCTTTAGCTTTATTATGAACAAATAAAAATAGAAATAAGTTAAAGAATAAAAATTAGACCCTAGGGCCGTGGAATTCGAACCCAAAAATAAGCGGTTATTTTTGTCGAAAAATAGGTGAAGTTCCACTCGACCAAAAACATCTTTTTCGATAAGATATATGAAATATAATTACATTTTCTGAAAGCTGAGAGCTTTATCTTTCATATGATATGTTAAAATAAAAAATCTGTTGAGAAATAAAAAAATTAAACCCTAGGGCCGTGGAATCGTTTCTTTTTCTCTTAATTATCTGACTAGGGCCGGCGAATACACACTCCCAGAATAAGCCAATCAGAATGCGTTGTTGATGTAAACTTCAATGGCGGACGATTGGAAATAAAAACTTCTAGTTTCTGTAAAACTTAATTCTTTCACGACTTGTCAGTTGCAGGTAAGTGATTTCTCTCGGTGTAAATTTATTCTTTCATCATTTTGCACTCAATTTTACTGTGGCCATGACTTTCTGTAACGATTTACATGATATTTATTTCGAAAAATCTTGTCAAAACTTGTTCAACTTCAAGACAAAAGTGATCGAACATGATAGAGCTCTTGTAATTTGAAGACTCGGTTCTCATACTTATCAAAGTTTGAACAGGGAACTTGAAGTATGATTGTTGTAGTTGTCATGTCTCTTCAGCTTGCCAAATTTGTAAGATTGACAATATTACAGTTGTAATATGAGGAGGGAAATAATGGATGATCAGAGACATAGTTAACATATCCCTTGTACGCCTATTACTGCGGTGATGCTATTACCGCCGATGCCCGGATAATAACAATACTCGCGTATGCATGTCGCCTCCACTTCCGTTTCCGCGTGGCATTTGTTGGCAGGGAACCAGACTATTGTTTACAATGCCACGACTTTAAATCATTTTTCATTAATGATTTATATCATTTCTACAGTCAAGGCAATTTATCGTTCATGTTGCATTTTAACACTGGTAAAGTTAGGTAGGTGGTAATAGGGACAGCCTGTATACATGTTATGACTCTGGTATGGTGAATGCGGGGCTCGATCCTGCTCCCTCCTGCTTGCAAGTGTAATAGGAGGAAGAAAACAATGTACCTAATGCTGGGCTTGAACACGCGACCTCCTGCTTGCAAGTGTAATAGGTGGAAGGAAATAATAATTTCTGATGCTGGGCTTGAACATGCGACCTCCTGCTTGCAAGTGTAATACTAATAGTAGGAAGAAAATAATGTTTCTGATGCTGGGCTCGAACCAGCGACTTCCTGCATATAGGAGGAAGAAAATAATGTACCCGATGCTGGGCTTGAACCTGCGACCTCCTGCTTGCAAGTCAGATGCTCTATCAATTGAACAAATCGGGAGTTAATAACTTAATTGCAACATAGGTTCCTAAAACTGAGTTAATACTAACCCATAGAGCCTTTGCTTGAATCTACTACTATTATCTAGGCTAGCTCTGGGATTTCAAAGCTAATACTAGTAATAGTAGTTTCACACCCACGGCACCAAAAGTAAGACTAAGAGGAGAAGGAAAATATTAGTACCTGATGTGGGGCTTGAACTTGAACCCGTGACCACCTGCTTGAAGTCAGATGCTCTACCAACTGAGCTAATCGGGCTGGTGAATACCCCAGCCAATTTATAAATACAAATACTATAACTGTAATATATATTATTAGTTGCTACTCTTTATGTTGTTTATAGCGTTATCACTGATTTAACAGAGGAATAAACAGAATTTTCAGATAAAGAATTACAATTTGTAGTTGGATCTATCATTGATTCTATGTTTGTTTGCTTATTAATATTAATTCAAAAGTATTTCTTTCCTATTGGCAGTCTAGTTGCTCATGCAAGGATGATGTCTGTTGATGAAGATCTCAGAGAACAGAGTAAACTTCTCTTGCGTAGACTGAAGGAGAAACAAACTCGCTTACAGGGCTTTGTTGATTCTACTGATGGAGAAGAATCTTGCAGTAATGAAGTCGTAGCTGATAATAAAAGTAGCGAGAAACCATTGCAAGGGACAACAGTGAGGAAGTCACCTGTAAAGATGCATGTTCAAAATGGAGATGGATCTACTAATATAAAGGAAAAGTTTGATACAAGTTTACATAAATCTGTTGGGACCCCTAGCAGAGAAGGAAGAATGAGGTACAGTATAAGTCTCGAACTATTTGGCATTCAATTTGATAATTCTCTAAATTACTAAATACTCTAGCTGTGTAATACTAGCATAACACTTCTGTGTGAAAATACTGATATCAATAGTAATATGTTCATTGATCACTTAAATATGTTTGCTTGTTTAATCATTTAAGTATGGTGAAATCAGTTATGGATTTTAAAAAAGATAAAGGACAGGTGTGTAGAGGAGCAAATGTGGGATATTTTTTTTCTCAAAAAAAAATTCTGATGGTCTAGGCATGATTTGAACTAGCAAGCGTCCTACCCCTGGACTGCTGCTCCCACTTGTCTATAGATGGATTTCATTATCTATAATCAGGGCTCCAGATAAATATTTGGACAAGGTGTATTTTACCCCCTGCATTCTTTAGCAGGGAATATTTTACGCCTTAATTTTTTTACGGGGATATTTAAATTTTTTGAAGGATAATGACAATCATGGAACCACTCTAAAGGGTAATCACTTATAAACATAAACACACACAAAAGCTTTACCTTTTAAATATACTTTGCTGTATTGTGTTCTTCTATATTTAATTTATGAACTTGTTTTGCATCCAGTGAAGAATGTACATGTAGCGTATATACAATACCTTTGCCTCATTCAATTATTATTAAATCACTATAGTCACAGATACTACTTTTAATTTGATAGTTACGCATTTTAATTGAGTAAAACGAGTACCCGGGATTTTAAGTGCATATTGATACGCTCTAGAGAAATATTTTTTTATGCGTATTTCGGGAAAACTAATTCTTTATGAAAAAAGCAACTTCATACAAAAACTAAAGCCAATGCTTCTTGAAATTCGTCTACCTATAACATTTCGTTACAGTTTTTCTTGTTATTCAAGAACTTAGTTCTTACATGATATGTTTTAGTGCTGTATATTATTGACATAGAGGATATAAAATTTGTGTCAAATTGTTCACACATTGAAAATGATAAGTATATTTAATTAACAAGTTTTTCATCTTTACAAACTTATTCAGGCTACATAGAAGAAGAACAAAATCTCGAGAAGAAGCAAACATTACTGGTTTGAAAACAAGAAGAGTTGATGATAACAAGGAAAATTTGGAAGAATTGTCCCCAACAAAGTCATTACATAGTAAACAAATTTATTCTGATGACGGACCAAGCACTTCTAATAATGAATACCTCAGCAGTGCTACTTATGATACTAATACTGACTTATCTTATATTCGCAAAGAGGTTGAAGAACAATACATGGATCACCTAAAGAATGTGTCTGCTGATAAAGAAACCTCCGCTAATGAAGACTCAGCCACTCCTAATACCGCCCGCAGGAGGCAGATTATCAATAGGAATGTAAAAGTAAATGGAGAGACTGATCTGAATGCCAGTGAATTGTTAAAAGAATGTGAAGATGATTTTACACGTTTGAATTACAGTTACTCTAATGTTGAAGATAGTGATTTGAAATTTCTACAGGAGAGGCTCAGAGGTCCAAGCTCTGGGGCTGAAGATGTGCCGGTTCGAGATACAGATCCTAGTGTTGGACAGTATTCAACAAACCTTGACAATCCTGGCAACAGTCGGAGAATTGCTAAATTTATCAAAGAGACCAAAAAGCCTAAATCTATTTTACTCTCAACAAGCAGTAGACACAACAAGGTATGTACCCCAAAATCCTTCTATTCAACATAAACAATTACATGTCAAATAATTTTCTTGAACTAGTTTGTTTCTACCTGGTCAGGTAAGCATGTACATTTCACAAATTATTGTGTAACTTGAAGTCGCCATATGTTAAATTTTTTAAGTGAATTTAGGTGTAAATTACTTTTTTAGATTATCAAATGAACATTGCTTACATATGATATATATATAGATTAAACTTTAAACTTAACCTCATTGGTTCTGTATGCTTAGAAATCAAATAAGGTATTTATTGTAAAGTTTTAATTTTGTTTTCTATTTTCAGTCTAATGCTAGTAATTCCAGTCGAGTGAGTTTCCGCAGTCCAACTCGTGACAACAGCGGGCATTTGTCCTATCAGATGGATTCATTTTCAAAACATCAGCAAAAAATGCTGGGTTATGATTGGATTGCAGCTCTAATCGAAAATGATTCCAATGCTGTCAACCAGTCTGAGACTTTCTTTGAAGAATTGAAGGAATTTAGAAAACTGAATCTAGAAGAATGTGTCAACTCTATGTACATGGAGTAAGTTGTTTGTCTATATTTAATTCAGTTTTCACAAAATAATACTCCTGTGTAATGTATTTTCTGTTTTATATTATCATAATATTTGCAATGAAAGTGGCCATTAAAATGTAGCAGTATTTTAAATTGATTTAAATTGAATCTGTTATTCCACTGACCTTCATATGTGATAAGAAATTATTTCATTCTTAAATAATTATTCCTGACTTGTAAAGTTTGACCTTTTTTTTCGATGATTCTTTTTTCTTATGATTTGGACAAACCAAGAAGAAAATTTGTTCTGTTAAAAAAAAGAACTATTTTAATTTTGTCACTTATACTTTTGGTTAAGTTGTAGGTTTTTAATTTTTTTTTTGGCTTTCAGTCCACCACAGGAACTATTTGAACATCCAGAACGGGAACCATCTCCTGTGCAGAGAGCCTTGGAGGAAACCAGTAAGTGTTGGGAACCATATTTCTATACCATAATATATACAAAGTCTCTTTGTTAGACAAGTCAGTTCAAAGCACTTAGGCCTACTGATCTACATGTTTCTAGTTTGAGACTTCAGCTTATCATATAGAATATATTGACTGATGATATATTATATCTATGGTATCTATGTCTCTGAGCTCTGATTAATTTATTTTTGGTAAAAAACAAAAATAGCAGTTTTAACTCAGTAAGATTCAGCTGTACATGTATATATATATTTTCTCACCCATGTAAATTGCCACTCCTGTCTCCATCTAGTATACTAGCATGTACTGGTAAAAAATTAGATGCCATGACTTGGTGCTCAGTGCCGCAAAAGACATCAAAGATTGGGGTCAGAAATTATTCTTTGAATGATTTGATGAGTCAACAAAACTTCCTACTTATGTAATTGTAAATTTTACCTTTTTGAGTCAGAAGGTATATTTTGCTAATTTAGAGAACCCTGAGATGGTGTGTCGGCATCTGTATATTCAACCATTATAAATCCAGAAATTGTACGGATGGGTTTACCCAGATATTGTACGGATGGATTTACCCTGTTTTGTGACAATTTATTGTTATTCTTGCTTGTCTAATTCATCTGACTGATCTTGTGATAAAACTTTAATCTGGCAGACTTTAAAGAGACCCACATATCAGGTAGTGTGCTGTTTGATCATTCTTTATATATGTTGATTGATTTAGTTATTTGACAGTTTAATATTGGCATTAATTTTTTTTTGTGTGTGTAGCTTTTTCTAATATTACATCAGGCCTTGCTTAAAAAATATTTTGTTTGTGATAATGCTACCTACTCACCCAAAATGACTGTACCCAACTTTTTTTACCTTTTGAGTAAAAAGTTTTCTGAAAGAAAGAAAATATTCAAAATTGTAATTTGGGTCGAAATAAAAGATGAATTATCAAAAAAGATTCTGACCTCCCTACCCACTGAAAATTCTCAGGTAAGGGTTACCACAAACAAAAATGTTTTTAAAGATGGCCTTATATAACTGTTATATTCTTGTATTTTTAAATAACGCATTATCTGAAGATAGCAGTACACTGTAATAATCGTACAATAGTTTTACTTTATGGATATCAGATAGCATTAACTTTATTTAGGTGTATTGATTGACTGTTTTTTTTCATTGTTTAGTTTATTGATTAATAATGATTGGAAATTCTAGACTGGTAAAAGGATGTGATAGAACCTCTCTTATTTGATTGAATCACTCTTTCTGACTCCCCTCTGCCTCGCATTTAGTTTTATTTGAATGGAGTAAGTTCATAGTGGAGAGGTTAAAGGTACAGTGAAACCTGTGAACAGAGGCCACCCACTGGACTGTAGAAAATATGTTTGTTGCAATGGTCTTTCTTCTAGGTTTTTAATGGTCTGTTATTTCAAATATACAAAAAATGTATGTGCTATACGTGTACCTGTTGATAACTTGCTGGTAATACTTGTGACTTGGATATATATATGAGGCAGTTTTTATGCCCCAACCCCCCTCCATTTGAAGATAAGTGTTACCCCTGTCTGTGTGTCTGTCCGTTCAAATTTTGTAGAGCGATAACTCAAGAAAAATATTTCATGGATTGGTTTCATATTTTGCATGAAGGTGAATAAAGATACTGGACAAGTCTGATTTCTGTTAAAATCCAAACATTTTCACAGGAGTTAATCCCCTTTTTGACTAAGTGCTCAGCGGACACATTTCTAGTTCATTTTTTGTTTATCAATCATCTACTGTAGTTAATACTAAACTCTTGATGTGTATATAAACAGCATGTTTTGTGACCTTACATAAATTTTCAGTATATATCACCCTTTATACAAGTAGATTTAGTGTAAGTTTGTCACTACAGAAATCTATGTTCAATGACTACTTCTTTTTCTTGATCTATCATGCATGCTTATGTTATCTTCATGTATAATACAGATATGTATGCTCAATACCATGTACATCGTAATATCTCCATAGCAGTTCAAATTCTTTTCTCATTATTTATATATACAACAGTAATCTCTATGTTCTTGTAAAAGTTTATATTGTTAACAATACACTTAATGTTATACTTTGAAACCAGTCTGGTCTGATCTCAGCCCTGCTTTTTGAATTCTCAGGGACGCAATTTCAGTGTCCCCATACCAACTAGCGAGCCAAGTACTGTATTAAGAAAAATCACATGAAAGGGGTGAGGCTTGGCCCATGTCAAATTTTATTGTTTTTGTTGTCATAAAATTTATTCATACAATGCTCTATGCCTGTATGTTATTGCTTACTTTGATTATTCTAATTTTCCAGAGGTCAAACCATACGTTGTAAATGATCGTCTATTCCCTGAGCCAGTTCAGAGAAGTCTCTTTGCTGGTTATGACTACCAGGAACCAGAGGCTAGAAAGGATGGAGACCGGGAACCAACATATGATGAGCCTAGATTTGTAAGGTGAGTACTGGTAGTTATCTGCACCGTGGTTCAGTGCAACCTCTCCAAAGCAAAATGTAGGTAGGTTGTTAGTCAAGAGAGGGCCACTCCGGAGAGGTTGTAGGTTGTTAGTGAAGAGAGGGCCACTCTGGAGAGGTTGTAGGTTGTTTGTCAAGAGAGGATCACTCTGGAGAGGTTGTAATGTAGGTTGTTAGTGAAGAGAGGGCCACTCTGGAGAGGTTGTAGGTTGTTTGTCAAGAGAGGATCACTCTGGAGAGGTTGTAATGTAGGTTGTTAGTCAAGAGAGGGCCACTCTGGAGAGGTTGTACTGTATGTTGTTAGTCAAGAGAGGACCACTCTGGAGAGGTTGTACTGTATGTTGTTAGTCAAGAGAGGGCCACTCTGGAGAGGTTGTACTGTATGTTGTTAGTCAAGAGAGGGCCACTCTGGAGAGGTTGTACTGTATGTTGTTTGTCAAGAGAGGGCCACTCTGGAGAGGTTGTACTGTATATTGTTAGTCAAGAGAGGATCACTCTGGAGAGGTTGTACTGTATGTTGTTTGTCAAGAGAGGGCCACTCTGGAGAGGTTGTACTGTATATTGTTAGTCAAGAGAGGATCACTCTGGAGAGGTTGTACTGTATGTTGTTTGTCAAGAGAGGGCCACTCTGGAGAGGTTGTACTGTATATTGTTAGTCAAGAGAGGGCCACTCTGGAGAGGTTGTACTGTATGTTGTTAGTCAAGAGAGGGCCACTCTGGAGAGGTTGTACTGTATATTGTTAGTCAAGAGAGGATCACTCTGGAGAGGTTGTACTGTATGTTGTTTGTCAAGAGAGGGCCACTCTGGAGAGGTTGTACTGTATATTGTTAGTCAAGAGAGGGCCACTCTGGAGAGGTTGTACTGTATATTGTTAGTCAAGAGAGGATCACTCTGGAGAGGTTGTACTGTATATTGTTAGTCAAGAGAGGATCACTCTGGAGAGGTTGTACTGTATATTGTTAGTCAAGAGAGGATCACTCTGGAGAGGTTGTACTGTATGTTGTTTGTCAAGAGAGGATCACTCTGGAGAGGTTGTACTGTATATTGTTAGTCAAGAGAGGGCCACTCTGGAGAGGTTGTACTGTATATTGTTAGTCAAGAGAGGATCACTCTGGAGAGGTTGTACTGTATATTGTTAGTCAAGAGAGGATCACTCTGGAGAGGTTGTACTGTATGTTGTTTGTCAAGAGAGGGCCACTCTGGAGAGGTTGTACTGTATATTGTTAGTCAAGAGAGGGCCACTCTGGAGAGGTTGTACTGTATGTTGTTAGTCAAGAGAGGGCCACTCTGGAGAGGTTGTAATGTAGGTTGTTAGTCAAGAGAGGATCACTCTGGAGAGGTTGTAATGTATGTTGTTATTGTAGAACCTTTCTAATCCAAACTTGTTCTGTCTGACACAAATGTTTGAATCAGAAGTCTATGGATTTGCAATATTTCAGGCTACAGGTATTTTTTAGCATTTAGTACATTATAAAAAAATTTGGACCAGTTGACATGTTCGATTTAGGGTGGAGGATTCTTGATCAGAAAGGTTTGGATTATCTGATTCTTGAGGAATGTCTGTTCTAGGATGTAACTGTGAGGATATTATTTCATATCTTAGGCAGTACATGTCTATGGTATAATGATATCTTAGTATATTTAGTATTAGTTTATAACTATACCACACAGCATGTTTCCATCATATTGTTCAATTACTTCATACAAATGAATTGAGTTAATAAAGTCGACCCGTAATGCTTGCAGCTGAAGTTTTGGTACTGTCCAAGCTGATGATGTTTATTTGTATTTATTTGGGATTGTCCATTCTTTTGCTAGAATGTGTGTAATAGCACAAAGGCTGTTGTTTTATTTACTTATTAGCGAATCAAATTTAAATGTCTAGTAGAATTCTACACTTATTTTAAGTACACAGAAAATATGCTAATATCATGTTAAAGCTTTTGCCTATTTTTTGTTCTATTTTAACTATATCATTATATGATTTCGGAGCTAACAGATACACTTATGTTATGAACTGTAAACTACTGTGTTGTATTACAGGGTCAGCATCCCTAGATCCACATTGATGCCTCCACACAGGGTTAAACCTCACAGAAGAAATAGTTTAGAAGCTGCTGATTCTATGGCTCTGTCTGAGGTATATATACTTACATGTAATAATATGTATAAAAACATTCTGGTTACTGGATCTACTTTCTCACATTTCTAGCACCTTTAGACATGCTTGTCTGTTTTCTAAGAAAAAGTAAAGTTATTGTGATCACCGTGTCATCTGCGACAGTCTGATCAGGTTTCTTTACTGTTGGGTGGCTTATATAATTTCTAAATTTTCATTGTGACATCCCTTAAATTGATAATAGAATGTTTCAAAACTGTAGTTGGACAAGTCCATTCAGGAAATTCAGTAGGCTAACATATGTTGTCTTAGGTGTTTTTTAAATGTTTGTATGACTTTATTATATCGTTCTTTCAAAGCATTGTCAGAAAGGTTGGAATTCCAGTCAACCTACGATGGTACCAGCATCTTCTAATATAGCATTGAGAGATTCAACAAAGGGAATTAAATCAGCCATGAAAACTGTAAGTGAATGCTGATGTATCTTTGATTTAATATATTTTTTTAATTTTATATAATGGTAAATTTGGGTTTAACATTTACAACAAATGTTCAGTTATATTGTGCAACTGGTTCACCTAACTAGTTGTCCTGGACTGTATTCTAACCAGTACTAACTTAACAAGGATCTTGCAACTTCTCTACATGTGGAAGAAAATCAACGTTGTTGTCAAATTTTCATAGACCGGGGTATGACCTGCCACAACAGGGAATTGATCCCAGATTGCCGGGTAACAAATACAACTCACTAACCACTGGACCACAGCTGTAGTCTGGTTTATAATTTAGTCATAATATTTAATCATTAATTTCAACATAGGCAGTTAAACATGAGTTTACATCCTCTTGTTTAAAAAGGTCACCACATCTAAGATGGCATTCTTTTGCACCATCTATTGTAATTGTAAAGCATATTAACCTATGATCAGGTTAAACTTAAATAGAACAATGTATTATCTCCCATTGATAGCATTAATGGTTTGTTAGCAGGATTGACTGCTTATTTATTGAAACTATTTATCTGACAAACTTACTTAAAGTCAAGTATTACAGGTGTGTTGCTTGACCTGATTCTTGGGTAAAAACACAATCATGCTTGTAGATAAATAATATATATTAACTTCAAGCCATCTTTAAAAAAATGTTTATTTGTTGTTACCCTTCCCAGAGAATTTTCGATGTGTAGGTACCGGTGGGTAGGTATTATTTTGACAATATACTATTTAGAATGACCATGACCAGAGAGGATTAGATGAGATTAGGGACACTTAGAGATTAGACCTCATATGAGTTTGGAGGGGGCTTCACTTATATAGGAACTGTTCAATGTCTTTAAACATGCATTCATGTGTGTTCTAACACTGTCAGTATTTGCTTCATTGACTTGGAATTATACAGATCAAGCACAGACTATGTTCTCCTTCAAGAGAAACTTCTCATCTTAAATGTTTCAATATATTTACAAGTATTTAGGTCACCGGTCCATGCTCCTATAATACAACATATCTACATATAATTTAATAAGTTGACTTTATGGCAAGATGACTAATATTATATAAAGTTCAGCTTGTTTACAGACATAATTTATATTTCAAGGCTATCTTTCACTCTCTGCAAACATTCTCTGGTTAGGGCTACCATAAACAATCTTTGTGGTAGGTAGGAAATATTTGTTTACAAAATACTTATTAAAATGAATCCAAAATACATGTCAGAATGCTATTTTTTTATGAAAAAAAAATTCCAGAGGGGTCAAAAAAGGGACTTACGGTGAGTAGGTAGCATTACTGCAAACAAAATATGTTTTAAAGAAAGACCTTATGGGTAATAATATTGTGTTAATAATTTCCAGTTGTGTTTGGAAAGTCTTGTATTGAATGATTCTAGTAGATTATCATTCTTTCTTCAGACTCTTGATGAAGCTGAGAAACTCGCTGCTAACTATCCGTACCACTGGGATCCTCAGGAACAGACTATATGCCGTCCATTACCCAAGTTTACGTATCGGCCTGAGTCCTCATACGCTGACAGTACGTGGCCTACGGCTATGAAAAATACTTCGTCCTCTGTCAACCAGTCATCGGACGGACTTAAGAAAGCTACAGATGATTTGCTGAACTCTACTCATTCTCTTATGTACGAAATGAAGAGACTTAAAATGGAACGAAGCGATGATCCTATTCGATTGTAACGTACTAGTGCTTGTTTATGTTGACCTATATCTAATATGGTGTATTTATTTGCAGTAGATTTACTATCTAGAACTGTTAGGCAAGTTTTTCTTCCCTTCTTATAACAAATAACTGTATTAGATTCAATTTTGCTAGAAATTCTTACATTTTCAATAGACCATATGACTGCAAGACAAATGTTTAGTGTTCTGTTATGGTCTATTGGTATTTGATTTTTCATTTGTTGTATTAAGGTGTAAACAATTTGTTTGTTTCTGGTTACATACTCATTAAAGATAGGGAAGGTCAGTCTGGGCTTTCTTCTGGCTCTTGAAACTGCTTGGAAAGGCAAATTAAGGTGAAAAAGTGGATTTACTGTTCCCCAAGTCCCATAAGAATTCCAGGGTTGTTGGGAAAAGTTTGGGTAGGTTGGGGTACCAGAAACAAACATGTTTTTTATGTCTGAGGGCTGTTCAAAATATACTTTGTACTGAACCATGGTAGATAATTGGAATATTTCACGAACATACCCTGCTGCAAAATTTTAAATCTATTGGTGAGAACTAAAGAATCTTTGTTCCGGAAATTTGTGGATTTTGTTTGGTTTGTAATTATCTGTGGGTTATTTAATAGCCTGGGTTTTTAGTGCAAACATGCTTTTAAGACTTTGATGTATTGTTTGTAACAATTTGAAACTGTCTTCTCTGTTTAAGTGTCTATATTGATTTTGATTGGTTTAGAAAAAAAATGTCCTAAATTTCTTGTGTTTAGCGTTAAGCAAGTCTGATTGTCATTTACAGTCAAGCCTGTGGTAAGCAGTTAGTCCAGAGATATGACCAATTTGGCTACTTATGACAGGTGACTGTTATCACCTTATTTGAATGTTTTTTTTATCGTTTTTTGTCCTCCTGATAATTTTTTGTTGCTGAAGATTTATACGTCAGAATTACTAAATGTTTGTGATTTAAATTAATTGTAATCAGCGTAAACTTTCATTGGTTTTAATAAGTGTGGTTTTGTGACCAAATAAAATACTTGTGGGAGTGTTTTGAAAAATTATGTCGTATTTCTTTTGTAATTGAAGTTACTTGGAATTGAATACCTTAAAAATGACAATATGTACACTAACAGTCAAATCTGTGATCAATGGCTATCCTCAGGAAATACAAAACAAGGCCTTTATTGACAGGTGGCCTTTGTTCTAATGAATTAATGATGCTTTTTAAAAGAATGGCCTTTTATCACAGGGTGACCTTTATTCAGAGGTGGCTTCTAACACAGGTATGGCTGCATGTACATGTAAAGTCTTTGTAGACACTAAGAGAGCTGATTTGTCAAAATGTAGCAACAATGTATATGTGTATACATGTATATGCAAGGAATTCCTAGCTACAAGTGTTGTTTATCCTCAGATGTTGGTTATAGTGAAACCTTGGTATTAATACCACAAGATCCAGAATAAAATCTAAATATTGAGGTTTGGATAGAAATCGTTGATATAATTAGGTAATCTTAATATTGAATTGGTCACTATGTGTTGTGGTAACATTATCTGGTTAGAACTTATAAATATTTTGAAGACCAGTTTTGAAATACAGTCAAACCTGTGTAAGCGACCACCTCTAAATAAAGACCATCCTGTGAATAAACACCACCTCTAAATTGATTATTAAGAAAAAAATGTCCTCCAAATAAAGGCCACCTGTCAACAAAGACCACAATTAGTATTTCCCAAGGGTGGCCTTTGTTCACAGGTTTGACTGTACATGTTAATGGTTGGTATAATTAGGTGGCCGTAATATTATAGTGGTCACTATATGCAGTTTTACTGCGTAATAAAAAGATGTCTTAGTCTGTGATATTAATGTTGTTTATTTAATCACATTATATTTGTGTAATTTTCTAGATTTTGAAAAAAAATAAAAGTAAAAGAAGTCTGTGTATTATTGTATTTTTAATGTTTTACATAGATATACATATATCACATAAATACATGAACAAATCATTATTAGATAAATACTATAGCTAGTCCTTAACATGACTTTAGGGACTGGGCGGGACGCCCCCCCCCCCTCAATAATTTGTCTGTAATGGTAATTAAGTGGCTACAGCTGATCCCTATTTTCAGACAAAACTCCAAATCTGAAATTGATTCCTTCCAGTCTGCTAAAGGGTAGAATCAGTTAAAGCTCTTTAAAAACCTTTACAGCTGAAATTGTTAGGTCAGCTAAGTCCCTAGGGCTCCTACAAATCTGTATGCCGTATGCATTGCAAATATCCAGCCAATAGTCTCATTTTAAAAAAAATGTATAATTGTACTGTTGAGTTCTGTGCTAAATTGATCTGAGATTACTTGTTCACAACCAGAATAATTAACAGAATTTGATCCTTAACATTTGGTGCTGGAAGAATGATTTCCCAATATCACATTCGAAGGAGAATAACTTTGTCTCATTCCAATAACATCTTACGTTTTTTCTGAAGCTAATAACTCTACTGTATAGAGTTTCCTTCCATTATAAAAAGTCATATTACATGTATTCCCCTTTTATTGCATAAAATGACAATCACGACATTGATGTTGACATTTGATATTCTTGAAATTCTCTATGATTAACAGACAAAACAAGTATTGCAGCAATATAACCAAATCTCTTTAATACTGTGGTCGTAAACGTTGAACAAATATATTACATACGAAGAAATGAATCGAAGACAATTCTCCACACGGAGAGAACACGTACAACAGTATTTTGGACTGGTTCCCGTTGATTTGTCTGTACACTGGTGCACTGCAACATGGAACCGGAACCAGGGGGTTATGAAGGGTAAACAAAAATCATGTAATGCAGATACGGTCGTAATAGAGATGATTTGGGTACATTGAAACCAGACCACAAGATTGTCACGTGGAGTTTTCCTTTCAAGAAAATATAACGCTGTAATATTGCATTGTAGAATAAGCCATTTGTTTTAATTTGATTAGAAAGTCACACACGTTGGGCGTCTTCAAAGCATTTCAATATCTATATTAACATAGTGTCTGTACTGTATACAAAAACTGCCTTTATCTTTGAGTCAAGAATAAATCATGGACACAGAACTAGAGTCCGCCTCATCTTCTCCCTTGTACACCTAATAGATAAAATATAAATCATGTGTGTTTGATAGCCATTGAAAACTTATACCTAGATTGGCAGCCATCTTGTCAAATTCCATGCATAAAGTCGATTATAAAACTGAATTTCTGAACGTTCTAACTACAATTCTAAGGTAAACATTCACAACTTTGGTACATGTATTTATTAGGACGCCATTTCCAAATTCGGTGCAGAAACTTTGAGACACTCTTACCTCACCATCGTTAAATTTACTTTGAATTTGATCGGCATAAATGTAAGTCAAATTAGAATTGGTATCTATACTACTTACAAGTTATGTCAACATGAACAACCCACTTACAATCCTGTATACATAAGATCAATATTTTAGTTATAATTGGTCATATCGTTATTTTATGCATTAAGTGCTCTTAATGTAAAAACTCATTTAATTCATGATACTATTTCATATAATAAACAAAATAAATTATCGACAGTTTAATGGTAAGGTACCATATGCTTTCAGCTACAACCCATATCAAGAGGAAGGCTTAATATATGTGCACTACTACTTAAGTTAACATCAAATTAGGCAGAAACGAGACGCTGCGTTCAATAAACGCGTATGTTCTCGGTGGCAGCTTGACTTAACTATGGACAGACAGACGGACGGGCAATCACTGTATATACTTCCGCATCATTTGATACCGGGGGTATATTAAAAAAAAGAAGTTGTTTACCAAATTAAAGCTCAGTTCTTTGTTGAAATGAAGTTTGGTGGCTTTGTTGATCGTGTCCTGAAATTTCTCAATAACCTAAAATATGTCAACAGTACATGATTTGCAGTATGAAACCGAATTCCATTCCTTACACCAATAGACACCATACACAACTAGCAAGAACATGAAATAAGATTATCTGCATACTTATTTTCGTATGTATACAATCTCGAGTTACACATTGGTTCATTATAAAGGATTTGTCTCCATACAATCTTTGACGAACAACACCAATTTGGTGTGAACAGATAAATAAAAAAACTCAACATCGACAGTCCTTGTGCTGCGTATCCTAGTTACCGTGAAACCTGTCTAGATTGTTCACTTTTGGGGACAGTAGAAAAGTACAATCAACCTGGTTTTAGCGGCCACCTCCCTGTGAGGGCCATCTTTTGAATAAAAGTAATTATTAAAAAAAACACCATTAATTATTTAGAACAAAATGACAAGACATGAATGAATACTAACCTGTTTACTGCCATCTGTGTGACGAGCAGTACCATTACAGACCCTATGTGCTGGTATAATCAGAAAACACGTGGGTATATAATCTACCTGAACCATTTGTATCAATGTACTGAGAAATGGATCATTCATCTTGGTGTCTGATGGCAAGGATTTGTTTCCTGTAACTAAACATACACACATTTATGTACATGTACATACATATAACAACAGAATATATGAAGTGGTCACATTCCTGTCAAATTGATTCATAGTTCATAAAATATTCATGACATAAGAAGAATGGTTGAAACCAAAATGTTTTCATGAATTTTTTGCGACGGGGTTATAGATCGGTGCTCTCGTGGACAAGCACTGAATTACTGAACGAAGGTCTTCGGTTCGAATATCTGCTTCCGCCTTCCGATGTTTCAGGGACGCTTTTTATAGTGTCCCCAGCCCAACTACCGAGCCAAGCACTATGCGGAATACTTTTTAAAGATATCACAACGATCTCGTTATTAACCCTACAAGATTTGATATTTGAGGTCAAATATCAACCCCAAGAATTATAACCTTTGACCTTTGTATAAAAGTACATACATACGTGGTAAATCATTGACGACATTTTCATATATTTGCGTCACTTCTTCCGTTGCTATGTCAACCCTCAAAGCACTTAGTACAACTAGTTTATCCACGCACCTGAAAAAATTGCATTCCTCATTTTTGTCTTATATATACATGTACATGTAATTGTACATATGTATATTTAGGCCATGTACATATATGAAGGATGGGATAATGTTTTGCGTACAATTATAGTTTATATCAATGTGTTTTATGTATGTTACATGGAATATAATACATGACCTAAACTTTTAAAAAGCCAGGAGTAACGTGGTCAAAGAGGGTACAGATTTTTTCTGATTATTCGGGAAAATCCGATCATAATATTACTTTAATGTAAATGTGGTCTTATCATATGTAAAGGGATTTTATATAAAATAAACTTACCATTTTGTACATAGGTCTAATATTTTACTACATACATAGTGACACTTCTCAGCTTTCAATTTCGTGTTAACCAGAATCACTGAAAACTATAATGATGCTGATCAAAGAACCATTACACATGACATCCACAACAACAACAAACAAATCCTATCGGCACTTTTCATACAATGGATATTTCTATGTTTCGTTATTGTTGTATGCCCCTACACAGAAAGATCGGGGGCATACTGGTTTTGGTTTGTCTGTTTATTTGTACCTGACTTTAGCTTCACCTACAAAATCATAAGGCTTCTACCTACAATCATCAATTTCATATGTTGGTTTCTCATGGCCACCTCTACAGGACCTGCATTTTTAGGTCATAGGTCAAGGTCACTCTTAGGGGGCATTGTGTCACACATCTTGCTTACATATAATAAAACCCCGATTATTCGAATGTCGTTAGGCCCTGACAAATCATTTGGATAATCCATGGTTTCGAATAATCCATTTCAGTATGATGTACTGGTTGGAAACGATAAATTCCGTACTGTCCGTATATTGCAAGGAAGTTAACTCTCGTATGCAAACATAAACTGGTTCCCGTTCCATGATGCAGTGCACCAAAGGCTTTACACACAAGTCAACGGGAACCAGTTTAATGCAAACATGGCTTTAAACTGGTTCCCGTTGACTTGTGTGTACAAAGCCTTTGGTACACTGCAACATGAAACGGGAACCAGTTTAACATGACGTTGCTTGAGTGATAATAAGAATAAAATAAAACGTATAACTAATAATTATTATTTATCCTTGTTTTATGAATGTATATGAGTTAACAAAAAACCCGCGCATTTATGGATTATGCAGAACACAATAACATGTCATTCTCATGCACTTCACTTACTAACGAAAAAAAAGTAACGATCGACTAGGCATCGCTATCGTCACATTGCATTGCAACATGGAATAGGAACTACTTGTAGAAAAAGCGCTGTACTTTGGTCCATATAAAATAGCATGCGCACAAAGTGACCGCTTTGGAAAATTGATATTTCGTTCAGTTTCCAAAAAGTAAACAAACACGAGCATGCGGAATGTACTACCGGTGCAAGGTGAGGATCGGTCGCGAATTTATTTTTAAAATTAAAACAAAGTTTCTGTCTAACAGAACCAATGCAAGTGTACGTATGTATGTCGTATGTGAATCATCTATCAGTTAGAATACGTTATCTCTTATCTTGCTGTTTTGGTTCGATATTTTCTAGTGCTTTCCATTAAGGTGAAGTATATAAACATGTACATGATATGGTTTCATATTTTGGTTTCCATGTTCATTGTAAACTTTTGAAATAGATAGAATTAAACATTGACATATTTAGCATTGAAAACTACAGGATAAACATAAACTATCGATTCCAAATTAGTTTTGCTAATGCTAAATGTTTAAATCAACATATGCGAATAAAGATTACAAAGTTCTATAGAGAGACTAAATTCTAAAAATCAAGTGGTGTTACTGTTCTTGGCATAATTGCAGTTATTGAATTTGATAACTCGTGTCAAACTAGAATGCCACCTTACTCCAAAAAGGAACGAAATGAAAGATTCACCAGTAGGCCCGAGTAAAGTTCTTTTATAATGCTATAAAAAAAATTCCCGCCTTTTTACGTTACGCTTAATATGATAATCATCATGACTTAACGTCCGTTATTTTATTATTTTATTGTTATGTCTTGATAAAGGCGGTCGCGCCAAAACGTAGACAAATGAAGAAATACTATTAGTTCGTATATTTGTGTTTTTTTGTTGTATAATCCAAATTAATTTTATAATGCTATAAAACTGTACCAACCTGTTCATATTTCAAATTCCAGAGTTGAAAGGGGGCGTAACTTTGTTCTCTGGGGTCCAAGGGACCTAACTTCTCGCACGCTATCTTAGCCGAGCTCAATTCTGGAAGATTTATTGTTTTAAACTCTTTCTTCATATCCAGTCCCAGCAAACTACGTCTGAAAATGTTTTCAGTTTTCATTTCTATAAGAATATAGTTGACAATATTATGACGTAACTAGGTTACGTAACATTATTGTAGATGATTCTTAATATTAAATATAGTATTATGATATGCAGATATGCATGTATTTCACGAAACTCCAATCAACACTTATGCGTGCAAGTATAATGTATTTTAGCTATATATTTTAAGCCGTTGAGAGTCGGAGTTATATACCCGAAATAATTGGGAGTAACGTGAATGAATATTCAAATATCTGACCCTAAATTTAAATATTTGAGTCTGAATCTAAATATTTGACCCTGAATTTTAATAGCCCACTATAGCTGGCTAATGTTTAAATTGTTTCCGGTATTCAGCTTTGCCAGAAAATTAATGAGTTAAGTGATTGGTTTGAGAAATTATAACATGCATACTTTTTATAAAAATATATATATAAGGTCCTTACATGCCCCCAGCAGCTACATCTGTGTAACCTAGGAGCACGGTTTTCTTCAATTTGAATTCATCAGTGTCTTCCAGGGGCTCGATCTGGGTTACTGTACTTCTGTATGACATTATCTAAAACATATTCTTATTAAAACTTAATATTCATACTTTGTTTGTGTCTCCTTAGTATACATACAATTATATAAATACATGTACATGAACATTTTCTACATAATCTCATTAAGCAAATTTGTTTATATTTATTCATTTTGGTCTTACACCATTTTTCAACACCTTTCAGTTATAATACGCTGCCGATTCACCTACTCAATTTTCCTAGACTGTATTTTAACCAGAATGTACTTATGAACCAAATGCGGAGGAAATATTGCCGGATCGCCGGGTTATAAATCCAGCGCACTATCCACTGGGCCACGGACTTCGGCCCCAAAATTATTCATAAGATCGTCGAGTGTTGAGGCTAGGATGGGCTTAGTCCCCCAAAATCTACAACTAGCCCCAACCCCCATCAGAAAATGTTTACACCAAGAATTTTGCAAAATAAAAGAAAAACTGACTGAGAGATAGCATTATATCTTTTTTATACAATGAATACGTGGTCATAATCAGATAACATTAAGAAATAAAACTAGTCAA
Organism: Lutraria lutraria; assembly: GCA_964023205.1. NCBI lineage: Eukaryota > Metazoa > Mollusca > Bivalvia > Venerida > Mactridae > Lutraria > Lutraria lutraria. The sequence continues at coordinate 33,068,185 of OZ026847.1, forward strand.
TTGTTTCAAACTAACGATTTTCACCAACGAAGCGGCAGGATACCTCAATTAAATGTGATTTTTATTCGAATATTAGACAAAATTAAATCTAAGAATGTAAGCATATCAATCTACTACCTATTTTAGTTTATTTTAAAAATCCACAATAGTCCATTATCCTATTTATTCGCGGCTAACAAAACAACATTCATTTAGTTCAGACTATGAAAACAAACTAGCTTTAACAAGATAAAGTCGTGTTAATACTCTAATTTTAATAACCTTTGATTTGTCGAACCTGACTTAATGTATTGATTGATAAATTCTGTCTGTAGTATTTTATCAAACAGGATCGTTATTTTTCTCTTAACGGTGACACAACCGTACGGCTAAACGACACTAAATAATGTCGCATCACAAACCGTTGGAAAAGTATAATGTATTGTCTCATAAAATACGTTCTTTATACATGTATAGGAGATAACTTTGTCATAAAACTTTATACAAATTCAGCAAGCTCTAATGGAATTTCAGAGTGTTTAACACCGGTACTCGAACCTGTACTAACTTAACCTTCCACATGAAGTCGACAATTTCTCCACATATGGAGGAAAGTCGAGATTTTTGTCCAATTTTCATGGAAGGGTATGTCCAGCGACTGAGAGTAGGACCCTTGTCACCGGATTATACGTCCACCACACTAATACACAGGACTACGTATACGGCCTTGCTGATTTACTAATATCGTTTTTGATTGTTTTAAAATAATCCAACATTTTCTTATAGTTTTCCTTAGATTTAAACCTTTCAACCCGCAAGTGACTAAACCGATTTTGCGGATTATTGTTAATCCACGAAACATATTATTTCATCCCCAACTTTTTTAACCATCCAGTATTGGTAAACCGATAATCTTTTTTATATAGAATAAAGAAGGCTATTGTTAAATAACTCGTCATAACTTTCTTTCTGTTTAACTCACAAATTTTGTTACTATCACAAAAGTTTGTTTAATTCATCTGCCTTTTTATGAATATTTTTTTATTAATTTAAAATAATAAATCAATGGTCCTTTTTAAGTTTAAAAACTATAACCCTTCATATTTTTTACGGCCTCTACTTTCTATTGTTAAACCGAAAAAAAGCCAATTTAGGAATTTATGATCCGTTTTGTTTCAAATTTACACCACTTTGTTAAAATATTACAAAATTTGTTACTATTACATTGTCTTGGTATTTTATTTTACTTTTAAGATATATAAAAATAATTAGGCTTAATTGACATCTTCGAAGTCCTTTTTAACTTTTAGTCAACTGACCTGTTAATTTAAATAAGAATTTATCGTCTCGGTAATACTCGGTATTTTCCGTAAGAATACCGAAGATACCGATATCTCTATATACTACTACCACACATTATGTTCGGTTTTATGTTAAATCTTTAGATCAACGCAAATAAATTAATTCTAATATTTATTAAATGAGAAAAGTCGTATTTGTGAAGAAAGGAAGATTACAATTAGAGTATCATTATTAAACAATTGTTTCATATTCTCAAGGACTTATATACATACATGTATGTATGTAAGTCCTTGATATTCTAAATAATTTTTAATGTATATTAGTTAAATTTGAAAACATTTCCTGATATTATTGAACTTACAGTAGTGTACATGAGAACTAAGAAATAAGACAATGTTACTTTTTATAATGAAATGTTAAACTTGTTACATGAATGTAACGCTTGACAATTGTGTGAAAAATAGAATAAGTTTAATTCTGTATCTGCTTAATTCTCCAGGTGATAATTGCACACACAATCGCCTATTAAACAGACTCAATTCAATTTTTGTATTTTTTGTTGTTGTTGAAAATACGTGATGTAATTATTCAATGTAAATTTTGATTAAAGTTTTCTAGAGTAATGTGCTCAGTTTTAATAAATTAAGTTACTATTTCTGAATGAAAGTGACGTTTTAAATAAAAAACAATGACAATGGTTAAATATTATATATTAAATCCGAGGTACACTGGATCTTTTATGACCCTTAAATTGCTTTATTATCTGTCTCCAATCAGAATATAGCCTGCGGGTAAAGTAACATCCTTGCTGTCTGTGTTTTATGGTCAGACTTTCATTGCATAATATTGCAAAATCCATAATCCGTAAAATGTAAATTTTCATTTCTCTAAATCGTTGAAAGGTCATTTATAAAGGAAAAAGGGCTGTTCGGAGTTAAGAACAAAAACATCTTTACACACAAATATCCCCTATTAACATACATCGGAAAGAATTATTGCAAGCGCGTTTAAAGATTTTTTTAAACATTGTCTTTGATAAATGTTAAATTAGCAGCGTGTGTAGTGAAAACCCAACTATGAAAAAAAAGAGAAATTGACAGGCAATTTGATGGCATCAATGTAATTTACTGCAGTTGTACACTATCCTATTTTCTTCAACAGTATACCAAAAATATGCTGATTAAACGCGATTTTGTGCCTTTTAATGTAATAATCACTATGCTTCTGGGACTTATATAAAGATTGGGGATGTGCTTATATATATAATATCACTTTTTACCAACTGCTTTTATGTAAACATGTATATAAGACAATGTACATATATGTAACGGGGAGATGTTTACGAATGCATAGAACTGTGAATGAAGTCTATAATCCACAGTAAACTAGATTTTTTTTATAAACATGCATACTCATAAACGAAGTATTACAAAACATTCTATTTATTAAATTTTGTGATTTTCAAAATTAAATTCTTATATAATTTAAAGCCGCAGTGTACTTGTATAAAAACGAAGAATTAACACATATATTCTAAACTTTTAAGCATTTTTTATGATCATAAGATTTTCAACATTTACGTTTTTTGTTTAAAGCCACGGTGTATTTATATAAAAATACAGAACAGTTTTAATAATTACTGTCTGTGAAATAAAGAAATATTTTGTTCTATTCGGCTTATGTAAAAAAACTGATACATGCACATTTGTATTTTTCAAGATAACGATAAAAACATATTTATTTTATAAAAATCATAACCTTATCAAAATTATAAGTTTAAAGTCTTAGACCTAAATGAGTTCTCTGATCATTGTCCTATTGTTTTTTCATTAAGTTTGACCAACATTATAAGTAAGTCTGATTATTCATACGACCGCATTGTCTGGGATTGCGATAAGAACAACAATTTAATGAATCTGTTGAATAGTAAAGGTCATTTGTTTGATCAAATTGTTGGGGCTTTAACTAGTGGTCATAGTGATATTAATACTTGTGTTAACAATCTGTCAGAATTGATCTATGATATTTCATTCGAGACTCACGGAAAAACGTTTACTAAAACTCCGCCGAGAAAACCAACTGTTAAACAATCCTTATGGTTTAATGATGAATGTAAATATTTCAAAGATCATTTTTGTCGTAGTAAATATAGATACAAACATAACCCTTCGGAAGAAAATAGAGTATCATTTTTAGATGCTAGATCGGAATACTGTAAAGCGAAATCAAAAGCCAAATATATATACTATAATGCTGAAAAATTTAAATTAAATCGTCTTAGTAAATGTAACTCCAAACAATTCTGGAATTATATTAAGAAATATAAATCAAAGCAAAATACATCAAAAAATGACGTAAGCCTCGAGGAATTTGTTAGACATTTTAAAACAACATCAAATATGCAACATACAAATGATTTTAATGCTGAGAATCATGCAAACAGAATTGATAATGTATCTATTGAAGAACTAGACTGTCCATTTTCGGTAGATGAAATCATCAAAACAATAGCGTCAATGAGACGCAATAAAAGCAGCGACTTGACGGGAAACGTTGCAGATTTCTTTATAGATTCGAGCGTCTTCATTGCTCCCTACTTAGTAAAAATCTTTAATCATGTATTCGACTCTGGCATATATCCCGATGCTTGGTGCAATGGAGCAATAATCCCAATTTTTAAAAAGGGCGATAAATCTAATCCTGCGAATTATAGGGGTATTACTCTTATAAATATAACGGCAAAAATATTTTCACTAGCTTTGCGTAACAGAATAAACAGCTGGTGCGAAAATAACGAAGTCTTTAATGAGGCACAATTTGGCTTTAGGAATAACCATAGCACAGTTGATTGTATATTTATATTACATTCAATTATCCAAAATGTTATTGCTCACAAATCCAAACTGTACTGCTCTTTTATAGATTATGAACGCGCGTTCGATACAATTATACACGATGCCCTGTGGATTAAACTTGTGCAATCCGGACTGAGTTGCAAAATGATCAATATTATTAAAACTATTTATCACAATGTTCAATCATGTGTAAAAGATATGCAACAAATGTCATTTTCGGAGGTTTTTAAAGTCACACTTGGTCTTAAACAAGGTGAACCTTTATCCCCTCTACTATTCATTTTATTCGTAAACGATATTAATACTTATTTAAGTGTGGAGAACTTAACGGAAAATGACTTACGCATGCTGTCAATAAACTTGTTATTATTTGCTGATGATATAGCTCTTTTCACAACATCACCGATAAGCTTACAACATCAATTAGACGCTATTTACAATTATTCAAATACATGGGGCTTGAAAATTAATGTCAATAAGACTAAAATATGCATCTTTGAACCACGTAAAACTAACTGTAACAATAACTGGTATATTAACGATGAACCTGTGGAAGTTGTTGATAAGTTTTGCTATCTAGGAATCACATTTCACTATACTGGAAGCATGAAATATGCCGTAAATTCGCTAAACGATCAGGCACTTCGAGCATATAATAATTTAATATCCGATTTAGTAGAATAAGGCTTGACGTCAAGACGAAACTCAGATTATTTGATAGCCTAGTTGTCCCTATCATTCTCTATGGCTCAGAAGTATGGGGAATATACGATTATAAAGAAGTTGATAAAATACATTTAAGATTTTGCAAATACGTACTAGGAGTCCGAAAACAAACTTCTAATGCAGCAGTATTAGGGGAGGTGGGAAGATTACCACTATCAGTTATAGCTAAACAACGTTCTGTTAAATTCTGGCTGAAACTAAAATCGTCTAATCAATCTCCTATGCAAAGAATTTATCTTGAACAATTAAATATTATTCATAACTGCAATAATAATAACGTTATTAAAAAACTTTGGTGTTATAATGCTAGATCTGTTATCAATAATCTAGGATTTAATTTTTTATGGGATGAAGAAAATGTTATCACAAATTGGGTAAATACATTGAAACAGCGACTCCGCGATCAATATATTCAAACATGGGCGACAACAATAAGCAATCAACCTAAACTGTATTATTACAGCTTATTTAAAAACGAATTTAAGTACGAAGACTACTTGGATTACATAAAGAATGACACTTATAGAATTGGATTAACTAAATTTCGTCTTAGTGCACACTCGCTCGAAATCGAATTGGGTAGATATTCTAGTGTTCCTCGTCCAAATCGTTTATGTAAAATGTGCAATCAACATGTAATCGAATCTGAATATCACTTTCTTTGCACTTGTACAGATTATTCAACTTTACGAAATAAATTTAATATGAATTCTAGTTGGCCCAGTCTTGGTTTGTTTAAAAAATTACTGTCCTCTAACAGTAAGAAAACAATTATATATGTAGCAAAATTTATTCATTACGCAATGAAATATAGACAGGAAAAAATTGATTTAATGGCTGCTTCTTAAACATTCTTATTTAACTATCAATAGATTAGCAACATAGATATGTATTGATTTGATTATTGTATGTATTATTTACAATAATGTATGTTTATATGTTTTGTGTTATTTGTGTCATGGTCATACGTCTTATACATGTGTAAAATTGTAAATGGCCAAAGGCATACTTACATGTCGATTTGCCAATAAATTGTATTGTATTGTACAATGATTTTATGATCTTTCATTTCGCAAATAATTGGATTTGAAATGTATTACATTTATGAATCATTAAATTCTTATTTTATTATCAAAATTATAAAAACTATATAAAGTTGTTACTTTAAATTAGTCTGCCTGATATCTGGGACCATATATAATGGTCCCAGCTGATATGAAAAGTTAAAATGTTATAGAATAACTGAAACATCGATTAGTCCCGATCCAACAGTAGATGCCTAAGGTCAGATTAGTCACACATGACTGATTTTATGGTCCTGTATACCACGCATGCTTGCAGATAGGCAATAACACAGTGCTCTAATGATTGGTAACTCTGGTGATAATCTGATGACACCCTAAATTTGACTTAATTCCCTTGATTTCCCCGATTTCATGATGGTCATGAAAGTTGGCCATGAATAACCTTTGTGTATTTAAACTGATTTATTTTACCACAATCCCGCAATTGGAACTCCTAGACGTTTGTCGATTTTTAGAAGAAAAGGACTCCGTACAAAGAAACGCAAGTCGTCATTTTGTTCTTGTTGTTCACGGGCTATTTTCCTCTTATTACGGACAACAGTGACAGTAAATATAAACACGTGTCGAAATTTACGTCGACTTTTGAAAGTTTTTATTCAAACCCATTCTTACCGAAGTAATCAATAATGCCACATGTATTATTTCAGGATTCACCTGCACAAAATACTCGAAAGGGTGTGGTGCAGTATGAACAGATAGATAGATACTAGTGTTTCGTTGAATATGTGTCAGTTTATGCAGGATTATTTGTATATGTATTTTACTGTTATTATACATTAGGAACATATAGAAGGATCTTAAGGTATGTTTTATGTATAATTATGCAGATATAAAATTTGAACGTTCACGTGAAATTTTATTAAAGAAATTCGGGATTTTCTCCATTATTATTATTATGTGGAAGTCGTCAGAGTTGGGTTTCTGTGATGTTAACGTATTCCAATGCTTTGATATATCATCCTTAAAAACTTATGTTTATGGTAGCACTACCTACTCATCAAAAAGGTACTTTTCGGCGTCTTGGGTAAACTACTAAAATAGAAAAAGTATTCTGATTTGTATATTAGGTTCAATGTAACAATTAAATTGTAAAACTATTGATCTAACCACTGATCATTCTCTGGGTATTGTTATCACAAGAAATCTTTGTTTTAAGGAAGGCCATATCGTCACAGTGTGAATATATAGGTCGTGAAGTATGAATAACTGACTTAGAGAGGATGATCATCATATTTACTTCAGATGTTGTACATTCATTATGCAGGTGTGGTAACAGTTGAGAGTTGTTCAGGGGTTGTGATATTGTCCTGTGACGAGAGAGGCCCTTCTTATTTTTCTGGCTTTTGTTGTAACATGCGTACTGAACAGTTACCGAATAAACACAATTATGACCAATTGGGTTCTTGAAGAGCCTAAGTTTCAACCGGTAAAGGACAACCAATTAGTACATTAATCAACGAACATAAAAGTTTGATGAATCCTAATATAATTTACTATTCTGAATTGAATTATTGTGTGTTTTAGACAAACCTTTAAAAATTTAAAAATCTTTTATATGTATATATTTCAAGGTTTGAGAAGACAGATCGAAGTTCCCGATGAAAATACAGTTTCAGAAGTTCCTATGATAGATGGTCATATTCTTGTTCTACACTTTCAAATATTACATTTATTTGGTGAATATTAGAACATTGTTTCTAGTCACAATGCCATTAAGTACATTTTCAAAATTGAAATGTTTCACATTGGCAATATGTTTATTGTTGACTACATTTGCGTATAGACACATCGGAAATAAAATGAATAAATTAGATGGTGGAAAATTAGAATTACGCAGTCATACACTGGTGAAAGAACTCACAAACGATGAAATAAAACAGTCGCCCGAAATAATACATGTCCCAACGCTAGAGAAACCTGGAGAGAAATGTGAGAAACGACTGCCAAAGATAATTCTCGTGGGAAGTCAGAAGTCAGGGACCTCGGCACTCAAACACTTTATGAGCTTTCATCCACAGATTGCTGCATGTCGTAAACCTGACGAAGCTCACTACTTCGACCATCATTATGAAAATAAGTCTTTAGAGTGGTACAGACAGTTAATGCCTTGCAGTAAATCGAACCAATTAACGATGGAGAAAACTCCAAGTTATTTCACTGGCAATGTTTCAGCGTTAAGAATTAAAAAAATGAATGATCAAACTAAGATTCTTATGACCTTTAAGGACCCAGTCGAAGTAGCCATCTCAATGTATGCAATGTGGAAAGCACATGATGTTCCAAGAGTTAAAAACAAGACATTTGAAGACATGGTGACTTATGTGAACGAAGCTGGTAATCGTGTTGTTAACAAAAATTCTATTATTGTTTGGTTCTGCACTTTTATATTACACGCACAAACCTGGGTCGACATATTTGGGAAGGACCTGGTCTATGCCGTTGACGGTACTGTGTTAGAAACAAATCCCGAAAAAGAATTACATCTACTTGAGACTTTTCTGGGATTAAAGCAATTCTATGAACAGAAACTGTTTGTGTTTAACAAGAAAAAGAATAAGTATTGCTTCTTGAGTGGGATAATGAGTTGTTTACCTCCACAAAAAGGTCGTGCACACCCTGATGTGTCTATAAAAGTGATCAGACTGTTACGGAACTATTTCAAACCATTTAACACCAAATTAGCGGCCTTAATGCAGCGAACATTTGTTTGGCAATAGTAAATAATAAATAACTTGTTTTATTGTAAAGATATCAATAGAAATTTGTTAGAGCATTCGAAATGTTAAATGGAAGCCTGAAATTCGGACTTGTCCAGACTGGGGATAAGTCGGAATTCCATTGGATCCCAGGATATTTAAGTTTTATATATTTTTGACAAACAAACGAAAACAAACTTTCTTCAAAATATATTTGTTAGAATTCGGACAAACAGACTTGTTCGAGTTAAGATGATTTCTAGATAAGTATCGCCCGGAGCGTCACTGTATTTAATGAGGACTTATTTATGAGCGCATGTAATTTCGATGGGATTACGCATTTAGGTATACTTCCGATCAATTTAAAATAAACATTGGCAACATTGCGATGACGTAGTTATTTAATTCTGTTTGGCTAAAGCAATTGTAACGAAATAAATCATTATAAGGCATCATTTTGTTACAAACTCTGTTTATACAGATTGAGACTTACTAGCTCACATCAATTAATTTTATTTTATATACATGCATAGTCATAGTACATGTATATATCGCTCTAATTAAGGCGGTACCCATCAGGGAGGCTGTGTTTTGCCGGCCGCCGCCTCGATTTTGTCTCTATGACTGTCATTTTCTCGAGACTTAATGTCGAGTTCAAATGACTTTATTGCAGTAAAAAATACGTTTTTATTTCTATTCTTATTCGTCTGAAAGACAGCCAGTTAAGGCTTTCATCTAGAATTGTCAACGATAAAGGAAATATTTTTAATATTTTATGCATGAAGAACATTGATCACGCTTAATTGCTACATTTCCTATACAGGAAGAGGAATACAGAAAAATACAATTCAAATAGTTTTCTGCTGCAAGATAATTTACAGACCAGTATTGTTAAGGATTTATTTTTTTGCAGTTTGGATACTGGTCGGATTTATTCCGGTATATGTTTATTAGTCCAAATAATTCAGGTACGTATGTTAAAATATACAAAATGTACGTACATTACCTGAAATAATAATTATTGTACTTGTAATTTAGACTTGGCGATATCCGTCTTCAAATACAGGATCAAAATTATAGTTTCGGAAAAGCTATACTAGTAATCTCAGACGAAATCTGTTTGGAACAAATGTTCGTACACCGAAATAAAACTGGTGCTTGCTAAGAAAAGATATGATACGAATACCATCAATTTTTTGCTGCAATTGATGTACATTGTATATAAATGTTTTAAATGAAATATGTATATAAATATGTATTTGAAAATATTGACTCTCCACATTCCCCTATTTTTTTCATTTTTGGAAAGATTTCATTCATCATTTTAATTCTTTTTGTTGTTGTTGTTGTTGTGAAAATCATTGTATATGTAACAATATGATATCATGTTTGTTCCCTCATTTTGTCGTGAAAGGGATATGTGGGCAATAAAAGAATTTAAAACTTTGACTTTGACCCAACGGCATTTAATTAAACTCTGATTTAAATGTTTATCATCGAAAATCGGGTATAATACCGATTAATCTACCTGACCAACTCTACTTGAACCTGTATGTAACAGTTTATGTAAAGTGGTGATCTTCGGAATTATTGCTTTCCCGCGTACCGCATGCTGTAGAGTAGATAAAGTCTAAAAATAGACCAGATGAAGCAGTAACTCTGAGAGGAGTGAATCTTTTTGAAACTTGATTTTTATCTCGTGCAACATCGGGTTAACTAAAGGCTATATAGGCTCTACTCTATTGTGTCAGGGTCTTTTTAATTTGATTGACCCTGATTGTGTTCAATGTGACGATGTTCTGTTAATGTAAAATCAGAAGAATCGATGTTGGTATTTACTGTTACCGATGTTTGTGTAAAATAAAGAGTTTTTAATGTACCTTGATTCTGTTATGTTAGTACCTTCAATTATGGCTTCTTTATATACTGTCGTTATTTCAGAAGTTTGATAATACTCCAGTAATATAATGTGAACCCGATTTTCCACGCCATTAAAAGACACTTTAGGGAATCAGAGATCATGAAGTGTAGCTACGAAATAATTAACACCATTCTGTGACGTTTCCTGTTTGATTTTCTCACACATAAACATCTCAAACACGCCAAATTTTGCACCCGCAGAAATAAAGACGTATACGGTAATCATATCTGTATTGTTTAATTGCCTTCGTTGTCTTACTCATTGTTCTATTAAAATAATTAAAAAAACTTGCGAATCAATAGTATGACCAATACATATTAGAACTTTGACATGACTCGAGTAATATTGCTATGAATGTCATGAATAAAGAATTAAATGGTATAACAGTGACGTTATTTTGTACGAATGTTCGGCGATTCTAAACTGTTTCGTACATTACGATGTGCTCGGGTCATTGAACTGATACCAGTAACCTAATGTTAACAGCCAACATGGGGTCCGATAAACATGCTACCGGGTATACGCTGTAGGAAACATTCAGGCAATGACATAAGGGTCAAAGTGACATTATGATATGTAATACTAATGTTGTTGTCATAACAGCTGAAACGGAAATATGTATACTTCTCGCTTTGGCGTTCTTCCAATAGGTAACACATGTGTGCTAGAATGTCATTTAAATCACTAATGTTCACATTACAAAATTATCACCCTTTCAGAGTAGCAAACGTATGTTGCTCTAGAGAGAGGTCAAATTGATAGTTGAATCGTGCAGTGGGAAAGAATCATGCTGTTGTTAGAGGGTGGTTGGACCACTCTGGAGAGATTGTATTATCATTCTTTATTAATCAAATCGACAGTGTTAGCCTTTGGCCATTTACAAACATATGCCAAACGCATCCTGACATACACACATGGACACAGTTGTAAAACTTTGTAATGAATAATTTTAAAACAATCGATTGAGAAACTACAGTCTAATATAAACATGATATTAGATGAAGAATATGATTTTTATTAAAACAAACTTACATTTCCTAGCAAAGAATATTGATATTGATGGTTAATGACAGAACCAATGTGTTATAGATTATCTAATATATGGTTTGTTATATATAATAATGGTGATGACTGTGCTTCAATGAATATATTATGCAATTTAGTTTTGAGTGCATTCACACTTTAAGATCAATCTTATATCAAAACCTATATAATTACTATAGTTCCGTTTATAGCCGTCACTCGGCGCGCATGAATTGTGATGCGGACCAAAGTACTATGTTTGTCTATATCCGCCATGTAATTGTTAAACTAGTTCCCGTGCTATGTTGCAGTGCAAGTCTATATAAGTTCAGTTTTTTAAATGTAGAATCTTTTGCTAGCGCACATGGTAAAATATCTTTTAATATATTTTAATGATAATATAAAAACCAGCCTTCAGAGATGGATGGGAAAGTAACCATCTGACTGATAAATCATGGTGAAAATCCTATAAAAAGTGTTGATTAGTTAATAGAAGAATGGTGAAGTTCGCTCACTGAAAACATGAACATTTGATGAATTGATCTTATATAGGATTATCTTGATTGCTGTATGTTGTTATTTTAAGGTATTGAGTGAATAAAGTATTGACTGAATAAATGTATAAAATATCACACTGTCTCATAATAGTAGAGGAAATATTAGCCAATTTGGAAGATCAACATGGCCCAAAAAAGTAACAAGGCGTGTCATATATCAAAATGTTCGGGAGGGTTTGAAGTTTTACCAAAGCCCGGCAGGCATTTGAAATTCTGGCGGCGAGCCAAGAAATCCAAGATGGCGTCCAAGATGGCCGCCATTTCAGTTATATAGAGAGAAAAAATGAAATTATCCTGTAAAATAATTTCATGAGAGGGTACACTTTAAATAATAGGCAAATAAGATAAACATATGTTGTACTCATTTTATCATGCATTGCATGTTTTTTTGAGGGTCAAACCCAAGGTCACAGACCGGGTCAAAAGGTCAAATTCACGAAAAAATACCCATATCACCACCAATTGTTTTCTATTATGCCAAGAAATGATATTATAGATACCAATTATTCATGTTATAATGAAGCATTGTTATTGTCTTATATCATAACAAAATATTACCATTCTTTTGTTACCATAGGAACAATCAAAATGGCTTCCAAGATGGCCGCCATTTCAGAATTATATAGAGAGAAAATATAAAAATGTCCTGTTAAATAGTTACATGAGAGAGTACACATAAAACTACAAACAAATAATATCGACACAAGATGTCCTCATTTCATCATGCATTTTAGGACTTCCAGAAGGTCAACCTCAAGGTCACAGACCAGGTCAAAAGGTCAAATTCACTAAAAATAACCATATCACCACCAATTGTTTTTCTATTATGCTAAGAAATGATATTATAGATAACAATTATTCATGTTATAATGAAGCATTGTTATTGTCTTATATCATAACAAAATATTATCATTCTTTTGTTACCATAGGAACTATCAAAATGGCTTCCAAGATGGCCGCCATTTCAGAATTATATATAGAGAAAAATAAAAATGTCATGGTAAATAGTTACATGAGAGAGTACACATAAAACTACAAACGAATAATATCGACATAAGATGTCCTCATTTCATCATGCATTTTAGGACTTCCAGAAGGTCAACCTCAAGGTCACAGACCAGGTCAAAAGGTCAAATTCTCTAAAAAATAACCATATCACCACCAATTGTTTTCTATTATGCTAAGAAATGATATTATAGATAACAATTATTCATGTTATAATGAAGCATTGTTATTGTCTTATATCATAACAAAATATTATCATTCTTTTGTTACCATAGGAACTATCAAAATGGCTTCCAAGATGGCCGCCATTTCAGAATTATATAGAGAAAAATAAAAATGTCATGGTAAATAGTTACATGAGAGGGTACACATAAAACTACAAACAAATAATATCGACATAAGATGTTCCCATTTCATCATGCATTTTAGGACTTCCAGAAGGTCAACCTCAAGGTCAAATTCAGCTAAAGGTCACATTATCACCGCTTATTTATGTCTGTTATGATAACCAGTTACATAATGGATAAGAAATATTTATCTTATAATGATGGGTAAAACTGATGTTCATGAGTACACATTCAGGCATTTAATGATTGGAATGAAGAATGGGTTTAACAAGAATGACCAATTATACATTTTATTCTAGATATCATCACTTGTTCCCAACAAAAGGACCTATAAGTGGGCTGTCATCGGCCGCAAGTTGGTTTGACAGAATGAAGTTTCTTGTCAATGCTGGCATCCCAAAGGTTCTGTCGGGAAGATCAGATAAGGTTAAAAATAGAAGATTTAAAATCAGTGTATATGGCTGATTTACAACTTGCATCAGCCCCATCATTATGTTTTTCCATGTGACCAGGGACCGGTAAAATACATATTTTGGGATGTACTAAGGCTAGAGATTTGCTCGAAGATACAGGAGCACTTCTCTAGTTCCTATTACATGTATACATTGGGATTGTAAGGTAGATAATAAGTCTGAGAACATGATGAGGACAAGATCAATGGTTTTCATCCTAGCTGAAAAAAGAGGACTAGTCTGGAAGACGGCATTTTATGCCTAGATACTACTGCACCTGCAACAGTATCACAATCTCTACAGTCATCAGTAGAAATTTGTTCAAGTTCATTGATTTGTATTTGGTTTGGAAAGGGCCACTGTCTGTTCCTGACATTTTTCACAAGTGAGGTCGAAGCAAAACTCTGCCAATTTAGGAGTCCGGGGCGGGATATCTGGAACTATACTCTGCGAAGTATCCCATATTCACATGGAGATCCAGAACGAATTGAGACATACATACATATATCAAGTGGTGGAATCACAAGTTTTTGTCTGCTAAGATAAACGGAAGGCTTATTTTTCGCAACAGAGAGGCTTTTTACCGGCAGAGGTTTTAAAGGCTCCAATGACTAATCCTAAACAAAGATTATAATTATATTGAATCATGGGTTTCCAGATTATGACTTTTTTAGCTGATCCATGTACAATGGTTTCGCAGTCCAGTTTAAAACAAATAAGACATCTATAATAACTCCCAAATCATGAGCGACTACTTTCAGGAGGTTAAAAGCCTTCTGGCAGTTCTTTTAAGGTGATGTAGTATGGCTAATAAATGAAACCTAATAAATGGGACTGTAGAAATTTAACTGTATACATTTATCTGAAGCAAACTTTGCATGAAGCAACATTTTAGTCTCAACTTGTTCTTGATTTGTAAATAATTATGGAAGGTAACAGACACATCTAAAAAACTGCACAGTATCACCCAAACACCACTGCAACAAATGTCTGGTTACCTTGCATAATTTGTACAGAATTCTGGACAAGACACTGCATGTAATCATTTTGAGTTCCTTCCTAAAGTTTACACGTTACACAGCGCCTGTTTCAGATCTAATACTAGAACTCTCATCTTTGAAGGTAACCAAAGGCTTTTAAACTGAATCTGATTGATCCCAACCTCCTTTCATTATTGAATCTAGCACTCAGCTCAATGAATCTGTCGAAACAACATTTACAGATAGATCTACTTTTAAATAAAAGTTCAAAAATGTTTGGGACATATTGCTGTATACATTAATGGATAGGACAACACCAGTGTCATACCATCACATATTATGAATCCGACCTTAAGGACAAATCTCGTAATTGTGTCTATACAAAATCAGCAACTTTTAACATATAACATCAAACTTTGAAGAAAGAATCTCAACTTAATCTAAAAAAGGCCCATACGATTTTCATACGACATGATCCTTTGATTTCCTTCATCGAATTGAAAAGAAGAAGTCATAAATATATGTTTTATCAAATATGAAAACTTGTTAACCTCCCACTCTGCATGACGGGAAGAATTCAGGAAGAGCTTGAATGGCTTAGAAGTGTTCATGAGATAGTGATCCCAAAACTGAAATTTAGGAGAGAGTTCCCAGCCTTTTGTCCGAAATTTGTCCAGCAATGGTTCAACAGATGTCTCCAACAATACACCAGGCATGTCTCAGCTTTGAGATGGTAATGAACAATTTTCAGTAAATGTTGCATTATTTCATTAAAATAAGTTTTAAATATTGTGAAAGGAGGCTGTTTGGTGTCTCATTAACTACCAAAACAAAACACAGAAATGCCTCTATCAAAATCTTTGCCAGCTGGTATTTTATTGAGATTAATTATTAATTAACAATTACGTATCTCGGATTCCGACAGCTATTCCCTCAGACCTGCCTCACCATACAAAAAACAAATCCATGCAAACACTGCTTTTAAAAAATAGACGTCCCTTTCGATAAGAAAACACTTCAAGCTCAGTCTGCCTTGCCCGCACATATAGAAGAACACTGATTCATGAATTAGTCCCGTGACCCTTTCCAAAGTAGTGTACAATTTGTTGAAATTATTGGGGGCTGACATTATTATTGAAAAGAACACGACCTCTGCAGACTAATGTAGTATGTCTCAATTTATGTGAGTTTGAAAACCTTTCCATGGGCAGCACCACTGCTTTCAAATCAGTCAACCAGAATAAATGCAGACGGACCATATTGTGCCATCAGTTCCTCCAACTGAATGAATTTAGCAGTTTCTGGCTCAGGAACGTTGATGATGTAGGTGGAGAATTGAAGTATGTTTGTGGTCTCTCATTGGGTTTCTGATAAGAGATCACTGCTGAAAGGTTTCCACGATACAGAATAATACAAATTAAAACTTACATAACCGCTATCTATCGTCTGCGTTTTCATGGCAACACTTCCAAAGCACGACGTTCCGACATTGTTAAAACATACAGTAGCATCTGCCTTAGTAGTGTACATGGTAATGCAATCACTAAATGAGAAATTTCCTTGTAATTTGAAAAAGGTATCAGGTCCTGGATTAAAAACATATGACCTTGTATATGACAGTAGGTTGGTCAATATGGTCATTCGTAAAATGTCCAGTTAAATGTATTCCATTAATTCAACTTGTATTCTCTACTGATTGTGAATAATTTTCAAAGTCGAAAACAGTTCATGTACTAAAAGCAAAATGTTAGTAATTAATTTTACAAAAGACTATCATCTTGGAAGCCATCTTAATGGTTTCTATGGTAACAAATGAATATTATTTCATTAGGGTGAAAGACAACAACCATGATTAGTTTTAAGATGAATAATTCTTATCCATTATGTAACTGCATGGTTATCATTTCAGAACCAAATTAGCGGTGATAAGGTGATCTTTAGCTAAGTTTGACCTTTTGGCCTAGTCAGTGACCTTGAGTTTGACCTTCTGAAAGTCCTAAAATGCATGAAGAATGAGGGCAACTTATGTTGATATTATTTGTCTATAGTTTCATGTGTACCCTCTCATGTAACTATTTTACAGGATATTTTTTTATTTTTTCTCTATATAATTCTGAAATGGCGGCCATTTTGGTAGCCATTTTGATTGCTCCTATGGTAACAAAGGAATGATATCATTCTGTTTTGATATAAGACAATAACCATGCTTCATTATACCATGAATAATTGTTATCTATTATATCATTTCTTAGCATAATAGAAAACAATTGGTGGTGATATGGTTATTTTTTAGTGAATTTGACCTTTCGACCTGGTCTGTGACCTTGTGGTTGACCTTCTGGAAGTCCTTAAATGCATGATGAAATGAGAACATCTTATGTTGATATTATTTGTTTGTAGTTTTATGTGTACCCTCTCATGTAACTATTTACCAGGACATTTTTATTTTTTCTCTATTTAATTCTGAAATGGCGGCCATCTTGGAAACCATTTTGATTGCTCCTATGGTAACAAAGGAATGATAATATTTTGTTATGATATAAGACAATAACAATGCTTCATTATAACATGAATAATTGTTATCTATAATATCATTTGTTAGAATAATAGAAAGCAATTGGTGGTGATATGGTTATTTTTTAGTGAATTTGACCTTTTGACCTGGTCTGTGACCTTGAGGTTGACCTTCTGTAAGTCCTAAAATGCATGATGAAATGAGGACATCTTTTGTCGATATTATTTGTTTGTAGTTTTATGTGTACCCTCTCATGTAACTATTTAACAGGACATTTTTATATTTTCTCTCTATATAATTCTGAAATGGCGGCCATCTTGGAAGCCATTTTGATTGTTCCTATGGTAACAAAAAATGATAATATTTTGTTATGATATAAGACAATAACAATGCTTCATTATAACATGAATAATTGTTATCTATAATATCATTTCTTAGCACAATAGAAAACAATTGGTGGTGATATGGTTATTTTTTAGTGAATTTGACCTTTTGACCCGGTATGTGACCTTGGGTTTGACCTTCAAAAAACCATGCAATGCATGATAAAATGAGTACAACATATGTTTATCTTATGTGCCTATAATTTAAAGTGTACCCTCTCATGAAATTATTTTACAGGATAATTTCATTTTTTCTCTCTATATAACTGAAATGGCGGCCATCTTGGACGCCATCTTGGATTTCTTGGCTCGCCGCCAGAATTTCAAATGCCTGCCGGGCTTTGGTAAAACTTCAAACCCTCCCGAACATTTTGATATATGACACGCCTTGTTACTTTTTGGGTCCACGTTATTCGTTAACTAGGCCTCTTTTGAGAATTTTTTCCTCTACTATAATGATAAATGTAATTTTCTACGTGTATAAAGTGTATAAAGCTAGCGAATTAGGAGAAAATTATTTTCCCTCGTTATGACGTAGTTTCATATACGGTTTGATTACGGCGGGAAAATGCACGGGTTTTACGGGCGGATTAGTAAATGAAAAATCATTCAGCGTTGAGACAGCGATCAGAGTACACACGTATTTAATTTATATTAAATTGACAAAACACATCAAAATTTTCCTCGGAAGCAAGTTATATATATCATTTGTAAATGTTTATTTGGTAACCCTGTTGTCATGTATAATTATGTCACTCAGATACAAACATTGTTGATATCTTTATAGAATTATTATCATGTTTGATTATTGTTCAGTTATAATTGTTTTAACTGTCAGAAGTTATATCAGGAATGTGGCTCAACATTTCGCGACAGACATTTGACAAATGGGCACAGTTTTCCAGAGTAAAAATCTCTGGTTTTTACTGGGCGAGTCTGTTTCGCATACTGATAAAACTTTGTGCATAAGAATATTGAATAACATAAGGAATGAAAATATGTTTGGTATTGGATACTTAAATTAACTACATTTGTATATCGAAGATGGTATTATTGTATATTTAGATGATAAGTAAATGTTTAAACATGGTTTCACGTAATTGAATGTATTTGATACTGTAGTGTTATAGTGTTTATAGTTTATAATGGTTGCATGTCTCAAACGCTACAAACAAATTAAAACATGTTCAATGATAATTTGTTGTTTAGTATATTAAGTAGAAAAACGGTGTACAGTAGGAGGGAAATACTGTTCCCGAATATTATCACGTAAATCACTTATCTGACCTTTAAAACTACTGAGAATATTATGACGGTTTAATACGCCCGTCACCATGCTAGCTACATCTGTGCTCGTGGACGCATTGAAAAATGACCAACACCACATATTGTCATATTGAACTCGAAGACTTTGCCCTTGAGCTTTAACCAGAATCCTATTTAAGAGATATGGTGACCAGAGTTTGGTATTCTCTGATTCACCATGAGGAAGCAACTTCTAGGACTTCTGTTGGCTCTCGCTGTGGTGTCGGTGATGGCAGACACTAGCGCCGCTGGTATGTACGATCATACAGTTTCAATGTTTTTGCATTTCTTAAAATATTTTCTGGAAATTATTTTGAGTTGATGGTAATTATGATAAAATCATCACTAAATGTGTTTCAATGATTACAATATGGTGTTTATGTTTCACAATAATTCAGATTTACATGCATGTATATAATTTTAACGAGCCGCCTCCGTGGTCGAGTGATTAAGGTCGCTGACTTCAAATCACTGTAACCTCTCACAGATAGAGGGTCATGGGTTCGAGCCCAGCTACCGCCCATGTTTCTTAATGTGAGAAAGTAGACAGCAGGAGGATGGGAGTCTAGTACTGGTTCTTCCTAATTTGACTCTGACTGTTGAAAAGGGGCGTAAAACTCGATATAAACGAACAGAAAAATATATGTAATTTTACGACACTTTCCATCCGAATACTATGACACAATTAACTGTTAAGTCATTTTTTGTTGTTGTTTTTAAAACAATTTAATCAATTAAAAGTTTGAGAACTCTCTCTTAGCTGATATCTCAAGTTTACTTTTTTAGTATTCAGGTTGAAAAAAAAATGAATGTTCAGTTAATTTTTTTTCAAAATTATGTATCATTAATTTCATAATATTTCTACCGTTACTAAACAAACATGAGAAAAATATATGATATTTGAGTTTCGGGTCAAATCGCAAATTTAATCAACTTGGAACATTTAACATTGTTACTGCATGTTTATAGATACTGCTCAGTTAGGATAATTGTAGAGTGACGCAGTGGTCGAGTCCACTTTTACAGTGTAAACCCGTTGTCAAATTATCAATAGACATGTAAACTGACTATATAATTTACAAATTTCGTCAAGTGCATCAACTGTGATGTTGTCTGATGATGCATATATTGTTGTGGAAAAGTTCTGTGTAAGACCGCGATTTAGTACATTTTCGCAAATTATTTTCTATTTTTATTTATTTTTTAAAAAAGTTCGTCAATTTTGTCGTTTTTTGTTGTTGTTGTTTTTGTAAGGATTATATTAGATCTAGTGTTTATAATATTATTATTTTTATCGTTTGGCATATCTTTTTGAATCTCTTTTTACATGTAATAAACATGATGAAGAATAGTTTTAGACGTTTCGTCGAAAGTCTGGTGATTATGATTGGTTCGCTATTAAAAGTCCATCTATTTTCAGTCATATTTAACTAGTTGGCCTGCAGATAAGTTGGCATGAAATACTTGTGCACAGTATTAATACTTCAAGTACTTTTGTACTGCACATATCGCGTTACAATTATATATAATGCATTCTTTTTCTTTACAGTTTACTACTAAAATATTATAACAAACCTACCTATATACATTTACTACAATTCATTTGCGTCTGAGGTGAAATTGCAAAAGAAAACGAAAAAAAGAGACAACTGGTGAGGTTCGAACTGGCGATAAAATTTTGGCTCCTGCATGATGAGCAATTCTAAATGCTTTACCAACTGGGACAACCAGAGATCTACACTTTCATTGCTAAATTAGAATACTATACATGTATTTGTTTCTTATAAACCCATTTTACCTGTTCAGATAATGGATGTAAACTTTTGTGTACACATAAACTGAAACGTCACTATCACATTATCCTAACTGAACAGTAGATAGTTTTCATAGACGTAATAATAAAACATCATTCTCGTTGTGATAGGTCATGATTTTGTATTATAATATAGTGCGATTTTATTACACTGTCAAACCTGCATAATTATACGGTCAATGATTGCATTTTTGTTTAGCTTCGGTGAGATTCGATTACTTTCGTAATTAATTTATACGATAATTTTCGTTATACCGTTATATCAACACATTGGTTGGAACATTCCATAACGGTAAAATAAACGAAAACTATCGACTGTGCTATGAAGCTAAAAATAATCGCATCCAACAACCCTGTAATTATTCAGCTTTGACAGGTGAATAAACTCGCACTATACGCAGTTTAAAGTTAAATGGTTTTATCGACATATAATGCCTCTGACCATACAGAGAGAAATACAATCCAGAGAAACTTATTATAAATATCAACCATTCTTATACATTGTTGTGTATTTATTATCTAAATTATACATAATAACATATATTATACTTATAAATATAGGCTTTAAATATGACCAAAAAAATCGGGTTAAATGTTTAG
Source organism: Lutraria lutraria (assembly GCA_964023205.1). Classification (NCBI taxonomy): domain Eukaryota; kingdom Metazoa; phylum Mollusca; class Bivalvia; order Venerida; family Mactridae; genus Lutraria; species Lutraria lutraria. The sequence continues at coordinate 33,089,729 of OZ026847.1, forward strand.
GCAAATTAAGATATTCCGAAATTTATATACAAGAAAGAACAAAAATTGTCGAAACATCAAGATCTCCTCGAGATAAGTCAAGTGCTCGTGATATTGATGCTCGTAATAGCGAAGTTTTACTGTATACGTAATTCTATGATAGAGTACCACAAACATATTAATTGCGCACAATTTAAATATTTCTAAATAATTTTAAATTTAAATTGATATTGATTTTGAAATTGACAGGGTCTGACATCGCTGAAGAGCCCATTGTTAGAGTAGCCCGAAGCCCAGTATATGTTGCTGGGGGGAGAAAGACGACTAAAGTTAAAGTGAAAACGACGAAAAAGGGATACGTTGTAGGATGAACAATTCTTGTCTGGTAAGTTACAGTATGAAATCCATGAAAACCGGACTCTTTGAAAACCGGATTTTCCTGAAAATCGGAGCATATTTTGTTCATGGATTTAATCGAAGGTTCCCTGAAAACCAAAATTCTCAGAAAAGCGGACTTTTGGTCCTGCCCGGAAGGTAAAACATAACCATAAAATATCACAGAGGAAGTTTAATTTAAACAGTTGGTGCCATTACAAATTTTAACTTCAGCTGTGATTTATTTGGTTATGTTTTACATTTTTACGCAATCCATCCACGAAGACAAAAATAAATGTACTCAAAGTAAATTACAAATAGTGCATGATGCGTTAGCTCTGGTCATGAGTGTATACTCATGTAAACAGCTCTATAGCAGTAATCTCATCAGCTAATAAACTAACCACTATTATATACAGACTATACTATATATTGTCTTTATCTATTTCAAATCACTGTAACCTCTCACTGATAGAGGGTCGTGGATTTGAGCCCCGCTACTGACCAGGTCTCTTTATGTGAAGAAGTAGTCAGTTGCTTACGGAGGATAGGAGTCTAGTACTGGTTCATCCCAGGAACGTTGGTTAGGTGACCTGTCCGCCTCATATGACTCTGACTGTTGAAAAGGAGCGTAAAACTAAAACAAACAGACAGACTATATAAGAACCTAACACACCAATAATAACATCAACTTTACGATCCCGCGTTATAACGACCATGCATGTAATTACTAGTATTAAAATCTATTGATATATAGACATATAAAAGATATATATAACACTATGCAAAGTAACCAAGACAGGATTGTAAAATAGTTGTTTCTTCATTTATTTCAGGGCCACCGACCAAAGTGCACCAACAGTAGCAAGCGTTCTTGTTTATCTACAGTAAATAAAATGTATTAATATACAAACCATTTTGTTGTCATTACTTAACGTACACAGTTAACCAAATGTTGGACAGAAAAATCGCAAATGTGATATCATGCACATGGTTTTATTACTGTAACAATAAAAGGTATATATGGGCAGAGGTCTAATTACTTGAACATCAACTATAGTCTTTTGTTTTAAAAAAATATTCATATTTATTTGAATCTCCCCTTCCTATTCCCATACCGCACATTCACCTAATCAATGGGTTATCATAATATGGTGTTCGTTCATGTGTTTCAATAATAAAAGATCACAAAACAAAAGTGGAGTGGACATGTCCTTTTAATTTTCTAAATGACGAATATTGCCAAGGTAAAACACAATACTACATAAATGACTATAAACAGATTTTTGCAAAACATTAAAATATTATTGACCAAACACATAGGTGGGCTACCGCCATAAGCAATGAAAATTGCGTACCCAGTTTTAAAAAAATATTCATATTTATTTTGTATACTGGAATACGACATCTTGGTGGACCGTTAGTCGTATAGTGCAACCCCTGCAGAGCAACACCCTCCTTTAACGACAAAATTATTTTTCCCACTGCACGATTTAACTATTAATTTCATGTTAAATCTGTAGAGCAACAACCTCTCAACAACAACATGATTTTACTACCTCTAAATGGTGGTGCTATAAGGAGGTGACATTGTATATTCAATTTCTTGTATCAAACTTTGTACCAAAAACATGGATGCATCATGGAGTATCTTTGGAAAGGAAACATAACGTATGACATAGCTAAACAATTTGTAATAAACTATTGAATGTATGCAATATTAATGATTTAGATAAGTTATCACGAACGATCGTGCCATCCATATCCCTGATAATCAGTATGAAATATACCACAACACTACATTGCAATAATAAATACGTAATACAGTGCAGCCTCTCCAAAGCGTCCCTCTCATGATAAACAACTTACCATATACAACAGCAAGATTTTTCCCAACTGTACTATTCAACTATTGAAACTAACCTCTCTAGAGCAACAACCTCCCTCTCAACAACAATCTAATTTTGCTTCTCACAAAGGGTGTTGCTTTGGAGAGGTTGTACTGTATTCGGTGGAAAGAATGAGATGAACAGGTCTGAAAAAATATAGTCGTGTTTACGGCTACCCGACTGACTCAATCTTTTGGTGTCGTCCTTAAAGTTTCAAGCAACAAAACCGTAAGTACGAACATATTTAGGTGCGAATCGTAACGTAAACAATTATTTTGGTCAAGTGAACATAGACATGAGTATTGTTTCGAGCCTTATTAAAAAGGACTAGTTTGATCAATGTTCGATCTTTCACTGCAACCGGATCTCCTCTGTGTGTTGTCTAAAGAAAATGCACAAGACACAATTTAGACAGACCGCCATATTGTTTTTGTTGTTAAGGGGTTACTTTCCATCATGGCTGACCATGGAAATCCAACGATGGAGACTACCCGTTTTTGGAATTTGATTTTCAATCAAATTCCTTTGGTATCGTTGACTTACAAAAATGCCTTGAGCTCCATAACTGTCATGGTTCCCGTTCCCACTCTCACTCTATCGTGTGCTGTAAGATTGGGGACGGACACCAACTAGTTTAGCATAAAATAGTTCTACTTTCGGCTTTCGTTCAGTAGGTCAGTAATTTCTCTACAGAAGTATGCATGTAATTACATTAATATACTATTCATGTATGTCTTATATGTGACTTTTTGACATGATATGTAAATCAGTGTTAATTAAGGTTTATATCCATAACGCGTATCGATCGATACTATCGGCTAGAGCTATAATTATATTGTTGGATAAATTCTAAAAATAGAATGTGGGGTTTTCCCGTCGAAGTGGGCGGTACACATAAAGTTGCGAAGAAATAACAGTTATTGTGAAGTTTGCAATTATTATGTTGGTTCACAGTGTGTGAAGGGTATTTTGATGTTAAGACAGAATGATCGTAATGGAACTGATGAAATCGTGCGATGTCGGTATATTCCGTAGCGAGATCGGCAAATATCGCCGTATAACGGCTCGTTTCCGAATAGCTATAATTTTTTATAAACTTTTACTTTCACTTCAAAACCTGTCATATAGAGCAACCTCATGATATTATTAAGTTTGAATATAATTCACATACCAATTATATAGATTTTCTGAAAAAAATCTTAAACTACGATTAATCAATCGATAGTGGTTTGTGCCAGTTCATTTTTATTATCGATAGCAATTTTGTTCCGAGTTTGGAACTAAAAACATGGAAAATCGAAAAACTCTTCAAAACCAGATTATCACTAAAATAATTATATAGGTCGATTTTAATTCGTTTCTAACACTGTTGTGTGCATTTAAAGTGATATGTGGTCATAATCAAGATATATTATTAAAATGGAGCGTTTTGAAGAGCTTTTCGGTATGTATTAAATCAGTAAATACGACAGCAACATTGCTTATTTTGGTACCGATGGATTTGGAAGAATATAGGCTGGATAATGGGCTACATGAAAAACTCGAAACATCTGATAACTTAGATAACCATCATGCTAGGTTGATGGAATTTAGCACATGAATATCAGAATATGTACATATAAAATAGATGGCAATATTGAGATGGTGTATGTAAATTCCTAAGCATGAATATCCATCAACTGTACAGTTTCTAATTTAGGATTTCTCCTAACAGTCATTGTTGTGTTGCCAGCAACACCATGCCAGTGACTTGTCTCATATGAAAACAAATCAAATTCCGACAGTACTTTCAGTACTTTAATTTTTAATTGGAACTTGAAGCCGGTTTTATTAATCGCGAACAATAAACACGTTTGAAAATTTGCCATTCTTAGAATGATTCTTGAAAACGAGTACCGCCTAGTATTGAAAAAGTATAGAAACCGGAAACAATATTACCTAAATATTTAACCCTACACTTTGTACGAGATGTATTCTTATTGACGGGAATGTCCGAAAATGCTCGATTAGTTACGATTGCTTCCACGTGTAGCCTGGTTCCCGACATTGCTTTTGAACAATAGTACGGACAGGTTATCCAGTCTAACATTCTTGCTACTAGCGAAGACCAATAAAAGGTAGAACAATACAATTGAAGAGTTTCACCGACACAACAATTACCAATGTTTCAGTTTGAGTAACATTTTATACAACATTTGTATCAGCAACTCCAAAACTAGTCAACAAACACACAACAAATATCATTGATATAATTGTCCAGGCTAGCAATAAACCTGAAATTCTTTCAGACTAAACTAATTCCTTTACAATGCTGAAATTTCCACTCATCACAAATCAGCCGATTCTTTAGATATTTCTGAACTTGACGTCGAGAATGAAGTAGGCTTTCAATGATATACTGTTTGATGATTTGAGTGCCTTTGAGTATTTTCATACAAACTAAGTTAATGGAATTAATACAATGGTACACACAAAGCTACCATTTGATTACGATAAGATAATTGTTCGCGAAGGACGAATGTTCGAAAAGATAGAAGAAGTCGTTTATGATTGCGATAACATTTTTTATGATATCATAATACTAAAGAAAATATGTTTTTCATCCAAAATTGAAAAGCTCTTTTTGTGCTTGCGCGAAATAACATATTGTGTGAATATCTATGCCTCTGACGTACTTCGATTTTGTCGAATTGCGGCGGCTAAATCAATCCCCTTTGCTTTGTTACGCTTTCCTCTTTTCCTGTTAATTTTCGGAATATCTCCACCTGCACTGGCGTCTTTACTCTCTTGTTCTTTTTCCACAAATGTAGAAGGAAGTGTTATCACATCTATATTATTATCATAAGTATCACATCCTTTGATGTTGGATTCTACAGCTTTTGTAGCTGGTTTTGTATGATTAATTTTATCATTTAACTTATGGTCGACATTCATGACCTTAAACGCGAGTGAATCAGGTTTATTGTCTTCTTTATCGACTTTAGAACCAACACTCATGACCTTAGACGCTAATGTACCAGGCGTGGTAGCTGTTACGTCAGCTTTAGAGCCAACACTCATGACCTGAGACGCTAATGTACCAGGCGTGGTAGCTGTTACGTCAGCTTTAGAGCCAACACTCATGACCTTAGACGCTAATGTACCAGGCGTGGTAGCTGTTACGTCAGCTTTAGAGCCAACACTCATGACCTGAGACGCTAATGTACCAGGCGTGATAGCTTTTACGTCTGCTTTGGAGCCAACACTCATGACTTTAGTTACTAATGAATCAGGGTTTTTATCTTTGTCGTCATCTTTAGAACTGACACATATGACCTTAGATACCAGGGGACCAGATGATTGGAACTTATTACTATGATTGTCCATAGACGCTAATGAAACGTCAGGTTTGGTTACATTTATCAAATTACCTGTTCCGTTATTTTTAGTTGTCATTTCGGACACTTTCATGGGTCGAACTTCGATTGCCTTTGTCGTATTGACTGTATCGTTTGTTTGTACTGGCAGAGCATTTTCAACTGTAGGTACAACTATATGTTTACTGCCTTTCTGGATTCCGTCATCTGTTTGTGCATCAATTTCCGTAGTTTCGGGTTCTTTACTCTGGTACAGTGCAGGTGATGGCTCATCCGATTTGAACGTATCATCTGTTTCGTCAAATCCTTTAATAGAATGCTGACTCGAGCTTTCAAATTGTGCGGATTCAAAATCGAAGTCATCATCATCATCTTCAACATTTTGAACAGACATCGCTAGGCAAACGTGATCTTCTGGTGCATCAATATCAGGTATATATGCCTTACATTCTTTATTATTCTCATCTTTTATCGCCAATCCCCCGTCTTCAGTCATTTCATTAGGTAAATCATGCCTCAAATCAGTAAGAGAAAAGGCTCTTTTATCTTCAAGTTCTGTTGCAAACTGAAGTTTATTGTTTGATAAAGCTTCAACCATGCTATTTGTTCTGACACTTTTACCAATATCAAATGCATCGTCATTGAACGTCCTGTCATCTTTAATCGCTGGACTTACTTCTACAACCGGTATACATTCTACATTATCAATGTCATCATTTACGAAGTCTATCTCCATAAAACTAGATAAACCCCCGGATGTGTCATTTTGCACATACTCATAATCATGTTTACTAATTGGTGGCTCAGATGTTGTAAGGGATCCCTCGTCGTCGTCCGTGATAAAACGACCAGGACTGTTGTTGGTTGAAAGGTGTAATTTAATGGCTTCGGTCGTTGACTTCAATACTTGATTCCTCTTTAAGTTTATCTTTTTCAACTTTGAGTTATAAGACATTACAAGATGAAGGAAGATCTGAAATAGTTTAGTATACATACCTGTATGTTGTTAAAATAAGCTTAATATATTTGGTAAACATCAATAAATGTGTAAATATCAACGGCTTACATTAACAGTGATAATAATTTAACTTTTTAGACATTTCCCAAAACGATTTCCAAGTGAGATTTAACATCCGAAACGACCATATAGAATTATTGCAAATTTGTTATGTACCTTGGCAGCTTTGTCAGTGATCCCCGTACATTCTAAATCAAGAAATTCTAGAAGTTGTGCTCCTGGTAATGCTGTGGCAAAGCAACATGCAACAGTGTCTCCAATGTCATTATAATCTATCGCCAGTGAACGTATAGCAGTCCCAGAAGCTATGGCCATACCAAATCTCGACCATCCATCGGTGGTTATGTTCGGATTATGACTTAATGTCAATTCAAGCAAAGCTGTAATGTCAAATAAAATAGTATATACGACATATGCTCAGTATTTACTTTTCTATTCAAGGAAAATTGTACAAAATTTTAAACGACAAAACTAAACATAGAGGTCAGGATATGAACCTGGGGTGATGAGGATTGAATCTTGGAGATAAAAATGGAACTTAAGCACAAAGCGGAAAGAGTCACAATAAGGTATCATGATATCGGTGACTCGACAGAAAAAAATCTTGTGGGAAGTATTTCTTAACATATCTTTCTTACTTCAGTGGCCAATTCGTCCCCATATATCTTCGTACATTTCTGACATTCGGTGGCAAAAAAATGAATCGGTCGAGTGACCAGAAAAACGTATTTTTTCTGCCCTAGTCTTATACAAATGTGAAAACACTGGGGGCTGCTTTTTATATCCCGCTGATTTTATCACGAGACAATGGCCTTATGGCTTATAACATATTCATGATTCTGAATGTAAGTGGACTGTCCGGTATTACACAATTATTGTCAATATATTGTCAATGTTCTTATTGTATTGTTTAGACCTTACCTACATGCCAATATTTCATACCTTATTTGACATAAATAGAGTATATTGAAGATAGGAATTTATCTGTTTTTAAAATGTTGTGGGTTATGTAAGTCAAACTCAGTGATTTTCTGTGGCTAGTGCAACACGTACGGTACTCCCAAAGTACTCATAATACAATCACATGTTTAAATAGAATACAAATAGGTGATCTTGGTACTATAATCGCCGGGAAAGGCACACTGGTTAGCCTAACTGCCCTTTGATACATTTCAGGAAAAGAATCAGGGTGAAAGAAAGCCGTTAAATAATGTCTCTGAGAACAGAACACATGGTTCGATTTTAGAAACTCGGAGTCGGTAGAACAAACGTTCTACCTGTTGTGCTAAGCGAACCGACCTCTGTCTATCAAGCAATGGTGACATTGAGAGTAAAGAATATCACCTTTGTGTTCTTTCAGTAAACAGCTGACCACATCAAGTCCTTGGTCTCCTAGTTTCCCCTCGCTTAGATCTAGGATACTAAGTCTACTTCCGGTATGCAGATGTGGATACAGTGACCTCATATCGTTGTCCGTGATTGCATTTCCGTGTAAACTGCAAAATATTAACAGCGGGCATGATTTTAAATATGTATAAAGACACTCTAAGCGTATATGCAAAAAACTATGCATTTCAATCAAATACAAATGTAATCAAATTCGGAATTATCAACTTCATGATTGTCAATTTCAGTAATGTAATACACATGAAAAATTGGCATTTTATAAGTCTATAGTGAACCTTGTTCTCTTTAATAAGACTGATCTGGACTTTATAATTATGAAATGTATGGAATACTTACTGCAGTCCAGTCAGTGATGTGTTCTTATGTAAGCCTTGCGCTAGAACTTGAACCCGGAAACCGTCACAAACAACGTTTACGGTTAACGCTAAATGCCGTAAAGACCGACATACACCAACTGATTTGCAGACTTTCTTAAAATCTTTGTCGGCTATTCTACAATTCCTTATAGACAACATTTCCGTCCTGTCTCTTTGCAGATCATTGCATATATTCTTAACCGCTTCAGTTGATAAATGTTTATTGTCAAACACATCAATATGTTTCATTTTGACCTTCTTTATAACTTTCAATTAAAAAAATTGTCTTTATACACAGCGGATCAATTCAATCCGCTAATACGAGTAATCCTTGGTATTTGAGAAAACTGGTGGAAAATAGAAATTACATGTATTAACCTATAAACTCTCCTTTAGTGGTTTATTTCAATATTAATCAAACTTCATTGTCCACTTTTAATTCCTGTGTGGAGTTTTAATGAATTATCGTATGTTACGTGTAGTATAGCGATACAAAGTCCAGATATCATTATGAAAATCTAAAGCAACAGAAAGTTACAAGTACGCACTGCGCATGCGTCATAACTGCGTATGCAAGTAATTGTGATAAATAATTTACCCTTAATGGTTTGTTTTATACGGTTACTGCTCTGTTAACACGACTTTTATCAGGACTTGATCGATCAAAGACATTGGAACAAGATTAATTCATTAAATATTAACATGTAGATGGTCTGTTTGTTGTAGATATTGGCAATTTTTGACAACAAGAAAGAGAGTACAGTAAAATCCTACAAACCGGACTCTCCGAAACAGGAGTTTTTTTTTGAAAACCGGACTCTCTGAAGACAGGATATTTTTGTAAACCGGACTCTCCGAAGACATTTTGTTTCGGAATAATTCAAATGTTCTCTAAAAACCGGAATTCTCAGAAAATCGGACTTTTTGCCAAGTCAGGAAGTGGTCCAGTTTTCAGGGATTTTACTGTAATATGTTTAAGCCTCCCTGCAAAATGATGGTTAGCATTTATACGATCCAAACTCGGATAACTGGGTAATTTTAGATATTTTAGTATAGAATAATAATCTTGTGCCAAACTAAAATAATAATACAAATGTTAACAGGTATATAAACTGAAAGCTTAGAAAAGTTTTAATGACTTTTTCATCCATTTGTTGTTAAATAAATATACAAAATCGATATAAAAGAACGCATGTTATAATTATAACAACTTATGATCTACTGTTTATATAAATGTGTATTTAGCTTACTAATCAAGATACCCAGGGTTAGAGATAAATCCTAAATTCAACTATTAATACGTATGAGCGATTTCAATAAGACGTGATAAGCTTTAGTTGACAATGTTTTCTGTTTTACGATGCATTAAATTTGTGTCATTCTATAGTGGCACGATTTTGTGTGAACTATTTTGTTTAAATATCACTCGACATTGATATAAATTTTCCATAATAATTTTGTCATCATTTTATTTTTGAAATAATTCACTTTCACAGTAATTTTCCATCGTGTTTTGTTAAACTGACACGCGGTTTTCTCTATTCATTCTGAAACATGCGCACGACATCACATCATCAATGTGTCTTGTTAAATAACTTTATGTGATGTTAATCATCATTAATACAGAGAGACAGTTTTATTTCTGTAACCAATATACCATAAGCCCGTGTGACAAATAGCATAGCAACAATTTGTTTAATTCATCGGGTTTTACGCCCCTTTTGAACAGTTATATGAGGCAGACAGTCTACCTAAACATTGTTTCTGGACAGAACCAGTACTAGACTCCCATCCTCCGCAAGCAACTACAAAAAGTACCTACTTTCTCCACAAAGATACATGGTCGGTAGCTGGACTTGGACCCACGACCCTCTATCAGTGAGAGGCTACAGTGATCTGAAAGAAACATCATTAATCAATTCCAACGTTTTGTTTTAAACTGGTTCCCGAGGGAGCCAATAGTTTTAGGGTTGTATCCAGATCGCCTTAGAGATGGTGGATACTTATTATAGATAAGTTTTTATAAGTTTATTAGCGTATGCAATAGGCACATACTTTGTACTAAGCAACTTTATACATATTTATTTACAATCTATTATCTAATACAATGTAGCAATAACATGTTATAAACCATGTGTACAACACCTGTAAATAAAAAGTTTCTGCTCAGTGTCAGACGTAAAGAAAGAAAGCTCCGCACACACACACACACACACACACACACGCGCGCACGCACACATGCACGCACACACACACACACACACACACACGCACACATGCACGCACACACCGAACACAATACAAAATTTATCATTAACAAGCAAGCATAAGGATAGAGACAGTGAAACTAATTCATTTTGTGATAGCATTCAACGAATGGTGCATTTCTAATAAGTGAATGTCTCACTTTCGATGGAAGCTCTTCCTCTCCAATTTTGGATAGCTTTTTTTCGCTGTGTATGTTATCTTTGTAAATCTTGGGTTCATGGCTTACACGGTAAACCTAACAGCTTACGACGTCTGTATGATTTTATTTGTACATTGACCTTGGGGTCAAAAAAGATACGATCGAAACTTAAATACACACCAGACCGTATCGTAGCATGGTCGGATGGCAGACGGTGACCTTTTATGCGAAACAGTAACACAGACAAGTAAGTGAAGGTTAGAGTTTATAAAACGTTTGAAATTAGAAAAGTAAGCGAGCGGGGTGAGGAATTTACCGAATAAACTCAAACTCCAACCGACAAAGTTTTTGCCGCCAACCTGCCTTTCACTTGGTAGCCTAATCGCCAGTGAAAAAGCCGTCAATATGTAAAGTCATACATGGCGCAATCGTGAAACAAATCTTTAGGAATAAAATTGATAACCTTACACATGGATTAGAAGCATGGTAATTAATTTGAAAATTGCAGCCATCTGATTGGCTTATGGTCCCTTATAATGCAATGTAACTTATAATGGCTTGCCAGCACTCCTACAGCCATGCATATTTAACAAATCAATGGTTAATCAATATGTGTAAATGAATGTATTTATTTGGGTTCAACGCCACTTTACAACAAATGTTCAGTTATATACGACGGTCGGTTCAGCTATACCAGTTTTCCTGGACTGTATTTTAACAAGCACTAATTTACCCTTTCCTTAAAAAACCGGCAACGTTTTCGCAAGTGGAAGAAAGATGACGTTGTTGTTAATTTTTTATGGAATGCTATGACCTGTGTAAATGACTGGTTTTGTAATAGTAGAGTACATTACCTTTAATACAAATATACATCACCTGTGTATGCACTTATACCTTCCATCGCATGTTTAAAAAAGGAAGAACCCGCCACCGTGGTCCGCTGACTTCAAAGCACTGTAACCTCTCACTGATAGAGAGTCGTGGGTTGGAGCCCTGCTACCGACCATGTCTCTTTATGTGAGAAAGTAGACAGTTGCTTACGGAGGATGGGAATCTAGCACTGGTTCTTCCCATGAACGATGGTTAGATGAACCGTCCGTTTAATATGACGCTTACATTATATATCTTGACCTTGTTAAAACTATTTTTCTGTAAACACATTATATATCTTAACCTTGTTAAAACTATTTTCTCTAAACACATTATATATCTAGACATTGTTAAAACGTTTTTCTTGTAAACACATTATATATCTTGACATTGTTAAGACTTTGTCTCTGTAAAAACATTATATATCTTGACCTTGTTAAAACTATTTTTCTGTAAACACATTATATATCTTAACCTTGTTAAAACTATTTTCTCTAAACACATTATATATCTTGACATTGTTAAAACGTTTTTCTTGTAAACACATTATATATCTTGACATTGTTAAGACTTTGTCTCTGTAAAAACATTATATATCTTGACCTTGTTAAAACTATTTTTCTGTAAACACATTATATATCTTAACCTTGTTAAAACTATTTTCTCTAAACACATTATATATCTAGACATTGTTAAAACGTTTTTCTTGTAAACACATTATATATCTTGACATTGTTAAGACTTTGTCTCTGTAAAAACATTATATATCTTGACCTTGTTAAAACTATTTTTCTGTAAACACATTATATATCTTAACCTTGTTAAAACTATTTTCTCTAAACACATTATATATCTAGACATTGTTAAAACGTTTTTCCTGTAAACACATTATATATCTAGCCATTGTTAAGACGTTGTCTCTGTAAACACATTATATATCTTGACCTTGTTAAAACTATTTTCTGTAAACACATTATATATCTTGACCTTGTTAAAACTATTTTTCTGTAAACACATTATATATCTTGACCTAGTTAAAACTATTTTTTTGTAAACACATTATATATCTTGACCTAGTTAAAACTATTTTTTTGTAAACACATTATATATCTTGACCTTGTTAAAACTATTTTTCTGTAAAAACATTATATATCTTGACCTTGTTAAAACTATTTTTCTGTAAACACATTCTATATCTTGACCTTGTTGAAACTATATAGAAACATCTATATTTTGATATTGTTAAAACGTTTCCTCTGTAAACACATTCATAATCCTGATAAAACTCCTTTATGTGTTAACAATTACTATATCTTGAAATTATTAAACAAGTTTTTCTTTGTAAACACATTTCTTTATCTTAAAAATGTTTAAAAAAATGTTTTCTTTGTAAACACATTTCTACATCTTGACATTCTTGAAACGCTTTTATCATCTGTTAACAATTTCTGATTTGATTATCAATTTTCACATCATCTGACTCGATAACATGTAACATGTTTTCACCATTTGCACATATATTTTGTTATGGCTATGTATTAATGTGTTATGTGTACAATGTCTAATAAGGATTATGTTATGTTATGGAAAGGGCGTAAAAGTCAATCAAACAAACAAAAAAGGACGAATTAACGCTTGATTGGCTTCCGTTTTAGTTTTGAAACAACATTTTTATTAGGTTAGTAAGTAACAATATAACACAATTAGTAATAAATGTATATCAATGACGTTGCCCTCGGCGAACCCATTGCTCATGATAAGTCCAATAAGTATCCATTGAGGTAACAACAGCTTTACAAGGTTCCTGTGCATTAAGTATAAGCTTTGTTCACAGAAAGCATAAATAACATAACGAATAAACTAAATCATACAATTGATAAACACTTCTTGAATGTAAAAACAGCGAATATGGTGTCAACATTATGGCAAGCTAAACAATATATACAAATATATGGAAATCCAACTGATTAATTGTTTGATCATTTGTAATTTAAGTCGTTATCAGTGGTTTGTGTTGTCATTTTGTGATATTCATCAATCAGGTCTGTGTTTGCTGGTTTCCAGTCTTTACTTGGCTTCAGACTGTGTCTTAATTTCTGAAAATAGAGAAGACTTGTTGACAAAGGTTCTAGAAAAACAGTCTTTACTTGGCTTTAGACTGTGTCAAAATTTCTGAAAATAGAGAAGACTTGTTGACAAAGGTTCTAGAAAAACAGTCTTTACTTGGCTTCAGACTGTGTCAAAATTTCTGAAAATAGAGAAGACTTGTTGACAAAGGTTCTAGAAAAACAGTCTTTACTTGGCTTCAGACTGTGTCAAAATTTCTGAAAATAGAGAAGACTTGTTGACAAAGGTTCTAGAAAAACAGTCTTTACTTGGCTTCAGACTGAGTGTTTGAATGGCGAGTTCGCCTGAGGTTGTTTATTTACTGCAAAGCAAATAAAGCAATATGAACAGTAACGTCTAGTTTCATAAAAATGCATACATTGCCCATTCGGGTTGCATATATGGATTTATATCAACGTAATGAAAACATTGTTTTATAATCATTATCATGACTGGGAAACTCAGACTAATTCTTGTAAAAAAGTCTTAATATTTACAACATGTGTGATAGATAGATACCTCCAGTAATGTTTGTCCAGTCGCTCTTCGTAGTTCTAGAACAACGCAAATTGGTAGGGGTACAAGCGATGCGAACGCAATCATCCAGCCTATAGCAAGCGCCCATGTAGGATACGTGACGGTACCGTACGTGACGGGTGATAACTGAGCCAGGTTGAAAACCCAAACAAACTGAAAAAAGTTGTACATTTTGTCATATGTTAAAAATTCCTTTCTCATAAGAATGTCCGTTTATTACCAGTACGGACGAGTACACTACGATCATGTCAGATAATTCTATAGAAGTTTTACAATACAAATTTGGAATGTGTCAATGTCTATTTTTTTCTTGATTTCAAACGCGTAATGTATAAAATATTTTTGATACCTATATGATGTACATACCACAATAACCGCAGGTGTCACAAACTGCCAAAATATTCTCCATACAGGTGACAATCGACTTCCTAACATAAGTTCAATGTCACTATAAAACTTATCAATTCCTGAAAAATATATTCATACAAATTGTTATAATGAAAGCTGTGTTGTTTGTGTTATTGTTGTTCGGTACGAACGATAAAGTTATTACCGTATTTCAGAAATCGCTCAGTTTTCATTGAAAACCTGCATACCGAACAGCTTCCATTAATTTAACCTTCCGCCTACGAACATAGTTCCATTTTTTCAGTTCAATGGCATAAATACAAATTCAAATATTACGTGCATATAAGTCAAAATCAGATGGCTATGCAATATCGTAAACGAGCAATACTAGACAGTCGTAAAAAATCTAAACAATCCTGTCCCTCGGATTACTACAATATTTACTATCAGTACACACATTTCAAGGAAGGATGACGTCATAATCCTCGTGCTTTATATGCTAATTTGTCTGGTTCCTAGCTTCTATTGTAAAGGTATAGAAGTCATCATTGAATTCATGGACGATGCGATGATAACTGTGTGTCAACCAGATATTTAAAAAAAAGTGGTTCATCGGAAAATTGTAATCGATTGATTTAATGCTTATAACGTGTAACTTTTTCTTCGAGTGTGTCTTCATGTGTGAGATATTACATTCTGCAAAAGTTGAGTGTACAAAGAGGCAGGTAATGTAGACTATATGATATTATACTATTTGCTTAACTACTTTTTGTGATCAGATGGGAATCATAAATCAAAGTACTGAAAGCACATGGGACGGGAACAGCTTTAACAACTGCATAGCGGGTGTAGAAAAGCGTTAGTAGTACTTAAGTCTGCATCGAAATTCATGTACGAACTATCGTTCGGATTCAAAAACTCACCCTACAAAGAAATTCAATTTTTGACTGCTTTGTAGTTCCGAACAACAGCAGTATCTTCAGAGCTTTGATTTTGTATTATTACAATGGTATATTATACGGAATAAGCGCGGACCAAAGAACTGCGTTGATCTACATCCATCATGCTATTGTTAAACTAGTTCCCGTTCTATGTTGCAGTGTAAGTCTATGTAAGTTCAATTTTCATGAGCACGTTCAGTTATTTGATATTTAGCCATAGTTTTGGTTATATAAGTAAACAAAAAGCCTTATCCACAAAAAGGATGGCGTCACATGTTACTGCGTGCTTTTGTTAAAGCTTAAAAAAGAACGGTTTAAATATCGTCGAAATAATGACACTGTATAATATGCAAGTAAATATATTCTGTAATATAAATGTATTCTATAATATAGATTTGACAATATAGTATAAAATACAAGTAATACTCACCATATACCCAAGCCAAACCAACTACCTCGGAAAACGCCAAGAACATCACAGCAATACTTGCACAGTACCAGTCCAATATTTGAAGGAAATATACACCACCCTGTAACCATGTAAATATTATCATAGCGTTGAGATATGTTATTTATAATCTAATCCTGTCAAGTCACGATCAGCTTTGTGTCTGTAGATTTGACACCTAGTCAAAAGATATGTCATATATTTGATTAATTCATAGTGATAATAAATTTATGACTAATTTCATGTTAATTTCATTTTTTTATATACTGTAATATTTCAATATAAATGTAGTAACTCATTATGTAAGCAGAAGTTAGTCTTTCAATTCCCCTGACTGTTTTATTACCCCCTACTGTGGAATACAAAGGACTATTGGTCCATAAGTCACATGTCTCGCATTCCAGGTTCAATGTCCTTAACTCATGAAAATAAATAATAACCTCAAATGACCTTTTCCCACTGTAATTAGTATGGTCGGCCTAAGCCCACCCCCCAAAAAAGATGTAAAAAGAACAACATTACACTTAATTTAATTGATACCTGTGTGACGCACGACAGCCCCAGAAGAAACAGTATAAAACAAACAGAGGCTGTAACCAAAAGTTGCCTTCTGAGAAGTTGTTTAGGGAAAGAATCCACGATAGCGCTGGTCAATGTTTGTACGTGTACCATCTGTAAGGAGAAAATTCATTGCTATATACAAACAATGTATGCCATTTTTTTCATGGGAGCACTGTCGATTTTAATATCTTAAAAATGAAAATAAAAGGTAATATTTGTTTGTATTTAAACTTTTATACTTTCTACCAATATTTTTTTTGGTGGGAATGTTGTGTCGATTTAAACATTTTAAAAAATGAAAATAAAAGTTAATGCAGTTTGTATTTATAATTTTCGCCGATCAGTTTTAAAATATAGATTTAAGATATGGATTATTATTCATCTTCAACTTATTGTTTACCTTCTAAATGATACACTAAAATAAAAAGACACATGCTTATTGAATTTTGATATATCTTTCTTGTTGAATCGCTGGATTTGAATGTACACCAAACATTGAAAAAGCGATAACAAATGTCTGAGTCGGGGCTTCCGTAGTCAGGAGGTTATCTACCTGTGATCACTAGCTCATTATCGCTGTGAGTTCAGACGAATCTCATAATTATGTGAGGAAACTGTCAAGCAAGTTTACAGAAGGTCAATGTTTTACACTGGTATAGCCCGGGGTCTTCCTACATCACTTGAACAAGTCGCTAAGACTGTTAGTACATTGTTAAACACCAACAAAAAGTACATTTCTGTAATATTCTTGTGGAAAATATCACAATTCACTCAAATACTGATATTCACTGGTCACTCGGTTTTGGATGAATTGACAGCGTCATATTTTATCAATAATGAACCATAAAAAAGATATTGCCTTTGTATTTTCTTCACGGCGTATGATTTTTGTGGTAATATTAAAAATATATTAGCTACTAGTTTTACTTTTCACATAAAATGTACCTATTAAACTGAATTAATAAAATAATCATCATTTTTGAACTTTTTAGTAAGTAAGGTACGCAGTGGTACATAAAATGTGATCTGTAATTGAGAGTTAGACTATTGTAGAAGAGCGAATGGACATAGACATAATGTTTTCGTCAAATCGTCAGAGAGAACATCCAACGTACCTTAGGACGGCACTCACAAACCCGACGTCCGTAGAAATAAACACTCATTATATTAACATAAACTTAACAATGGTACACAAAGAATATTATACTAGTAACCTAAGAAGCTTTCTAAACAGTCGAAGCTGTACACCGTTTACTTGACCATACTATACCTACCTGACTATCCAAGCCTACAGTAAAAAGCATCAGGAAAAATAACACAGACCACAACTGAGGTAGAGGTAACTGAGACAATGCTTCTGGATAAACCATGAAGGCTATACCAGGTCCTGTAAATATTATATTGATACAAAATTTTAAAAAGTTACAATCTTGTGTTCTATATATTCAAAAATAAAAATTGACAAGCATTATAATATATTTCATTAAGCGAAGTTCTAAAGCCTTGGCAGTATAAAAGGTTGGCTGAACACAATTGTAACACTACATGTATTTATAAGTCACATTTAATTTATTATAAAAAACGATTATAGACTTGATTATTCGGACATGGGTCGGGCTATGTTTAAAGGGCAAGCAGCGGACAGGCAAGTTGGCTACCAGGCAGTGAATACATGGCTATCTCCAAACTTTGAATTCTAATACATTCTACAATTCATTACGTGGTACTAACCATGGCTAACGACGTCTTCAATTGGTAGATTGGCTGAATGAGCCATAAACCCAAGATTTACAAAGATTACACAACCAGCAAAAAAACTGGTTAAACAATCCAAGATAGGTAGTAAGATAGCATCCCTGTAAAAATATAATAAATTGGCATAAACATGCACACATCATGAATGTATCCAATCGGATACTTTTACGAGTATATTGTACTTATAATGGGAATCTTTTGTTTACTTGAATATTTAGGTCCGCTGCTTTACGACACCATATTTATTGTTCCAAAAATTGAGCGAATTTCAATCAAGTCACCGGAATGATTGCATTGGTTTTGGAATATTTCAGTTTGAGTACAAATAGTAAGATCACAGACAGATAATGTGAACTATTTACATCAAATAAATCATGTCAGTAAGCAATGGTACAGTTAACAACTTGTGATCAGTATGTATCTTAATATATGATGTATGTCATTAGATCATGAAGTAAGGCTTTATTGATCCATGTAATGGTACTTTGTATTCAAAAGCTCAAATTGACAAGATTTCAAATCACTAATTTATTAAACATTTACCATTTATTATTATACCATTTATTCATAGTTTATTGGCATAATACGATATACTTTTGGCGATTTACAAAACAAAAAAGAAATATGGCCTGGATAAACACTGAACATAATATTATATGAACATGACTAAAAACACCATTTCGTCACCTTAGGAGTAAAACTAATTTATTAACAATTAAACTGATTACCGTTTGAGATTATTGTGGAAGTCATTATAGCTGGCTAATGTAGATATACCTCCCCATCCAATACCAGCAGAGTAAAACACCTGTACAGCCGCCTCTCCCCATACTTGATAAAAATAATACGTTTATTAATCCATTCATTTATACGAGGTTTACAGCGACAATTCACAGAATAACTTCAAGGAAATCACAGCATGTGAAGAATAATGTAGGCATCCACGAGCATGACAAATGACATTTAATTTTTTTCTGCACATGGCATTTTCTTTTTTTTATTGTTTTACTAGAATAAACTTATTTTACTACCAATAATACAAGATTTTTAAGAATAAACATAGATTGAGATGATAATAATATTACCGAGTAAACACTTGTAATACACGACACATGTACAATTACTGTTATACTTAATAAGGACTTACTATAGTAAGAGATATGAGTAATACGAGTTAACATTTCTTTAAAATTCTATTTTTTATAATACCAGTTACCAACTTAAATGTAAAAATATACCTGAAAATTGTGTTAGCTTTCCCCATTTAGGTACTACATAAAAAGCAAAACCTTCATAAGCGCCATCTAGAGTACATCCTCGAATTAGCAGTACTAACAACAGTAAATATGGCATGGTTGCAGCTACATACATTACCTGTTAATGAAGAAGAAAACACATTTGAAGTAGACGAATAGAATTCATATACAAAAGCTCTGGAAGGAACTACAAAATTTCCTGATAACTCTAATATTAGACTTAACACTTTATCGAACGATGAAAACAATATATTGTAATCTTAAGACGACAAAAATAATAAACAATGTCATATTTTTGCTAGTTAAATCGAAGTTCAACTTATTTCAATCCTATCCAAGGTAATGTAGCCCAAAGTAATGACTGTAGGTCTATCTATATGTCTACCATAGTAACTATAGCTTCGAAGGGGTCCTAGGCTGCGGATTATTTTCACACATCCTAGTTAAATCTCACCTTTCCAGACGATTTGATTCCTCTACTTAAACACAAGAAGACAACTGTCCATGCTGCCAGTAAACTGAGAACCAGTTGCCAACGTAAAGTCCCTGGTTCCTCTACACCATTAGTCAGTTCTAGAACATTTAGTCTGAAGATAAAATAAATATTCGAGGAAGGAAACACTAAAATAGTACATGCGCGCAAAAACACGAAAACATATTTTGCAAAGTACAAATTATAATACAAAAGGCTTAGTGAGTGATCAAATCGACATTAAAAGATTACTGATTGACGTTTGATAATGATACAGTTATCAACTACGACAAAATCTGTGTTTGCAGTCATCTTTGAATATAAGCCTACCTGTGAATAAATTGACACCCAAGTAAAGGACATTTGTCAATAAAGGCCATATTTTGTCTTCTCAAAGGTGGCCCTTTTTCACAGGTTTGACTATATATAAATTAGATAATGATTGCAATTAGACCTACTCCCAGAATTCTTCGGACGAGGTTTTTCTTGCTACTGATAGAACTGTGGTGTTCTGTGCAGCATCGCCAAGTCCCATCTTTGTGCTGTTGTTTATGGTATAGTCAATTCCATGTGTTACGTTCACAGATTCCATTGTGACATTTGTTATGTTTCTGAATAATCCAACACGTGCGTAACATGCTTCTGTATTCCAGGAGTTGTCACAATGACTCCAAGGCAACCGAGCACTGAATGACATCACTAAATAGTACAGCGTCCATGCCATTATAACCGTATAATATACAGCAACAATTGTAGTCATTGCAACCATACCATATCCCACACCTGTATCGTAAATTATTGTAGTACAAATATTTTTAAATAGAATTTGTGTTTTTCAATCACAGCTAATGTGCTGAACGTTAATAACATTGAATTAAGAGAGATTGACAACAAAACAGATTTAGATGCTTAACCATATATTCTATAAAGTTTGATTGGCTATACAATTTATTGACAACAAAGAAATAATATGATCATGTACATACATGGTTTGGGGATTCGACGTCTTGTGGTATAATGGTAAAAACAATTACAAAATTACGATAACTTCGGTTTTATTTGAGAAATATTGCGTTTTAAGTTCGTACTATGGACACCATTTCTGCAGATTCTTTGAGTTACACGATATATCGTTCTTGACATTGATTCCAAACGTTATATGAACAAGAAAAGAATTACCTCTTAGTAATGGTACACATATCCAAGCCTTTCCTGGACCAAGATTGGAGAACTGTGAGTACGCCATCTCCAGGAAAAATAAGGGTATAGCACAGAGTATCATAAACGTAAAGTAAGGGATCAGAAAGGCTCCTGAAAATTGGAAGAAACAATTTTCATATGAACCATTATTTCATAGGCTGTCCTATCTCATAATTTGTTTTGTATTGGACGGAAGCAGTGAAGAAACTCAAACATGATATCATACAGTGTGCAGATTTTGAAATAAGGCATTTACAAAATGGTGAATTTAAATAGAGTTACCGCATATCACATGGATACTACTCGAAGCACGTTTGGAAGTTTCTGTCAGAATCTGTTCGTGATTTTTCGTTTGCACGATTTAACTATTAATTTAACATCACCAGAGCGACAACCTCTCAACAACACCGCCAACAACAACACAATTTTGCTACTCCCAAAGATTGTTTCTTTGGAGGCTTTCATTTTTTTAACCGAAAAAATAATCGTGCACAGCTACATGACGTCATAAAAACAACTCTCAACTCAGCACAATCATACATTCTTTAGCTCTATTACATTACAATTTTCGTTGCAATTTGATTGCAGGCTGCAAACAAGAGATATGGTGTTTCAATCATACCTCCTCCATTCTTGTAACAAAGATAAGGAAATCTCCAAATATTTCCCAATCCAACCAAACATCCCAAACAGGAGAAGATGAATTCATACTGATTCTTCCACTTGCCTCGTTCTGTCATTCTCGATTTTTTGTCTAACATCCACGATGTAGCCTGTAAATAATTGATATCTTTGTACCTCGAAATGAAGATCAGTTTGAAAAATGAAAGTAAAAACAATACAAAGATAACCGCTTTCTCTTCGAAAAAAAGACAAAATGATTGAATGCATTTCCTTTTTGTCAAAATCCTTACTAAACATGTATATAAAAAACGTTTGCATCTGTAAAAGACATAGATAATTAAAAAACAGTAGTTTTTGCAATCAAGGAGTTTATAAATATATAAATCACACAAGACTTACTTATACCAAACACTGACCATGTAATGGTTCACAAATGTTCCCGAGTGAAACAATATAAATATTTTTCATATTAACCGAAGATGTCATTTCAGCAAAACATGATGGAAAATTACTGTAGGTTTAACCAACCGTATAATTAATGTCAAAGTCACAGTGGAAGAATTACTTAAATCGACAATTTATTATCACAAAATGTAAATTGTCCAACTCTGAAATATTGACAGTTTTGAAATTTAAACATTTCCAAACATACTCAATCTATTAAATTACACCGACATAATTTTTGTAACGTTAGTAAGTTTTACAACTGGAACCATTACGACACGTGTGGGTCGTCCTTGTCATTTAATTATCATACATGTGTTCCTTACTGTCATAGTATCATCACGTGCTTTACGTCGTCGGCTTATTTTTACAGTCTCGTAACTCAATGTTCGGAGAGTGTGATTTTAATATAATTTTACTCCGTCTATTTTTTTTTGTTTCCCCATGCGGTTGAGGTTTGGCCACCATAACTGAAACCCGTGTACAGGCATGTACAGACCAGTCCAAGGTACTGAGAGACCGTGTATATGGATATACAGACCAGTCCAAGGTACTGAGAGACCGTGTATAGGGATGTGCAGACCAGTCCAAGGTACTGAGAGACCGTGTATAGGGATGTACAGACCAGTCCAAGGTACTGAGAGACCGTGTACAGGCATGTACAGACCAGTCCAAGGTACTGAGAGACCGTGTATAGGGATGTACAGACCAGTCCAAGGTACTGAGAGACCGTGTATATGGATGTACAGACCAGTCCAAGGTACTGAGAGACCGTGTATATGGATGTACAGACCAGTCCAAGGTACTGAGAGACCGTGTATAGGGATGTACAGACCAGTCCAAGGTACTGAGACACCGTGTATATGGATGTACAGACCAGTCCAAGGTACTGAGAGACCGTGTATATGGATGTACAGACCAGTCCAAGGTACTGAGAGACCGTGTATAGGGATGTACAGACCAGTCCAAGGTACTGAGAGACCGTGTATAGGGAAGTACAGACCAGTCCAAGGTACTGAGACACCGTGTATAGGGATGTACAGACCAGTCCAAGGTACTGAGAGACCGTGTATAGGGAAGTACAGACCAGTCCAAGGTACTGAGAGACCGTGTATCCATGTCTTCCACTTCTACGTCTCATTAAACATCAGTAACCAGGGAATGACGTTCTATTGATTTTGTAATACTAGTAGTTATGGCGGTTTTCGTCTAAAGAATTCCTGTTCAAAATTAGTATTTAATTTCGCGACTAATTTTGTCTTCTTGAAAAGGTTGTAGATCTATATCAATGAATGCAATCGTTCTTTTTAGGACATTTTGGTCAATAGGACCTACGGTAGACCGATAATTTTACAAAAGTATGTGAAAGGCTGCATTTACGTGCACTAAAAGTCGGGTAAATTTTAGCTTTTTTTCTTTCGATTTATCGGAAACGGATTTGGTTAGAAGCCTATTTATGTCTAATTGTGTGCAAAAAACATTAGACCACTGCAAACTTTGTTTTAAGCAGTTTTACGCTTTATGAAGACGACGCACCTTCCCCGAAACGAAGATTGATCATTTATGGTAATTTTATGATAAGTTATGTTTAAGTAAGTTATTGCAATTTTACAATCACAGGTCCATTACTACTGTCTGGGTGTGTAATTTGATTAAAAAAAAATCATAAACAAACAGTTTGTCTATTGCTTTGCAATGAAGGCCATTTGATATTATGTAAACACTTTGAAAATAGACACAGAACAACCTCCACAGCGACAAAACCCTTCCTGCAACAACAGCATGATTTTTTATCCCTGCATTATCCAATTATAATTTTAACCACTCTAGAGCAACAATCTTTCATCAACAACATATTTCCCAAAGGGTATTGCTTTTGAGAGGTTGCACTGAATATATAATTATGTGTGCTTTCAGTACTTAGATTTATGTTTCCCCATCTCATCCAGCAATTAGCATTATATAGTCTGGATTACCTGCCCCTTTGTATACACAACAGTACGTTGTTTATGCCATAAGACACATGTAAGTGACTAATTACATGCATTTATTCAGTTAACTTTAACCAGTTCACAAATGGATTTTCCAGCAAGGTTAATTCTAAGTTATTAATTCAACATCTAAGGATCATGACATTGTACTGTAGTATAAATTTGATGATTGCATTACGCTTATATTTGTGACAATAATCAAATTTACTCATTTTACAATGAACTCGTTATATTTTAAAAAAGGATTTTATACTCAACTCCCAATTTTATCCCCGGTTTTTGGCTACTTTTCAATAGAAAGATAGCCAAAAATAAACGAAATAAAATACCAATATTGCTAATGATTTTTCATTTACTCCTTATTTTACAATAATTTTACGTACATTTACAGCAAACATAACACAGTAATACAAATAATACTTCTCAAAACTTTAGAAAGTTCTAAACGTTCCTCCCCTCATACTTTAGAACATTCTAAAGTTTCGGACGATGACGATGTTCAGTTTTAGCAATTATCCGAAAATTACATTATCTTGATATTTGACCGAAACCTACTCAACTTATGCAAAATTTAATATCTCATACATGAAGAGATACTTGAAGAAAAAGTTACACGTTATAAGCATTATATAAATGTAGGTTAATCGATTAAATACAATTTAATAACAATTTCCGGATGAACCGCCTTTTTTTAGATATCTGAGTGACTCAGGGTTATCATCGCATATTGTCTCTGAATTCAATGTTTAGCAATAAAAGCTATGAACCAGATTATTAGCATATACAGCACGTGAATTATGACGAGGTTAAGGATTGTTTCGATATTTTTTCGACTATTTTGTATTTCTCGTTTACGATCTTGCATAGCCAACTATGGTCATCTATAAGCTACGGGCATCTGTAAACTATGGTCATCTATAAGCTACGGGCATCTGTAAACCATGATCATCTATAAGCTACGGGCATCTGTAAACTATGGTCTTCTATAAGCTACGGGCATCTGTAAACAATGATCATCTATAAGCTACGGACATCTGTAAACTATGATAATCTATAATCTACGGACATCTGTAAACTATCGTCATCTATAAGTTGCGGACATCTGTAAACTATGATCGTCTATAAGCTACAGGTATTTGTAAACTATGGTCATCTATAAGCTACGGGCATCTGTAAACTATGGTCATCTATAAGCTACGGGCATCTGTAAACTATGGTCATCTATAAGCTACGGGCATCTGTAAACCATGATCATCTATAAGCTACGGGCATCTGTTAACTAAGATCATTTATAAGCTACGGACATCTGTAAACTATGGTCATCTATAAGCTACGGGCATCTGTAAACTATGGTCATCTATAAGCTACGGGCATCTGTAAACCATGATCATCTATAAGCTACGGGCATCTGTAAACTAAGATCATTTATAAGCTACGGGCATCTGTAAACTATGGTCTTCTATAAGCTACGGGCATCTGTAAAACTATTATCATCTATAAGCTACGGACATCTGTAAACTATGATAATCTATAATCTACGGACATCTGTAAACTATCGTCATCTATAAGCTGCGGACATCTGTAAACTATGGTCATCTTTAAGCTACGGGAATCTGTAAACTATGCTCATCTATAACCTACGGACATCTGTAAACTATGGTCATCTATAAGCTACGGACATCTGTAAACTATGATCATCTATAAGCTACGGACATCTGTAAACTATGGTCATCTATAAGCTACGGACATCTGTAAACTATGATCGTCTATAAGCTACAGGCATCTGTAAACTATGGTCATCTATAAGCTACGGGCATCTGTAAACTATGGTCATGTATAAGCTACGGGCATCTGTAAACTATGATCGTCTATAAGCTACAGGCATCTGTAAACTATGGTCATCTATAAGCTACGGACATCTGTAAACTATCGTCATCTATAACCTACGGACATCTGTAAACTATGATCATCTATAAGCTACAGGCATCTGTAAACTATGGTCATCTATTAGCTACGGGCATCTGTAAACTATGGTCATCTATAAGCTACGGGCATCTGTAAACTATGGCCATCTATAAGCTACGGACATCTGTAAACTATGGTCATCTATATGCTATAGGCATCTGTAAACTATGATCATCTATAATCTACGGACATCTGTAAACTATGGTCATCTATAAGCTATAGGCATCTGTAAACTATGATCATCTATAATCTACGGACATCTGTAAACTATGGTCATCTATAAGCTGCGGACATCTGTAAACTATGATCATCTAAAAGCTACGGGCATCTGTAAACTATGGTCATCTTTAAGCTTTAGGCATCTGTAAACTATGGTCATCTATAAGCTACGGGCATCTGTAAACTATGGTAATCTATAAGCTATGGGCATCTGTAAACTATGGTCATCTATAAGCTACGGACATCTGTAAACTATGGTCATCTATAACCTACGGGCATCTGTAAACTATGTATTTACAAAGATTAAATATCATACTTTAATACCAAGCAACAAACAATCCTAACCGAAAGCGCAAAATTAGTGTTTTATTTGTGGATAAATCACCCATTAAATCCCGTTTTGAAAACCTTATCATTGTAACCATCTCTAACGTGTTGTGCATTGTACTGGAACGATATAATACTATCAATTAGTTAATGATGACAATAATTTGTTATAAAATCTCTTACTAGACATCAAACCTGGGCGTGGTTTTAATTATTTAACCGTAAACATTCGCGATATTGATTTGGTATCAAAATTGTAAGGGATGCATCGATTAATCGAAATTCGTTGATCTCACGAGACAATAATGATCTGACACTTTTACGAGTATTATTAATTTTACTCGCTTACAAAAAAGCACAGTATGTGTCATTTTCGAATTAAGATTGCCGCCTAATTGATGACGGATTTCAAAGCGGTTTCCGGTATTTTGGAACGGAAATGTTAATCTAGTGAACCGTGCCTCAGATTTTTGATACTTTTTTTCATTTTATATCTCGGCGCATTGCGTAATAAACAGCGGGTTTCAGAGTACAAAATTTCTTTAAAGTCAAGTGATCTAACGAACAGATCGAAGACGTAATAAAAATTCTGAGGCACGTCTGCCTGCATTATACATTTATAGTCATTTTAACGCTACTTGTTGCAATATATTCCTATATACAGAATAGTTATCATTGTTCAAAAATGTGTAAATTACGTGCGATATTGGTTTATAGAAGACCAACCAAATGTAATATTTGTTCTAAAACACTTGCTATGGACTTTATGCAGTAGGTTTATTGCAGAATGTAATAATGGTTTAGTTTTTAAATATGTACATTGGTGAAACTTGATATCACCAGACATCCACTCCCGATACCTTAAGGTATCTTAATCTGACAGTTTCCACAATTTTACACATAGGCAAATAGGCAAAATAAAAACGTATTGAGAGATTTTTTTAAAACACTTTGCATGATTATTGCAAATGATAATAGAAACATTTTAGCGAAACAAAAAAATGGGGTCGCGGTGCTCGTTTTTAAGTTATCTGCCCTTGAATGTGACTTTTTGACTTATTTTAGGTCAATATGGTTATAACTTATTTTTACGTTTTTTTGTTTGCGCCAAATTTTTACGTGGAACATAATATATGCAACATTTGCAAAATAAATATTGTTGCTATTTTCAATTTTTTTTTTTTTTTTACACATTTCAAGAATCCCTCCTTAGTGTTTTCTATGGAGATTTCTTCGCTCACGTGCTCGTCAACTTTGTTTTGATTGTATATGATAAGTTTATTCGAAATAAATATGTTATATAATACCATCATACTCCAAATTATGATTTTTCCGCAAAATCAACAAAATTTAGTGTCAATTATGCTTGTTGTAAAGTTAAGATATTAAGATTTTTTGCACAAAAAAGTAATATCAAGGACTTATAAAGTCCTTGGTAATATATACAAATGTAGGTTCTATCTAAGCTACAGATAAAAAAAGATTCCTTTCTAAATTCCCACCTTTCCAAAAAAATACCAACCCCCAAATATATTTATAGATAAAATGGATATGCAGTAAAATCCCTTCAAACGGACTCCCTAGAAATTAGACGCTTTTCAATTCTGCTCTTTTGGTTGGTAATCATAAGTTCTGTGAAAACCGGGATTCTAAGAAAACCTTTAGCCCAGTCCGGTGGGGCCTGGTTTTACCGTTATATATATATATTATACCAAGCTCGGTACTTCCTGCTATTTCTAATGCCGTTGTACTCCCACAGTACTCTGGAGAAATTCACTCACACAATTCTTATAGAAAAATAGCATAATATTATGTACATTACTTGCTTGGCTCTGTGTAGTATTCCGTCAAATTTCCAATATGTTTATTAAAACAACAATAATTATAATTAAATAAACCATAAAAAACAATTATGAGCGTTTTCAAGCCAGGGTGAAATTTTCAGTAATGATTATTTAAGAAAGAACGCATTACCTCAAATGTATCGTTCCGTACACTAATCGCGTGTACTTGATAATTATACAAAATAAAACATGCAACAATATATTCACCAAATACAAAAAATTCTGAATCTGGGTCGGTATTATGTGTCCAAAAAAAGGACAGTGAAATTGATAATGATAGCTATATCACGTTTGCATCGCTATGTTCTGCGTTGTAATGGAAAAAAAGACGCATTCATTTGGTAGAATTATTTTTAACAATGGCGTTGAAAAAAAATCACTATCATCTCGATAAAACTTGATCCTAATTTCTTTCACACTAAAGATCATATTTCTATTTTTGGTGTTAAGGCCACACCAATTTGATAACTTGTTCATCGGATTGCCGCTCGCAAAATTAGAAAAATAATAATATTTTTTGTTTTTTGCTTCCGACCGCTTGCTCATGCCGACATCTTTTAAAAAATCCGGAACGGTACGGTGTCCCGGATTTTATCTCTGCAAAATTGTATTCTGCGGTGTTGCTCCATTATTTTACGATACCGAGTATAATATCGTAGCTGATTTTTTAAATGGAATTTCGGTAATTCCGTATGTTTAAACCTAAGAAGAATGTTAACTGCATCGATATCATAGGCAATCAGAAACACGTCGATTATCGTAGATAAGACCATAGAAAATATAAAGTAGCGAGGAATAGGAATACGGGTGACGTTAGTTCCCAAGATGGTAGCGCTTGTGGCCTAGTCCACTGATCGTGACGGCGAGACTCTTTTTCGATTTGCCCAAGCCATCAAAAACTGAATATTTTATTTGTTGTGTGTGGATAAATCACCCATTAAATCCCGTTTTGAAAACGAAACTATTGCAATGGTGAATAACTGCCGGTGTCATGGTAAAAATCGCCTATTCTCGAAAATTCACTTTTCAAATAATCTGAGTTTACATGACAATTCACCGAAACGTTGACAAGTTAAACTTAAACCGACTTTCGTTAGCCCACGGTACCGGGTACCCATTGTAAAGAACGATTTAGAATAGCACTGTTCAGACGGTAGTTGTACACGGAGTGGCTAAAGTACGTTGACATCGGTTATCAGTAGTCAAATTAACATGCAAAGTAAAATTTTAAGTTCAATATTAAAAATTTGACATTTGACAAAGAATTTTAAGGCACATTCACACAGATTAGTTATTTCTAATGATTTAAGTATACCAGTATACGGAAGATAACTTAGAATATTTGGTGTGGATTTATCATTCACTCATGGTTCTAGTTTATATAGGAATTAAAGGGTAAACTCTTTTAAAGCATGTCTCCAAAATTAAAGAGTTATATCTTGTGTCCAAGTTGTGTACAGTGTCATTCCAGTGATAGATCCAGTATACAATATGTCGTTTTATTTTAGTAATTGTAACAAGAATATGGTATACAATGTATTGTACTGTAAGTTTATTCTATTTTTTTGTGTGTTTCTTTACAGGTCAAATTTCATATAAATAAAGAATAGAATAAAGACATTAAAAGTGTTTTCACTGGTGAACCTAAGGGTTATTGAAACTAATAAAAATACAGATTCTTTATTTGCTTGATCACATGCTTGTTTGAAATAGAAAAGCTTTTTAGATTTTTATTCGCTTGTTCGCTCGCTTGTTTGAAAGAAGGAAAATAAAAAAATAATATTAAAATTATTTTTTCGCTCGCTCGCTTGGTCAAATTGGAAAAGTAAAAAATAATATTAATAAAAATATTTCGTTCGCTCACTTGCTCTCTTCAGAAAAAAAATCCGATGAACAAGTTATTAAATTGGCGTGGCCTAATGCACTCATCAAAATAAAAAGAAAAACTCTACATGACCTTAAAGTTTTAATTTTTGGACATAGTTGATAGTTCAGCTTTCCATAGTCGTCACTCGCTCGGGTCTTTTTGTGGTCTACATCCGCCTTTAACTGGTTCCCGTTCCATGTGTTGCAGTGCAAGTCTATATAAGTTCAGTGTCCACGAGTGTTTTCAGTACTTTGATTATAAATGTATTGATATACATGTTAAACCTTGACTTACTGACATTTATGCCCATCTACCCCAAAGAGTCACTTTATGTATTCACTAATACAAGGTAGTAAAGTCGCCATCTTTTCGTTTGACGGTAGTGACGAAAATAAGCGTGGGTCCCGGCTTTCCTTCTAAAAGCTGCCAAAACGTTTAAAGTTGGGGCACACTGCAACGAAAGCAAGGTTCCCGGAAAGCACGTGCAGATTAGAAGGAAAGCCGGGACCCACGCTTATTTTCGTCACTACCGTCAAACGAAAAGATGGCGACTTTACTACCTTGGTGTATTTTATACACACAATAAGGGAAAAATTGAAGATTTTTCTTTCGACAGATTTGCATTGTTTGATGTGTGAAATTGCAAAGAACGTCTGTAAACGTATAAAAATCACGGGATCGAGTGCCTATGATGTAAACAAGCCTATTATAATCAGATTATTTTACAGTTATAGTGCGATTTTATTAACCTGTCAAATCTGAATAATTACACGGTTGTTCAATGCGATTATTTTTAGCTTCGTACCACAGTCGATATTTCGTTGATTTTACCGTTATGGAATGTTCCAATCAATATGTCGATATAACGGTAAAACGAAAATTACCGTATAAACTAACGAAAGCAATCGAATCTCACTGAAGCTAAACATGAATGCAATCATTGACCGTATAATTATGCAGGTTTGACAGTTCAATAAAATCGCACTATACCATTTGGTAATCTACACAGACACTTGGGGTTAGGAGCTCTAAAAAAAACAAAATAATTGTATATTTGTCAATCCAAACACATAAACTTATAACATCTATCATTAAAACCTAAAATAAGCCCTTTTGAAAAAATACATTTTTCAACGTCAACAATATATACTATAAGATATAAATGTTCGTTGGAAAAATAGCTCACACGTACCTTCGAAAACACCACGTATTTTATTTCATTTCTAACATTTTCACATAATCCTTGTGTCAGTCGATGCAGTACACATTATTCTTTACGATTATTGTCAAGTTTAAGTTTCAATCTCAACATTAACACCAAAATATCCAAAACAATAGTTCCCGGCTTTGTAGTATATGACTGCATCGAGTACTGAAATTACGAGAACCAGCAGACAAAATAACATACTGGTTCTCATGTGTTCAATGCGGGTGCATTCAAACACTACAAAGCCGGGAACCATGTCGAAAGTAATTGTAGCTGATGCAAAATATTGACAATTTCGATAATTGTTTTGGATATCTTTTAACTATAGACTTATTTTGTACAAATATACTTTTTTAAATGTATTAATTTGCCTTTATACATAGAAATAATTATTCTGGCAGTACAAAAGTTCAAAACAAACATTTAAAATTGGGATTTTACATTTGGGACAAGGGAAATCTGAAAGTTTACAGGTTTATGACAAACACAGAAGTTATATAATTATATTCAAAATTTTGACCTGAAAATGGCCTGGATTATAGTAATTCATCCAGTTACAATCATGCAACTTTAATTTTAGGTAGATTAGTATGCATTTCATCAGCTTTTCGGGCGAAATCTGATATTGGCTCATATCCGTTTATATAAAATCAGCTTTTTCATGTAAATAAATCCTTGTTTATCACAGTTAAATAGACACACAGCTTGGTCACATACTGGTTCACAATATCGTCTTGATAATACCGGGAATTCGGATAATCGAGGTTTGAGTGTATTTAGCAATAACAACAATATAAATACTACATCATATCGACCATCTTATTCTATTCCAAATGC
This sequence comes from Lutraria lutraria, assembly GCA_964023205.1. Classification (NCBI taxonomy): domain Eukaryota; kingdom Metazoa; phylum Mollusca; class Bivalvia; order Venerida; family Mactridae; genus Lutraria; species Lutraria lutraria. Next base: position 33,122,335 of record OZ026847.1, read on the forward strand.
GGCTTAATATTGCGTTTTTTATCGTACTATCCAAACATGTTGACAGAAAGTGTTCAGTTTTGCAATGTAACTTCAGTGGTTGATACATAGTTACATATTCAAGCAAGGATGCTATATTATATATATAGCATCCCTGATTCAAGGGAGCGTACTCATGGACAAAAGTGTTATAATTGAGTAGTTTCCTCCCTTGTTTGCACTACACATGCGTACATTTCTGGATTCGATACACTAATTGCATTTAATTCTTCTATTACTTACCCTTCAATTGGAACTCCCCGGCGTTTGACGAAAGAAAAGTATCTCGGACATAATAGGCAGGCCACCATTTTGCTGTTGTTGTTCACGGGCTACTTTCCATCATGTCTGACCCTGTGGAAACTACATGTTTCTCTTTCAATGGGAACTCGATGACCATTACATCAATCGTGAACGATAAACACGTTTGAAAGTCTGTAATTCTGCAGAGAATGACTATTGAAAACGAGTACCTTGTGTTGAAAAAGTAGTGACTGGAAACCGCATAACCAAAATGTGTAATCCCACACTAATGTACGAGGCGTTTTTCTCAGTTACGGAAATGCCCGAGTAGTTACGATTACTTACCCTTGTGTGTATGAACAAAGATGACATTGTATATATATATAGTTAACTCTTGGTTCTGGCTTCAATTTTAACAACTTTCCATAGCCGTTAATCTCTCGGCGCACATGCATTTTTATGCGGACCTGAGTACTGAGTTTAATCTACATCCGCCAGGCAATTGTTAAACTAGTTGCAGTTCAAGACTTATATGTAAGCTCAAATATTCACAGAGCACTTACAGTACTTTGATTTACTTACTTCTTTTTATTGTATACCGCTTCTCGTAACAATGATCCTTATTATAACAACCATCGTTATTTACACACTAACACAATGTTAAACTAATCTCTTCTGTTAACATAACTTCTGCTTGTTACATGCTGAGGGTGTGGATGAGATTCGGCCCTCTCTGTCGTATGCTACGACAGTCAGTGTTTTGTCCTTGATTTTTTGTACGGTCCTACTTGTTGGGGGTAGGTTTCGGGTTAATGGGTTTTGAGAGGGAAGTATTTCAGGGAAGAGATTATTTTGTGATGGGGGGGAATGGGGTATTACTGTGATGGTGGAATTTTGGGGAATGGATAATTACTGTGATTGTGGAATTTTGGGGAATGGCGTATTATTGTGATGGTGGAATTTTAGAGAATGGCGTATTATTGTGATGGTGGAAGTTTGGAGAATGGCGTATTATTGTGATGGTGGAATTTTAGAGAATGGCGTATTGTTGTGATGGTGGAATTTTGGAGAATGGCGTATTATTGTGATGGTGGAATTTTGGGGAATGGCGTATTATTGTGATGGTGGAATTTTAGAGAATGGCGTATTATTGTGATGGTGGAATTTTAGAGAATGGCGTATTATTGTGATGGTGGAATTTTGGGGAATGGCGTATTATTGTGATGGTGGAATTTTGGAGAATGGCGTATTATTGTGCTGGTGGAATTTTGGGGAATGGCGTATTATTGTGATGGTGGAAATTTGGAGAATGGCGTATTGTTGTGATGGTGGAATTTTGGGGAATGGCGTATTATTGTGCTGGTGGAATTTTAGAGAATGGCGTATTATTGTGACGGTGGAATTTTAGAGAATGGCGTATTATTGTGATTGTGGAATTTTGGGGAATGGCGTATTATTGTGATGGTGGAATTTTGGGGAATGGCGTATTATTGTGCTGGTGGAATTTTGGGGAATGGCGTATTATTGTGATGGTGGAATTTTGGAGAATGGCGTATTATTGTGATGGTGGAAATTTGGAGAATGGCGTATTATTGTGATGGTGGAATTTTAGAGAATGGCGTATTGTTGTGATTGTGGAATTTTGGGGAATGGCGTATTATTGTGATGGTGGAATTTTAGAGAATGGCGTATTGTTGTGATTGTGGAATTTTGGGGAATGGCGTATTATTGTGATGGTGGAATTTTGGAGAATGGCGTATTATTGTGATTGTGGAATTTTGGGGAATGGCGTATTATTGTGATGGTGGAATTTTGAGGAATGGCGTATTATTGTGATGGTGGAAATTTGGAGAATGGCGTATTATTGTGATGGTGGAATTTTAGAGAATGGCGTATTATTGTGATTGTGGAATTTTGGGGAATGGCGTATTATTGTGATGGTGGAATTTTGGGGAATGGCGTATTATTGTGATGGAGGAATTTTGGGGAATGGCGTATTATTGTGCTGGTGGAATTTTGGGGAATGGCGTATTATTGTGATGGTGGAATTTTGGAGAATGGCGTATTATTGTGATGGTGGAAATTTGGAGAATGGCGTATTATTGTGATGGTGGAATTTTAGAGAATGGCGTATTGTTGTGATGGTGGAATTTTGGAGAATGGCGTATTATTGTGATGGTGGAATTTTGGAGAATGGCGTATTATTGTGATGGTGGAATTCTGGGGAATAGCGTATTATTGTGATGGTGGAAATTTAGAGAATGGCGTATTACTGTGATTGTGGAATTTTGGGGAATGGCGTATTATTGTGATGGTGGAATTTTAGAGAATGGCGTATTATTGTGCAGGTGGAATTTTGGGGAATGGCGTATTATTGTGATGGTGGCATTTTAGAGAATGGCGTATTACTGTGACTGTGGAATTTTGGAGAATGGCGTATTATTGTGATGGTGGAATTTTAGAGAATGGCGTATTATTGTGATGGTGGAATTTTGGGGAATGGCGTATTATTGTGATGGTGGAATTTTAGAGAATGGCGTATTATTGTGATGGTGGAATTTTGGGGAAAGGCGTATAATTGTGATGGTGGAATTTTAGAGAATGGCGTATTACTGTGATTGTGGAATTTTGGGGAATGGCGTATTATTGTGATGTTGGAATTTTGGAGAATGGCGTATTATTGTGATGGTGGAATTTTGGGGAATGGCGTATTATTGTGATGGTGGAATTTTGGAGAATGGCGTATTATTGTGATGGTAGAATTTTGGGGAAAGGCGTATAATTGTGATGGTGGAATTTTGGGGAATGGCGTATTATTGTGATGGTAGAATTTTGGGGAAAGGCGTATAATTGTGATGGTAGAATTTTGGGGAATGGCGTATTATTGTGATGTTGGAATTTTGGAGAATGGCGTATTATTGTGATGGTGGAATTTTGGAGAATGGCGTATTATTGTGATGGTGGAATTTTAGAGAATGGCGTATTATTGTGATGGTGGAAATTTGGAGAATGGCGTATTATTGTGATGGTGGAATTTTGGAGAATGGCGTATTATTGTGATTGTGGAATTTTGGGGATTTGCGTATTATTGTGATGGTGGAATTTTGGAGAATGGCGTATTATTGTGATGGTGGAATTTTGGAGAATGGTGTATTATTGTGATGGTGGAATTTTAGAGAATGGCGTATTGTTGTGATGGTGGAATTTTGGAGAATGGCGTATTATTGTGATGTTGGAATTTTGGAGAATGGCGTATTATTGTGATGGTGGAATTTTGGGGAATGGCGTATTATTGTGATGGTGGAATTTTAGAGAATGGCGTATTACTATGATTGTATAATTTTGGAGAATGGCGTATTATTGTGATGGTAGAATTTTAAAAAATGGCGTATTACTGTGATTGAGGAATTTTGGGGAATGGCGTATTATTGTGAGGGTGGTATTTTAGAGAATGGCGTATTATTGTGCTGGTGGAATTTTGGGGAATGGCGTATTATTGTGATGGTGGAATTTTAGAGAATGGCGTATTACTGTGATTGTGGAATTTTGGAGAATGGCGTATTATTGTGATGGTAGAATTTTAGAGAATGGCGTATTACTGTGATTGTGGAAGTTTGGAGAATGGCGTATTACTGTGATTGTGGAAGTTTGGAAAATGGCGTATTATTGTGATGGTGGAATTTTGGAGAATGGTGTATTATTGTGATGGTGGAATTTTAGAGAATGGCGTATTGTTGTGATGGTGGAATATTGGAGAATGGCGTATTATTGTGATGTTAGAATTTTGGTGAATGGCGTATTATTGTGATGGTGGCATTTTAGAGAATGGCGTATTACTGTGACTGTGGAATTTTGGAGAATGGCGTATTATTGTGATGGTGGAATTTTAGAGAATGGCGTATTATTTTGCTGGTGGATTTTTGGGGAATGGCGTATTATTGTGATGGTGGAATTTTAGAGAATGGCGTATTATTGTGATGGCGGAATTTTTGGGAAAGGCGTATTATTGTGATGGTGGAATTTTAGAGAATGGCGTATTACTGTGATTGTGGAAGTTTGGAAAATGGCGTATTATTGTGATGGTGGACTTTTGGAGAATGGTGTATTATTGTGGTGGTGGAATTTTAGAGAATGGCGTATTGTTGTGATGGTGGAATTTTGGAGAATGGCGTATTATTGTGATGTTGGAATTTTGGAGAATGGTGTATTATTGTGATGGTGGAATTTTGGGGAATGGCGTATTATTGTGATGGTGGAATTTTAGAGAATAGCGTATTACTGTGATTGTGGAATTTTTGGGAATGGCGTATTATTGTGAAGTTGGAATTTTAGAGAATGGCGTATTATTGTGCTGGTGGAATTTTGGGGAATGGCGTATTATTGTGATGGTGGAATTTTAGAGAATGGCGTATTACTGTGATTGTGGAATTTTGGAGAATGGCGTATTATTGTGATGGTGGACTTTTAGAGAATGGCGTATTATTGTGATGGTGGAATTTTGGGGAATGGCGTATTATTGTGATGGTGGAATTTTAGAGAATGGCGTATTACTGTGATTGTGGAAGTTTGGAGAATGGCGTATTATTGTGATGGTGGGATTTTGGAGAATGGCGTATTATTGTGATGGTGGAATTTTGGGGAATGGCGTATTATTGTGATGGTGGAATTTTGGGGAATGGCGTATTATTGTGATGGTGGAATTTTGGAGAATGGCGTATTATTGTGATGGTGGAATTTTGGATAATGGCGTATTGTTGTGATGGTGGAATTTTGGAGAATGGCGTATTATTGTGCTGGTGGAATTTTGGGGAATAGAGTATCATTGTGATGGTGGGATTTTGGGGAATGGCGTATTATAGTGATGGTGGAATTTTGGAGAATGGCGTATTATTGTGATGGTGGAATTTTTGAGAATGGCGTATTGCTGTGATGGTGGAATTTTGGAGAATGGCGTATTTTTGTGCTGGTGGAATTTCGTGGAATAGAGTATTATTGTGATGGTGGGATTTGTCTTTTTTCCAGAAATCCCTTTCTTATCATTTTAGTATCAATGAGAATATTATTATATTATATGTCAATGTTGTAAAATGGGTTTGCCCTCGGCGAATAGTATGAAGATCACAAGCCGTTTCGCTGCCAGGTACATATTGCCTACATTGTGTACTGTATTGCCAGGGAATGTCTACGCAATGCAAGCTTGTTTAACCAATTTCCAAACGGTTATACCCGTTACCTGGCAAAATTAATATACAGAGATTTGTACTGACAGGTATGTCCGTCACATAGACAAATATGCAGAATTTTTTTCTGACAGGTATGTCCGTCACATCGTCAAATATACAGAGATTTGTACTGACGGGTATGTCCGTTACCTGGCAAATAAACAGATATTGTACACGACTGGTATGTCCGTCACATAGACAAATTTACAGAGATTTGTACAGACTGGTATGTCCGTCACATAAACAAATGTACAGAGATTTTTACTGACAGGTATGTCCATCGCATGAAACATATACAAATGTACAGAGATTTGTACTGACGGGTATGTCCGTTACCTGGCAAATATACTGAGATTTGTGATGACGGAGTATGTCCGTCACATAGACCAATATACAGATATTTGTACTGACGGGGTATATCAGTCACATAGTCAAATATACAGAGATTTGTACTGACAGGGTATGTCCGTCACATTGACAAATTTACAGATATTTATACAGACGGGGTATGTACGTCATATAGTCAAATATACAGATATTTGTACTAACGGGTATGTCCATTACCTGGCAAATATACTGAGATTTGTGATGACGGGGTATGTCCGTCACATAGACCAAAATACAGGGATTTGTATTGACGGGGTATGTCCGTCATATAGACAAATTCACAGATATTTGTACTGACGGGGTATGTCCGTCACATTGACAAATATACAGAGATTTGTACTGACGGGGTATGTCCGTCATATAGTCAAATTCACAGATATTTGTACTGACGGGTATGTCCGTCACATAGACAAATTTACAGATATTTGTACTGACGGGGTATGTCCGTCACATAGACAAATTTACAGATATTTCTACTGACGGGGTATGTCCGTCATATAGACAAATTTACAGATATTTGTACTGACGGAGTATGTCCGTCACATAGTCAAATATGCAGAGATTTGTACAGACGGGGTATGTCCGTCACATAGACCAATATACAGAGATTTGTACTGACGGGTATGTCCGTTACCTGGCAAATATACTGAGATTTGTGATGACGGAGTATGTCCGTCACATAGACCAATATACAGAGATTTGTACTGACGGGTATGTCCGTTACCTGGCAAATATACTGAGATTTGTATTGACGGGGTATGTCCGTCACATAGACAAATTCACAGATATTTGCACTGACGGGGTATTTCAGTCACATAAACAAATATTCAGAGATTTGTACTTACGAGTATGTCCGTCACATAGACAAATATACAGAGATTTGTTCTGACGGGTATGTCCGTCGCATAAACAAATATACAGAGATATATACTTACGGGTATGTCCGTCACATAGACAAATATACAGAGATTTGTACTTACGGGTATGTCCGTCACATAGACAAATATACAGAGATTTGTACTTACGGGTATGTCCGTCACATAAACAAATATACAGAGATTTGTACTTACGGGTATGTCCGTCGCATAAACAAATATACAGAGATTTGTACTGACGGGTATGTCCGTCACATAAACAAATATACAGCGATTTGTACTTACGGGTATGTCCGTCACATAGACAAATATACAGAGATTTGTACTTACGGGTATGTCCGTCACATAGACAAATATTCAGAGATTTGTACTGACGGGTATGTCCGTCACATAGACAAATTTACAGAGATTTGTACTTACGGGTATGTCCGTCACATAGACAAATATACAGAGATTTGTACTTACGGGTATGTCCGTCACATAGACAAATATACAGAGATTTGTACTGACGGGTATGTCCGTCACATAGACAAATTTACAGAGATTTGTACTTACGGGTATGTCCGTCACATAGACAAATATACAGAGATTTGTACTTACGGGTATGTCCGTCACATAGACAAATATACAGAGATTTGTACTGACGGGTATGTCCGTCACATAGACAAATTTACAGAGATTTGTACTTACGGGTATGTCCGTCACATAGACAAATATACAGAGATTTGTACTGACGGGTATGTCCGTCACATAGACAAATTTACAGAGATTTGTACTTACGGGTATGTCCGTCACATAGACAAATATACAGAGATTTGTACTGACGGGTATGTCCGTCACATAGACAAATATACAGAGATTTGTACTGACGGGTATGTCCGTCACATAAACAAATATTCAGATTTGTACTGACGGGTATGTTCGTCTTATTTTCAGAGAAAGGGCTAATACATACATTGAAGTTTCATCAACATTGTAAAGTTCTTGGAACAGCAAGTACATTCTCTAAATTATTTCTGACAATATAGTTTATGAACACAACATAATTACAAGGATTAAATAAATGTGTCCCGGTATCTTGAATGTATAAAACACCAAAAAGTGGTGTCAGCGTCTTTACAAATCATCTTTACAACTGAGATCCGACATTTTTTTTATTTATTTGTAATTCAGGTCGTGGTCAGTTGTTTGTATCGTCATTTTATAATATTCATCAATCAAGTCTGTGTTCGCTGGTTTCCAGTCTTTACTCGGCTTCAAACTGTGTCTTAATTTCTGAAAATAGAATACTATTAGTAGTACTATAGTAGACCCGTTAATGTAACATCTGTGTAACTACACGTTGATTAGGGTATAATTGTTTTTATAAACTCGAGCCAGTTTACTTAAATGAGTAGCTATGCAAGGTTACAATAATGACCTCAATGAATTTCCTTACTTGTTGAATAATATGGAGAATTAAATCCAAGAAACTAAGTTCATTTTTTGGTTAGTCTGGATTACCTGCCCCTGAACATTACGTGAAGGAATACTAGGCAGGGAACCAGTGAGACTAATTTTCGTGTTTTATAAATCCTAAGACTTATGGTAAGTGAGAATAGATGTATCATACCTCCGGTAATGTTCGTCCTTTCGCTCTTCGCAGTTCTAGAACAACGCAAAGAGGCAGTGGTACAAGCGATGCGAACGCAATAATCCAGCCTATAGCAAGCGCCCAATTAGGATACGTGACGGTACCGTACGTGACGGGTGATAACTGAGCCAGGTTGAAGACCCAAACAAACTGAAAATAGTTGTTCAATGCACAAGCAGTAGATTTTGAAACAATAAAAAAACATCAATGTCGTGTCATTTGGTTGATCAGTTAATAAACAATTTTGGATTATCTGATGACAACAATAAACCAGTATATACTAGTAGTGAATATAGTGGAACATATGACAAGCCAACGGGTAGTTTTGGATTCTATATAATCACCATTTAATAAAGACAAACGGACAATATTTTGATAACTGTATGATGTACATACCACAATTATTGTTGGTGTCACAAACTGCCAAAATATTCTCCATACAGGCGACAAACGGCTTCCTAACATAAGTTCTATGTCGTTATAAAAGTTCTGTATTCCTGAAGATATCCATTTAAACAATAACAATAAAATCGCATTTTGTGTTTTTTCTTATTGCAACAAGGTAATAATTGTAGAAGAGAAACATAATGATACAGAGATCACGGTAATTCTGTAAACAAACAATATTGGATTGAAAGTTGATAATCGCTTTAAACATTACATGTAATTGCATTTTTAATGTCGCCAACAATTTTTACTCTGTCTTACTGTATTAAGAAATATGCTTGAAGTACCGCCGATTTAACTCTGCATAAAATTGTTATCATGATGTAGTATTGCATAATACTCACCATATACCCAAGCTAAACCAAACACTTCAGAAAATGCCAAGAACATCACAGCAATACTTGCACAGTACCAATCCATGATTTGAAGGAAATATACACCACCCTGTAACCACGAAAATATTGCTAAACCGATTAAATGAGTTATCAGAAATCGACTAGACAAACGTTGTTATTTTGTTTTATCGAAATACGAAGAAAATATATTCCTAATTACTACGTCACTAGGCCCTCCATGTTTAAATTTATTCAACTTCTACAAAGTATATAAAATTACGTAAAATCTCTCTGTATGTTAAAAATGCATTAGAGCTAAGAGCAACCATCCTGTCTAACTAATTATATGTACATGTTTGTCCTCTTTCTATGTACATGTATTTTTTTTTTATTTCTTTCTTTCTTTTGTCTGTTTACCATGTTATCCATGTATGTAAATATGTTTGTTACTATGTATATGACTATGTACTTTGTACACGTCTTTGCAAATAAAGATCTGTTCTGTTCTGTTATTTTGTGCATTGTTCAGACTTTTTTGAAGATCAATTAGACATAAGTGTGTTGTAAGGCCGTTGATTGAAGCACAGGCTACTGGCGTGTGAAGGTCCCCCCCCCCAAAAAAAAACCTCCACTAACCGGGAATTCTTTTTACACTCAGTAACACTGTCAATTATTGTTTTATAACAGCAAAATAAAGTTAAAAACAAAACAAAAAAAACGATTCATTATTTGACGATTCAAATTCTCTTTGGTAAATTGGCTGCTAAAGGTGAAGGTTGCCACGCCTCCGATTTTGACCAATCGTTGAGACTTACCTTCACGGGACGGGACGAAAATGATACGGCGTTTAAACTGTGCGATCATGGCAGCTGAGAAACGAAATCGGACGAAAGCGTGAACTATTGAATCGTAATGCCGTAGGTATCCATCCGCTGAATGATTTGTCGGCGGTGAGTGATAACGAATTTGATTTTCTTTCGATTTACACCGGAGTGGGTGTGAAATCACGAAGGAATAAATAAATTTACTCTGTAGCTAATGAAATACAAACTTAAGCCACATCGATGGCGAGAGATACGTTTTCGTAAGTTGAAGGGCTTGTTGCTCCAGTTCAGAGCAATATATGGATATAAAATTGGATGGTGGTTAAATAGAAATTATTTCTGCGTCGAGTAAGACCAGGCTTTTTAGAATCGGTTCAGAATTGTTACCACAGGACCTTAATGAACACGACCGGTGTGATTTCTGACCCCAATAGTTCTATACCTTTACTCCATAATATATATCGTGAAAAAAGGTTTTTTAAACGTTCTAAAATATGTTATAAACATAATATTTGACCGTGTTTCTGAGTGTAAAAAGAGTTCCCGGGTAGTAGAGGATAGTGTAGCCTGTGGATGGAAGGACATAGTTGTACAAAGAAATTCGGCGTGTTGGTCAAGGTGGCAATCACAGTAAAGATCTGACTTTTTGTGTCACGTTAGTATGACTTGAATTGTATAGTTGATATACTCATAAGATCAGAAAATTGTACTGCGGAGCGATATTCATTTTCTAGTATTATTTTATGTACCGATGTTTAGTGCAACCTCTTTAAAGCAGCACCCTTTGGGAGAAGAAAAATGTATTGTTGTTGAGAGGTTGTTACTCAAGAGAGGTTGAATGATAATGAAATCGTGAAGTGGGAAAAAAGTATACTGTAGTTGTAACGAGGTTGTTGCACAAGGGAGGGACGCTCTGGAGAGGTTGTACTGTATGCGATACCAGAATATCAGCTAATCGTTAGACAGACCGGAACAGTACGCGGTGGCTACCAGTACGCGGACACCCTCTTATTTGGCGAGTTTTATAAGATTTAAAACATCCCTTTCGATACAGATATTACATACTTATGTTCGCAGCAACGGTATAATACATATACTGTTCACAGTTCCTGTTTATTCTGATCAGCAGACGATATAAACAAAATAAATTAATATTGGTAAAAATATATAAGTCCTTGTGTAAATAGCCTAAACTCGTTACTGGTTAAAATAATCTATGTAGTCTTAAATACTTTACTCCCGTAAGCTACAAACTTAGTGATGGAAATTAGTAAATTTAGATAAATACTCATTTCTGTATAAAGTACGTAATAAATCTATAGGAGAGTCTATGATGTTTGCAAAGAAGAATAAATGAACTGACATTTTGCACTCAATGCTTTAAACATGTTACTTTTTTAATATAGAAAAATATTCTCTTTTAATTTTCATGTGTAAATGAAATAAATACACACAAAAGCATTTTCGGGTGAGTTTACTTTATTTGACCACCTTTACGTCTATATATACGGGTGTCCGCGTACTGGTTAAATTGAACAATAATTTTAAGCCATAACTGTACCTGCCGCGATGCCTGATTGCGCATGCGTAGTGCATTGTTTACAACCGTAAGTTCCTGTAAATTTCAAAGATTCAACTTCAAAACTACAAAGACAGGATTATTTGAAACACGGCCTCATTTACACGAAATAGTTACATATGGGGAAAAGTGACCGCGTACTGTTCCGGTCTGTCTACAGCAATCATGTCTTATCTGTAGCAAGACCATGGTACATGTATGTATTTCATTAATACCTGTGTGACACACGATAGCCCCAGAAGAAACAGTATAACACAAACAGTAGCTGTGACTAGAAGTTGTCTTCTTAGAAGCTGTTTAGGGAAAGAATCCACGAGAGCACTGGTCAATGTTTGTACATGCACAATCTGTAAGGAGAATTCAAGTGGTATACATAAGAATATGCGCCTTTGGTATTTCTTTACAGAATGTGTACCAGAGTCGGAATTGTCTTTATTGCAAAGTACTTGCCATGGTTCCAATAACTACGATCTATTGGAATAAAACATGATATGATGTGGCGTTATCTATCTTCATACAAATACATTGAAAACAGAGATGAACACATCTCTAATATATTAAGAAAGTACTAAATACATAGTTCCCATATCTACAATATTTACCTCCCTTGGCAACCATCTTAGTTGGCAAATTTCTTATATGCCTAATAGAAAAAATAAGAAAATTGGTTATTAAATAACTCGTTTATAAAAGATAACCTAATAATGAAGTTGTTAAGGCCATAAGCACACCAGGTTTAAGAAAATTTAGTTGTCACATATAAATATCCTGCATTTAGAATTATCAAAACAAAAACATAAATATCTTCTATGAATGCTTGTTGAATTTGCCAACAAAGATGGCCGCCAAGGGAGGTAAATATTGTAGATGTGGGAACTATGTATACATTTGTATAATAATTCGCTTAAAGAAGATTTCAATGTTAAAAGTCTTCATTCACGTTCTCATTAACTCTTTTTTGTCTTTAAATAAGACCGCCCAATTGTTAAAACCGTTTACTTTTCGTTTTGATATTGGCGCTTAATTTTAGATGCAATCATTGTGCACACCTATATTATACAATACCTACCTGACTATCCATTATACAATACCTACCTGACTATCCAATATACAATACCTACCTGACTATCCAAGCCTACAGTAAACAACATCAGGAAAAATAACACAGACCACAACTGAGGTAGAGGTAACTGAGACAATGCTTCTGGATAAACCATGAAGGCTATACCAGGTCCTGTAAATATCATTTTGATACAAATTTTGTACTCTTATACTATCTATATAGATGCTGAAATAAAATGCTCAACTTAGTAAGATATATTATGAGTACACATTGTATGACCTACCAAGCTTATAAAATTGTGTTCTAAGCGTGTTCTATCTCTGTTCAACAGAAATTGTTATTCTTGTCATGTTAAACTCGGGTTTACACCGATCCTATAATTACATTACTAACCATAGTCTCTATAAAAATACTGCCTTCTCCAAAAGTATCACTAGGACGGGAAATGAAGGGAGACACCCGGTTATGTCTTAAATAAATCGTCACAAAACTGCGATTGCTGTGCCCAGGGTTCTAACTCACGAACCTTTGTCCATAAACCAAAAGTGTATTCATGTTTATGTAAATGATAGAAGTTTACATCGACTTGTAAGCAACTAGGCAGACAGAGAAACCAGGACAGTACCGAATGAGAGTACAAGAAAACTTTAATGATACTTCCTTCGCCTTAAAATTGTTACAATTAAAAACTTGATCATCTAGACATTGCAGACAGGCAGTGGACATGTGAGCTGGCAGTCAAGCAAGACATTCATCTAGTATATATTGAATCATTTAATTACTCTTTGAAACATCTTCACATTTTCATAAACTCTTGACATCATTCTTTTGGTACTCACCCTGGCTAACAACATCTTCAATGGGTAGGTTAGCTGATTTAGCCATAAACCCAAGATTTACAAAGATTACACAACCAGCAAAAAAACTGGTTAAACAATCCAATATAGGTAGTAAGATAGCATCCCTGTGAAAATATAATAAATTGACATATTAACACTTACAGGCGCATATAAATAATGTTTCAATCAAATGTGTTTATTCGGCAAACTTTTAACATTTTGATACTTTGCATGTTTGTTTGTTTACAACACGAAATCTGCCGGTGCTTAAATTGACCGTATATCAATGAGGCCGTAGGCCTGACTTTAATACTAAAACCTGTACATCGGTAAAGTTGAAAAGAGTACAACCGTAGTCAGTGTAAATAAATCATGTCAATGAATGCCGTGACAGTATAACAAGTGAGGTCAGTCAGAGACGAACATTTGATACCATTTATTAAGTACATGTATATAATATAAACTAAATGATCTAACGAAGCGTGTTTGCACTATAATTATGCACTCAAATATATTAGTTTATACTAGTATATGAATTAATGAGATTCAAGATCATGCACTATCACACTAAGATATTTGTAAGTTAACTAATTACCGTTTTAGATTGTTGTGGAAGTCATTGTAGCTTGCTAATGTAGATATACCTCCCCATCCCATACCAGCCGAGTAAAACATCTGTACAGCCGCATCTCCCCATACTTAATATAGACAACACACTATCTTTGTATAGATTGATGACACAGATATTGACAAAATGAATTAAAAGAATTACAGTTTATCAAATGAATCTGAAATGTCTTTAAGGATGAGAACGGATCAATAAATTACCAAAGAACAAATTTAAGGTAAATACAGTCTGCAATTCAATAAAACATATATTTTATCGAACTACCCTACTGTATACAGGAGACGTTAAATTGTGTTCTGTGAAAAGTTTGTCACATATATGTCCCTAATTGTATTAAAATAAACAATGGGTAGAAAAAAGGATTTTACCCGAAAACTGTGACAGTTTTTCCCATTTAGGTATTGCATAAAACACAAAACCTTCATAAGCGCCATCTAGCGTACATCCTCGGACGAGCAATACTAACAACAATAGATAGGGCACGGTGGCTGCTACATACATAACCTAGAATAAATACAAAATTGTAAATGTATATTTAATTTACACGATTCAAGTCAATAGATACTTATATAATTCTATGAATATGAATAAGAAAAATATTCAATAAAACACATATACAAAACGTCCCACCTCCCAGAATAAAACCCTTCATAACGCATTATTATTGATATACAAAGTTGCTCTTATTGCAAACAAATCTCTTTAGAATTACTGGATCATTATTGGGAAAGATTAGCAGTATGTTTACTTTCAAAAAGAGGTTTTAATTTATTGCTCACTTTCCCAGACGATTTGATTCCTCTAATCAAACACAAAAAGACGACTGTCCAAGCTGCCAGTAAACTGAGAACCAGCTGCCAACGTAAAGTCCCTGGTTCCTCTACACCATTAGTCAGTTCAAGAACATTTCGTCTGAAAACAAAATAAGAATGAGAGCATGTTTCCACAACTACGGACGTGTGTCTCGTCCGACCTTCTGCTGTTCATTTAATCATATCTCTTGTTGTAACTCAGTTGTAATACTTTTTGCTATTGCATGCATCTGACGTCAGTAAAATGAACTGAGAAATGAACACTTTTGGAAGGGACAAAACTACAAAATCAAGACAAAACAAAAGTATATGGACATGGATAAAGTAAAAAAGAAAATTAGATATTATTTCAGGAACATGGAACAAAGAACAGTTACTTTTGTGTGTTAAAACCATAGGAAATAGAATTAAACGACGTATCGACTCGTAATATTCTTGCAGGGTTCCTCTTACATGATTACACGTATGGAACCATGTCTTTGGTTACACAATAATCTATAATAAGTTATCAGGGTGTTGGTGATTATTTGTACATAGTAAAACCATGATCATGCCATTGGCATGGTTTCTATTTCTATTATTACGATATGAAGAAACCTTGCCATTTGGCCAGAACGAATGTGTTTACATGTATTATGTTTTAGATATTTGATAAGTTGATGAATAAATTGCTCTTATATGGAATAAACATATTGATACTAAATTGTTCAACATTATATAGTTTAGAACTCATTGAAAATATCATTATTTAAAACACATACTCCCAGAACTCCTCTGATGACGTTTTTCTTGTCACCAATGGCATTGTATCATTTAGCCCTAATCCGATCGTATTGTTATCAGACACTGTGATGACACTTGTTCCATTTCCCAATGTATTGACCCGTGAGTAACATGCTTCTGTATTCCAAGAGTTGTCACAATGACTCCATGGCAACCGAGCACTAAATGACATCACTAAATAGTACAGTGTCCACGCCATTATAACCGTATAATATACAGCAACAATTGAAGTCATAGCAACCATACCAAACCCGATACCTGGTAAATAAAGTAAATGTTCAAACATATGTTGTTGGAAACAAAGGGACCCGAGGTTATAAAACCATTAACATGTCGACAACGCATACACCAGCAGAAAGTAATTTGAAGCATTGCACTGTTGGCTTAGTGGTCGAGTGATTATAGTCGCTGACCGGCCCTTCACCGTTTTGAGTTCGAATTTCACCCGGGAAGACGGGGTTTCATGTGAGGGTGTCGTCCGAAAGCTCAGAGAATGTCGATGATTCTATTCTGGTGCACGCATTGGCTGTCCATTCATCATTTAAACTGGAAAATCCCTCAAATAATCCTGATTGCTGGTGCGATGTTAAACCCCAATGACACAACAACAACACACAGACCATGTCAATTGAATATGTGTAAAAATAGAGAGTTACCTCTGAGTAATGGTACACATATCCATGCTTTTCCAGGACCAAGGTTGGAAAACTGTGTGTACGCCATCTCCAGGAAAAATATGGGAATAGCACAAAGTATCATAAATATGAAGTAAGGGATCAGAAAGGCACCTGAAAATAATTTATTTTAAGGTATAATTACGAATGATGTCGTAAACACAGACATTTGTTCAGCAGTGAGAATTTTATTGTAACATCATATACATCCATTTAAACATATGCTGGCAAAAAGAATGAACTTGCGACTTCGGCCATAATGTGTATTAATTTTGAACTTTCGTTTCCGCACTTTCAGAAAATTCAAAATACTGCATGACGCTGACATTGTTACTTCTAATTTATTACATGGTGGTTAAAAAATGACAAAAAAAAAACAGATGTGAAATAAATAATGAATAGATTGATAAACATTACCTCCACCGTTTTTATAACACAGGTATGGAAACCTCCATATGTTCCCAAGTCCAACAAGACATCCAATGCAGGAGAATATGAATTCATACTGGTTCTTCCATTTCCCACGCCCTGCCATGTTAATTAGCGCAGTTGAACAAGAATTGTATTAAGAATCAGTATTACCCCGACACAGATCGCAGAAACAGAAATTTAACGTTCACACTTTATCTAGAACTAATGTGTCGTAGCAGAAGTTTTAATACCAAATGAATGCTCTTTTTTATCAAAGAACTGCATCTAATGTGACTTGAATTTTCATCATGTAAATATGTAAATTGCTCTTGATACGTATCCTTATTATCTAGTGGGTGAAGTTATTGCTCATCCAGAAGGGTTTATGATATAAAAACTGTATGTCCTATCCTTTAGATTTGTCCGAAAATAAATACAGCAGCCACGATCCTACTTATTCACATAATTTTACATCTTTGTTTATATCGTGGAGGGTAAACTGACGGTTCGTGCCTGGAATTTCAGATTTCAGTTAATTAATTCAAGTAATTATATCACTGTGTGTCCAGTATTTAAGAAAATTTATGGAACGTGTATCACATTACATTATATTTGTGTTAATCACAAGGTCGACTGTTAGAATATTTGTTTTATAAATTGACGATGCCATTGACAGTGTATATATGTGTACAAATGTAAAAAATGTAGAATGTTAGGTAAATTTGCCTTTTTCTTGAATAAACTATTCTATACTATACTATACTAAAGCGGTGGGCATATCGTCATCATGTATTTCACTGACAGAGGATCGTGGGTTCCATCCCGCTACCGACCATGTCTCTTTACGTGAGAAGGTAGGCAGTTGCTAGGAGTTTAGTACTGGTTCTTTCCAGGAACGATGGTTAGGTGAACTGACCTGACCGCCGCCTCATATGACTCTGACTGTCGAATACAAACAAACTCGATACAAACAAACAAACAAAACTTTCCGTTTTACATCACATCTCCAGAGTTTCTAATTTCTACATTATCGTTGCCGTTGGGACATATAGTATTGTCAGTTTCAAATTCTTACCGGTATTAATTCTACGCTGCAGTTCTTAGAAATGTTTTTAAACTGCGCTGCACCTGATGTCATGTACAGGAAAACACAACGTCCAATTCTTCAGAGAAGGACATCGGATAGAAAGCATGTTTAGCACTGGTCTCTTCCATTCAATGTACACGTACAGTAACTTATTTGAGAAAACTAAAACGTCAGAATGTTGCTCTAGTTCAATTCAGGAGAAATTTCGTAATATTCGCCTAAACGCCTAGTGTGACGGCTAGAAGATATTTACTCAATATGTTTTAAGTAAAATTTAAAAAAAACTCAAGAAATGTCACTCTTGCTGTTTCAAAACTATATTAATAATAGTTTTCTCCCTTTAGTCGTTCAAATTAATATTTAATGAACCTGTTATAATTGTGTTAAATAAATGGTGTTTGATATCTTAATTGATTTCTCACTCGTCGATATTGGCATGTACATCATTTGAAACAATAGCCATGGTATAAAGTTCATATTTTTTATAATGAGGCGTAGTTCGGTGAACATAACTGCTTTCACAAAGTTAGGCAAAAACAACGACTGGGGCACATCTCAAAGGAAGAAAACCCAAATATTGAGATATAGAAGAAACTTGGTGTTTTTTTCCATCTTTTATATCTGATTTAAATAAAAATGTTAAAACGCACGACATTTGACAAAATGTTATCGTATAGCTGATAGAATTAACGAAACTCATTGACAATAATTTACATACGCTTTCATGAGATGATCCCCAAAATGAGAACGCTGTTTGTCCGATACTTAAGTTAGGTATTTCATATTGTGTTATAACTTCCTGATGTGTTGTTATCATATAATAGTCAAGTGTTCGACCATTGGCGTAGGGACGCGCACTTAACGATAAAATTGCATGTACATTTCTGATGTATTGACTGCACGCATATATACTTGAAGGATTAGCCTTTAAAGAATAGTAATTACTAGTATATAGATCAGTAGATGAAATGATTGTAAGATGTAAGAAATATATTTAATTTGCTCTAAAATAACATTTACATAATGCCTATTTGTAGCCACATCTAGTAACAAGAGGGCCATGATGGCCCTATATCACTCACCAGATAAAAATACTCTTAGAGTAAATTATTATGAGCCTTTGTGAAATTAAGTGACCCGGGGACGGGGCCTAATTTCCCCTACGGCAATAGTTTGAACAAAACCAGACAATGCTACGTACAAAATATGTAAGAATATTTTTTTGTTTTCTATTGCATGCCTATATAAATCATGTGAACCAAGGGGCGGGGCTAATTTTCACCCTGGGGCCATACCTTTAACAGACTTGAAAGAGGTCCGTTAAACAATGCTACATACCAAATATCTTAGCTCTACGTCTTGTGAATTCGGACGAGAAGATTTTTTTAAATTTTCCTAAATAGATTAGAACAAAACATAAGATTAATTTTGGATTTGAACGATGTTCATCATCGAATAAGTTATGTATACATACATTTCCAAGGGTAACATTTAAATATTAATAAAAATGATATACATGTATATTGAATCATACTTATCAAACAATTAATTAAAAAAAAAACATGAACAGTTAATATATATGATTAGAGTAAACCCCAGGGAAGGGCCAATTTTGACCACATGGCAATAATTTAAACAAACTTGTTAGAGGTTCACTAGACAATGCTACACACCAAATATTTAAACTCTAGGTCTTGTAGTTTCTGACAAGAAGATTTTTAAAATTTCGCTATATAAGTCCATGTAAAATCCAGTGACCCCTGGGGCGGGGCCAATTTTGACCATAAGGTAATACTTCGAACAAACTTGGTAGAGGTCCACTAGACAATGCTACACACCAAATATCTAAGCTATAAGCCCTGTGAATTGGACGATACGATTTTAAAAGTTTTTCCTATAGGTTGCCATGGCAACCAGAGTTTTATATGAAATTAATTTTTTAACAACTTTTGTTGAGCTTCATGCAAGGAACACCCATGTAAAGTTGCTTTAAAATTGGCCAACTGGTTAAGAAGGAGATGTTGTTTAAAGCAATTGATGAATCAGGTGAGCTAAAAATGTCTTGCTACATTTCTATACTTATGTAAGTTAACTTCGTGATTAAAAGAAAAAAAACAAAAAAACATTGGAATGTTGTTATTGCAAGTTAAAGATAAGGCATATTGTTAGGTAGAATAAGACCTACTTCAAAAAGCTAATATTGAGGTTGAGATATTGATTGCATTATAAGAATTAATGTATCCGTTGTTGTATAAACAAAATGTACAGAGCATAAGTCGAGAACTGCATGATCTTGTAAAGAAATATATTTTGATAAACAAAGAGTGCAGTGTTGATGATCGGTTGAATGAGTCAATATTCGTAAGCATGTAGTTTTACAAGTAGAGAACTGAGATTGTTAAGATACACATTCTGATAAACAGAGAGTGCAGCATTGTTCCTTGTTAATGTTGACCAGTTTAGTGAGTACCTGTGATAATCGGGTTTCATTAACTGTTAATTAATCATTAATTCTATTGCATAATCTGGGGTAATTTAGATTTAGCAATGGTAATCTTAGCTTCTATAATGTAAATTAATGTACAGAATATGATTTATACAGTCACTAATAATTCCTTTTTGGAATGGTTGCATACATGTATTGTAACTGTATTGCATATTGATATGACATGTATGTAATTGAGACTTAAATAAATAAATTGTTTATTATATTAGCATGATCGATTTACATGTTCACATACATGTATATATATTCCAACAAGACAAATTATTTAAAACATTGGTTCTTATGAAATATTCAGTAAATATCTTTACAGTTATTGACTAGTGAGACATTGAATATGATGTGATATTCACCGGTAGAATGTCAATATGGTATTCTGCTGGGGAATATCACATCATATTAACAATTTAATGGCTGACTAGTCAATACCTGTTTTATTATATGAACAGTATTTGATTTTAAACCATTAAGGATAAAATTCTGATTCATATAGAATTTTAAAGCATTATTAGATAAACAGAATTGTATATCAATCATAAAGGAAGATGACAATCACAAATAACAGCTAATAATTCCGGTTGATGAATATTGACCTGAATCTATTTTTAGATTGAGAAAGTCCTAACTTTCAATCAAATTTATAATCAAGTTATGACATTTATTTTGTACAATGGATCAGACCTTAACCCATTCAAAATGTGTTCATTTATAGATCATATATAATGAGTGTAATGAAAGACGCCCATTGTACAATAATTAACCTACAAGCTAGATATACCGCATCATACAGTTGTATTCCAAGCTGTAATTCTAGACCCATGTTTACATAGTATAATCATTCGACCGCACGTACATGCAATAAAATTGCACAATATTTACCGTGTTACAAGGAAGAAAATATCCCCAATCGATGCTGTGATGTGATGGATATAGAAAATGTATTTAAGTGCGTCTCTGTGTTAAGCTTAGTCACGCCATTTAATAGCATGGTTAATTTGTATTATGCCAATATGAGCGCTAGACAACACATGTACTTTATATTATATGTGTGTACTTTAGATATGTTAATATGTTTGTAGTCCATGCATGCGATACCGTACATACTGTAAAAACTAACAAATTTTACCGACAACTCTTCAACATAAATATATCATTGAAATAGCAATTGATTTCATGATATGTTTGTTTAAATGTTATGTTTTATTTACCTATTAATCAGAACAAGCTGATACAAGGTCATTGTTGATGAGTATATATCATATCTCTTCTACATGTAAAATAAAGCATGTTGCAGAATATTATGCAGACGATACAATCTTGCTTTTGTGATCGTGTATATAATTACATTGCGCATACCGTGTTTTACGGATCTTAGAGTCTAAGTGTAGGATATTGTTTATATACGTGTAACATTATACAGTTTTAGCTAAATCACGTCATTTATACAAATCGTTATTTTGGGCTTACATCTGTAATAAGCATGTTCATTATCGACCCAATACATATTGATTTGATAGCTTGCCTGCTTTGAAAGCTCTTGTAGGAAACACTGAAGGTCTTTTTAAACAATGTAAAAACTTAAATATGAAATCCACCCGTCTTATTATATTATAAATGATAGTAACATTCCAATAATAATTTTACCATTGTAAGTTAAGAGTTATGAAAGTTGTATGACTACTTTGTGTATTTTCATCAAGATACGTAAGCCATTAGCTGGATCAATATTTCAATTTTATCTTAACCTGTGTGCTGCTGTAATGTGCAGACTTCGTCGATAAAACGAGAGGTAGTAAATGTATTCATGTTTTTTTTAAATTGCAATGTAGTATAACATGAGTAATGAATCGTTGTTAATCATGAACTTGAAATATGATCTGAAAACTGCTGATTTAAGTCAAGATGTCAAACATGTGTAAGTACTGTTCTTTACAGCTTGGCTATGCGCTGTATTGGTACAATGTTTACACGGGATAAAATCAATTATTTTGTCTGCGTTCTTGGTAGTTAATATCCTATCGTTCAAGTTTACTTAACTCTGTGAGTGTTTCTTTAGTTATCAGATTTATCTTAATCATTAATTTATCTTAATTATCTGTTTGTCTTTGCCATGGTATTAAATATATGTTGTTAATGGCCAAAGGCAATGTAATTTTGCTATTTGCCAATAAACTTTGAACTTTGATATCAATGAAAATGTATCAAGTATTAGTTGTTTACGGGTGTTGGATACTAAACAGATAGATACATGTATCAAAATGTATTCTCTAAATGTTTATCAATGACATTTTCCTGAAACATAACAATTCAATGTACTGTAAATTATCACTTTACATGTATGCATATCAGTCATCACTTACAAACGTTTAACTAGTTTTCTATATTTCTTCCCGGAAACACGAATCTATAAAATTCAATTGTTTTTGAACGCTTTTAAAGTTTTGATAATTACAAATAAACTTCATAACATTTTCATTTATTCAAATTAGAAGATGTATTGCAGTTTCAGAATCATTGGAAGATCTTTAAAAGACCTGTGTCTTCATCGATGCTGCTGATGTGACTGTGTGACAAGTAGCGAACGCAAAGAAGAAAAAGAACATCTGACTAGAATTCATAGATTGTGAAAACTGATATTTTATTTATCGGGACATTAGTCAGATAATATGCCTTCCAAGGCACAGAATAACAAATAATTATTGCAAAATGAACTTTTAGGACAGGCTTAAATATTTCAATATGTTTTGCTAGTCTGTCTGAATGAGTAAAAGTTTTACAGTAAGACCTTTGTATCATAAAACTAAATGTGACTTTACCATGGAAATAGTCTTAATCAATGGATTGTCTTAACAATCACTATCTATTGAAGCGTTTTGGTTCTATCATCTTTTTACTGCAGTTCAGAGGTACAAACATTTCCTTTCTCAGCATTCAAAGCGCAATGTTACCCTTCTATGTCGATATGCGTACCACATAAAAAAATGAGCAACAAAAGCGTCTGACAAAAATGTGATTATTATTTTGTATAATGAGAAGCTAATGTATTACTAACATTGTATCAAACACTATAGTTGTTTAAAATGCGATTTATATGGCATTTGATACTGAAACATACTGAAATATTTACGTCCAAAAAATTCTACGAGTATATATTTGTTCAAAGATACACAAATACATAATAAGGCATTAAACAATTGAACTACAGATCATTGACGAACATGTGGTTAGCAACAAGCAAGCACTTTGTGTAGCATACATGTGATATGAATAAGACTTTGTATAAAAAATGTCCAAATTTATTATCTCAAAATAGAGTGGACAGATTATGGGACATTAATTATAAATATTTATTGTGAGATTTTACAAAAATCAATCATAATGGTTTGAGTTATTGTCCCTTTAAATTTACATTGAAGTCTATGGGAGTTGAACATTTTTCAAAGATTAAAGAAAAAAGGAGACACATTTAATGAAAACTCACGGTAGAAAGATGCAAAACCATCATATCATTCTTATTTGACAAAAACAAAATGTAAGTCGCCGTGTAATATCTTCAGAAATTACCATTTTTTAAATTTTCAACAAGGGCAACAACTCTAAAAAATGTTCAAAATGTGTTGTAAATTGATTAAAGTATGTGTCGTAATTATAAAACCAATAATAATAATTGGGCAATACTGTTTTGTTTTTAAGATATTAACATTATTGTGGCACTGAGCCTGGTATGTCAAAAAAGTCTTATGGATATAATACCTTATAATTTCACACAGTCTGTCATATTAATGCATGTATGCTATTACAACTGATACATAAGTGACGTCATTCCTCACACATGTATCTCACATCCGCAAAGAAAGTGACATATAATCAAGTTTATATAACATAGACATCATTAACAAAATAAGTGTGGCATATAATCAAGTTTATATAACATACATGTATATAATATTATGAACTAGAAATGTCGCTATGACGATTTAAATAAATGAACTACCGAAAAAAGGTTTTAAACCATAAAACACAAAAGTATAAATATATACACAACAGCCAAATAACTATTCAAAATGACTAGAAATATACACTGACAAACAATCGAATATTTATAAATTGTACTCAACTCCTACAAGAACACAACTCGACTCAGCACACTAACAATTACATAATATACTGTATTCATGTCTTCTAAACTTAATCTAGACCTGCCGGCTCAAAGACTTCATGAATCAACAATACTAAAGTGCAATGCAGACTAGTTGTGTACAACAAGTAAAATATAAAAAGGTCGAAATAAATATGTTACATCA
The DNA here is from genome assembly GCA_964023205.1 of Lutraria lutraria. Taxonomy (NCBI): domain Eukaryota; kingdom Metazoa; phylum Mollusca; class Bivalvia; order Venerida; family Mactridae; genus Lutraria; species Lutraria lutraria. The sequence goes on from OZ026847.1 coordinate 33,147,002, forward strand.
AATAGAGTCTACGCATGATATGTGTATAATAATGTAATCATGCTTTGTGATTACATTCTGTCATACGTACATTTTTTATTCATATCTATTTACTAGTAATGATATCCCATGTAACTATATATACATATAGAAACATGTTTATATATCAATTGATTACAAAGTACTCTATAACAGACCGATCATGTAAAACGAAGTATTTCTAGAAAAAAATGAATATAATTATACTATATACTTAAATAGAGGCAATTAACATAATGGTCACATTCCTACACATCAAAATGCCTTCTATCACAATGATGAGTGACTGACGTTTTTCCCGCACATTATGCGTTGTCTTTAAAGACGTTTGCTATAGTTCGCTACATTTTTCACATAGACATTTCGGCAAAATGAACACTAATAATGTTTTTTTTAACTTTGTATGATCGTAGCATACGATAACGTGAAAAAAAATCAATTCTCGTTTTTGAGTTATCAGCCCTTGAATTTGCATTTTTGCTTATTTTAGGTAATTTCAAGGGCACATAACTCATACCATGGTTTTACTTTTGGTTAATGTTTTCCATTTTATTATTGGTCAAGTAACAAAGTTTCAAGCAATTCCATTAAACATTCATATTGTCTTTATTCGGTTGAAGTTAAGTGACTGAAAATTCTTCAAAAGTAGGCCATTTTTTAAAAAGAAAATTGGCATTGGTTTAGGCAAAGAAAGAAAAAAGAAAACAAGAGGGCCATGATGGGTCTATATCGCTCACCAGGTAAAACGACTCTTAGAGCAAATTATCATGACCCTACAGCAAGAATTTTAACAAACTTGGTAGATGTCCACCAGACAATGCTACATACAAAATATGTAAGCTCTAGGGACAAGAAGGTTTTTGTTTTGTTTTGTTTTCCTATATAAGCCTACATAATTCATGTGAACCCCAGCGGGGCTAATTTTCACCCTGGGCCATACTTTTAACAGATTTGGTAGAGGTCCACTAGAAAATGCTACATACCAAATATCTTAGCTCTAGGTCTTGTGGTTTCGGACAAGAAGATTTTTATTATTTTCAAAATAGATTAAAGTAAACCCAAGAGCAGGGCCAATTTTGACACCAGGGCAGTAATTTGAACAAAATTGTTAGACGTTCACTAGATATATGTAATGCTACATACAAAATATCTAAATTCTAGGCATTGTTGTTTCTGCCAAGAAGATTTGGGCGGGACCAATTTTGACCCTAAGGCAATCATTTGAAAAAAAAACTTAATAGAGGTCCACTAGATAATGCTACACACCAAATATCTAAACTCTAGACATTGTAGTGTCTGAAAAGATGATTTTTAAACTTTCCCAATATAAAAGTGACCCCTGGGGCGGGGCCAATTTTGACCGTAGGACAATAATTTGAATAAACTTGGTAGAGGTAGACAATGCTACACACCAATGCTATTTTTTCTTATATATACGCCTATATGAATCAAGTGACCTGGGGCGGGACCAATTTTGACCCTAAGGCAATCATTTGAAAAAAACTTGGTAGATGTCCACTAGAAATTGCTACTCACCAAATATCTAAACTCTAGACATTGTAGTGTCTGACAAGATGATTTTTAAACTTTCCCCATATAAGTCTATGTAAAATCAAGTCACCCCTTAGGCAGGGCCAATTTTGACCCTAGAGCAATAATTTGAACAAACTTGGTAGAGATCCACTAGAAAATGCTAAACACCAAATATCTAAGCTCTAGGCATTGTAGTTTCTGACAAGAAGATTTTTTAAAATTTCCCTAAATAAGTCTATATAAAATCAAGTGGCCTCTGGGGTGGGGCCAATTTTGACCCTAGGGCAATAATTTGAACAAACTTGGTAGAGGTTCACTAGACAATGCTACACACCAAATATCTAAGCTCTAGAACCTGTGGTTTTGGACAAGAAGATTTTTTAAGTTTTTCCTTTTGGTCGCCATGGCAACCATAGTTTTTAATGAAATTGACCGACTGGTTAAGAAGAAGATGTTGTTTCAAGCAATTGTTGACGCACTGACACACACACACGCACGCACGGACGACGGACATAACGCGATCACAAAAGTTCACCATGAGCACTTTGTGCTTTTGTGCTCTGGTGAGCTAAAAAAACTTTAACAATTCATGAAATATTTCGAGATGACATGAAAAGAAGTCGGCTACATAAAAATGAAAATAGGGCCTTGGTTTCCTTTATGGTGAATTAACTGCCCTTGAAATTACCTAAAAAAAGCAAAACAATCAAATTCAAGGGCAGATAACTCAAAAACGAATTCACTGACCCCCAATCCTTTTTCGCTTAAAATGTTTCTGTTATCGTATGCTACGATCATGCAATGTTTTAAAAAACATCATCGTTTAGTTTTCATTTTGCCTATATGTCTATGTGAAAAATGTAGCGAACTGTAGCAAACGTCTTTAAGACCAAAACACGAATGCTCAAACTGAGCCAATTGTTGCACCCTCTAACCCTTTTTTTCTTCCAATTGGTGAATATTGCAATGAATGTTCAGTTAAAGCCAGCTTTAATACGCCATGATGGTTCATGTGACAGGGAAGTGCTTTTAAAGCAACAACAACAAAAAAAAAACAAGAGGACCATAATTGCCCTATATCGCTCACCTGAGCATTGTATCACTAAGGGATAATTGAATCAAGGAAAAGTTATTTGACACGGTAAAGAATTATCTACCAAAACTCTTAAGTAGGTGTTGAAAACAACGGACCCCTAGGGCTAGGCCATTACTGAACAGGGGCCATGATTTGAACAAACTTGGTAGAGTTCAACAAGAAAATGCTACATCCGAAATATCTAAGCCCTAGGCCTCGTGGTTTTGGACAAGAAGATTTTTTAAATGTTCCTATATGGGCCTTTATAAATCTAGTGACCCCGGGGCAGAGCCGATTTTAACCCCCCAACCAAAATTCGAACTAACTTAATATAGGTCTGCTAGACAATGCTACATACCAACTATCTTAGCTTTAGGCCATGTGGTTTTGAACAAGAAGATTTTTTAATTTTCCTATATAAAATAGAGTAAATCCTTGGGTGGGGCCAATTTTGACGCCCGGGCCATAATTTGAACAAACTTGGTAGAGGACCACTAGAAAATGACACATACAAAATATTGAAGCTCTAGGCCTTGAAGTTTTGGAGAATTTCTTTTTTTAATTTTCCGATGTAAGTCTATAAAAAATCAAGTTACCCCCCCAAGACAGGGCCAATTTCGACCCCGGGCAATACTTTAAACAAACTTGGTAGAGGTCCACTAGGCAATGCCACATACAAAATATTGAAGCTCTTGGGCCTGATAATTTTTATTTTCCTATACATGTATAAGTTTATATAAATTAAGTGAGCCCCAGGGCGGGACCAATTTTGACCCCGGGGCCATAATTTGAACAGGCTTGGTAGAGGTCCACTAGAAAATCCCACATACAAAATATTGAAGCTCTAGGCCTTGAAGTCTTGGACAAGAAGATTTTTAAAATTTTCCTATATAAGTCTATATAAATCAAGTGAGCCCCGGGGCGTAGCCAATTTTGACCCTAGGGCAATAATTTGAACAATCTTGGTAGAGGTCCACTAGGCAATGCTACACACCTGATATCTAAGCTCTAGGTCCTCTGGTTTTTGAGAATAAGATTTTTGAAGATGTTTTAAAATTATCCTTCCGGTTGCTATGGCAACCAGAGTTCTTCATGGAATGTAATTCTTTGAACAACTTTGTTAGAGCTTATAGCAAGAAACACACCTGTGAAGTTTTATTGATATTGACCTAGTGGTTTAGGAGATGTTGTTTAAAGACATTGTTGACGACAGACGATGACGGACGACGGACATAGCTCGATCCTAAAAGCTCACATTGGCAATTTGTGCCAGGTGAGCTAAAAATGGGCACTAAAGTTAATGTCACTCAAAATTTATATTCCATTGTAATATTTCTGCGCAAATACATATGTATCTACATTTAATCTAATGAGTATGCCGGTGGGGGAATCCCAGCGATACCACTAGTACTTGGGGACACAAGCTTTGTGTTCGTTTCATCGTTAGGTAGGTCAGACTTACTAGATTTCTTTTCTTCACATCGGTAACAAACAGAGGCATCAAACAGCGAACCAATTATCTTAGATCGTCTATTAAAGCTTTGATAACCCATTTCAGCATCTGGAAAATATGTAAGAATCAATACATGTATATTATACAATGTAACTGATTTACTGAGGATTATCGCACATGGATTCTTAATACAACTTGTCCGTTTATGATGATTAAACTTCAAGCATCGACTATGTTGTTCTTTTTTAAAGTGAGAATCCTTCTCACAGATATGGGACATACTTTAGTAACAATGTCTATGCAAATATATAATAGAATTATGGTCTTGGTACTATTTCAACCATTCTGAATTATTACAAAAGTTACAATTTTCGTATATTGTGTATACATATGCATTATATCTTTATATTGTAAAGATTAACGTACAGTATTATATAATACACATACCTATAAAGGTTAGTCAATTGGATTATATAGATTAATGCATGGTCTTATCAAAATGTATTGTATTATAAAGATTAATGTATTGTATTATAAAAGTTGATATTTTATTATAAAAGTTGATGTATTGTATGATAAAGACTAAAGAATGATGTATATTATTACAAAGATAATGTATTATGTTATAAGGTTGGATTATTGTGTGATAAAGCGTGATTATAAAGATGAATGAATAGTATTATAAAGAGTGATGAATTGTTTTATAAAGATGAATGTATTGTGTAATAAAGATGAATGTATTGTATTATAAAGATGAATGTATTGTGTAATAAAGATGAATGTATTGTATTATAAAGATGAATGTATTGTATAATAAAGATGAATGTATAGTATTGTAAAGATGAATGTATTGTATTATAAAGATGAATGTATAGTGTAATAAGGATGAATATATTGTATTATAAAGATGAATGTATTGTATTATATAGAGTGATGTATTGAATTGTCAAGAGAAATGTATTGTATTGTAATTAGTGATGTATTGTATTGTCAAGAGGAATGTATTTTATTGTCAAGCGGAATGTATTGTATTGTCAAGCGGAATGTATTGTATTGTCAAGAGGAATGTATTGTATTGTCAAGAGGAATGTATTGTATTGTCAAGCGGAATGTATTGTATTGTCAAGAGTGCATTGTATTGTCAAGAGGAATGTATTGTATTGTCAAGCGGAATGTATTGTATTGTCAAGAGTGCATTGTATTGTCAAGCGGAATGTATTGTATTGTCAAGAGGAATGTATTGTATTGTCAAGAGTGCATTGTATTGTCAAGAGGAATGTATTGTATTGTCAAGAGGAATGTATTGTATTGTCAAGAGGAATGTATTGTATTGTCAAGAGGAATGTATTGTATTGTCAAGAGGAATGAATTGTATTGTCAAGAGGAATGTATTGTATTGTCAAGAGGAATGTATTGTATTGTCAAGAGGAATGTATTGTATTGTCAAGAGGAATGTATTGTATTGTCAAGAGGAATGTATTGTATTGTCAAGAGGAATGTATTGTATTGTCAAGAGGAATGTATTGTATTGTCAAGAGGAATGTATTGTATTGTCAAGAGTGCATTGTATTGTCAAGAGGAATGTATTGTATTGTCAAGAGGAATGTATTGTATTGTCAAGAGGAATGTATTGTATTGTCAAGAGTGCATTGTATTGTCAAGAGGAATGTATTGTATCGTCAAGAGTGCATTGTATTGTCAAGAGGAATGTATTGTATTGTCAAGAGGAATGTATTGTATTGTCAAGCGGAATGTATTGTATTGTCAAGAGGAATGTATTGTATTGTCAAGAGGAATGTATTGTATTGTCAAGAGGAATGTATTGTATTGTCAAGAGTGCATTGTATTGTCAAGAGGAATGTATTGTATTGTCAAGAGTGCATTGTATTGTCAAGAGGAATGTATTGTATTGTCAAGAGGAATGTATTGTATTGTCAAGAGTGCATTGTATTGTCAAGAGGAATGTATTGTATTGTCAAGCGGAATGTATTGTATTGTCAAGAGTGCATTGTATTGTCAAGAGGAATGTATTGTATTGTCAAGAGTGCATTGTATTGTCAAGAGGAATGTATTGTATTGTCAAGAGGAATGTATTGTATTGTCAAGAGGAATGTATTGTATTGTCAAGATTGCATTGTCAAGAGGAATGTATTGTATTGTCAAGAGGAATGTATTGTATTGTCAAGAGTGCATTGTATTGTCAAGAGGATTGTATTGTATTGTCAAGAGGAATGTATTGTATTGTCAAGAGGAATGTATTGTATTGTCAAGAGGAATGTATTGTATTGTCAAGAGTGACTGTACTATGACGATGAATGTATTAAATTATACAGAGTGATGTATTGTGTCATGACGATGAATGTATAGTATAATAAAGAAGAGCAATGCATTGTATTACGAAGAGTGATATATTGTTTTATAAAGACGAATGTATTGTAATATAAAGATTAATGTATTGTTTTACAAAGATGAATCCATAATAAAAAAGTAATTTATTGTATTACCATCACTCATTTCAATGACACATTTTTGAACAATGTCCATTCGCTTAACATTTTCATGTTTTAAACATTTAATGAGCTCCTCGACAGCATAAGAGGATTCGCTGTTCCAATCTCTCCAATCCTGCATGTATCCTTTAATAGCAATATTGGTTTCTTTTTCTGAAAAAAAAGATATACGCAAGTCCATGACATAAGTACATACATACCACAAATAAATATACATAAGTACATACCATTACATAGTCACATACAAACATGAATATTCATAAACATACATTTACAAAATAACAAACACACAAAATAATACATAAACACATCAATTCTATATTTTTGAACTTGCATGAAGATTTTTCAATATTGTAGCAAATTGGTATTATTTGTGGATCTATTCTGAATAGATTAACATTCAAGCAAGTGATAAGGAATGTCAAGCACTTTTGGAATAACCAAAGACCTTATCATAACAAGACTAATTTTGACGCAAAGCATCAAAGACGGCGCACATGTTTGGCAAGGTCAATTTCGACTCCAGGCTATAATTTGAAAAAACTTGTGGTTTTGGACAAGACGACTTTTTAAAATTTTCTCATATAAGTCTATATAAATATAAGTGACCCCTGGGGCGGGGCCAATTTTGACCCTAGGGCAATAATTTGAACAAACCTGGTAGAGGTCCACTAGATAATACTACATACAAAACATCTAAGCTCTAGGTCCTCTGGTTCTTGAGAATAAGATTTTTGAAGGTTTTCAAAAACATCCTTCTGGTTGCTATGGCAACCAGAGTTATGCATGGAATGAAATTCTTTGAACAATTTTGGTAGAGCTTTATGCAAGGAACACACCTGTGAAGTATTGTTGAAATTGACTTAGTGGTTAAGGAGTAGATGTTGTTTAAAGAAATTGTTGACAATGGAATACAGACATATAATTAGCTAGATCCTAAAAGCTCACCTTGGCACTCTGTATACCAATGCTTGTCAAATTTGCCACTGAAGATAGCCGCCCAAGGAGGTAAATGCTGTAGATGTGGGAACTAAGTAAACAGGCCAGACTGATGGAAAGCTTAAAGTTTGAAGACTTTATGCCCAACCGTTTGTATGGAAACTGTTTTGCCGTCTTGAGTTAATGAACGAAAACTATTTGGTCAACCTACTGACAAACAGACATTAGACTTACAAACCAACCAACACATGCAAATCAATATTATTCTCCCACATCTTCGATAGGGCCATAAAAAAGAAGAGAAAAATAAATAACAAGTACCATAACAAGTTAACAGAAATATATTTTTGAAAAAAAAATGTATTTCTATGCAACAAAAAGGTGAAGTATATCAATAGATTAAGTTATTAGTAGATTATCTAAAATTTGTACAAAAATATTAACTGCTTCAATCTTGTGGAGGTATGATGACATGTTTACTTAAGTTAAAGTTTTAAGAAAACATATGCATTAAATAAGATCTAATTCAAAAATACACATGAAACAGTACAAATGCAATGTTAATATATATTCATATAGAACACTGACACAGTAGGTCAGTTATCAACCAAATCTTTGGCAATATAGCCAAAAAGCATAATTAGCTGAATGTATCCTGATTCCTGGTGTTGACATACTAATAAATGCTAGGAATACAACCCTTTCTTTTTATTGGCGCTTTCTTTTTCCAAATACAACTTTGCTATGATAAAATATGGTTGAATAAAATTCTACTTTGTAGAAAAATATTTGTATCAGACATCATCTATGTGAAGAATTACTTAAATTTAAGTTGGCATCACTCACAATAGACAATGAAAAGATGATTTCATGAAAACTAATTTCATAAAGAATTTTGTTTTATTTACAATTATCATTTTTGCATCTTTAGTATGTAATATTAACCTTTTGTTCCACTAAAAATAGGTTTTCAAGTATGTCACACCATTGAAAATCTGAAATCTGACTTGCTAAGCACATTGCCTTTTAATATTACAACATTCTGATGGTTCTGTATCATACAACAGTTCTATAAGAATCTTCTCTTAATGGTGATGTCATCATTTTACTGGCAGATTCACTGACACCGGAGGACACTGAAGACAGAAAAATAATCATACAGTATTTGAAATAATTTTTGGTGACAGGTTACCCGACTATATACTTCATGAAGGAAACTCTTTAAAACTAGGTTGTCCACCAAAAGACTTACAGAAGGAAAAAAATCCTTTTCGGGCAGGGGGCAACTCACTGATTCAAAGACTGAACATATTAGCATTGTCTCTTTAAGAAAAAGAATGGAGTTTGACTCACAGTTAAAAATGCTTACAGTCTACCTCACTTGGTGAGTCACTAACATTACAATATGTCAGGTTTACTAACTGTCAAATTGACAACTAACAAAGGAATTTAAATAAGACATTCACAATAATTAACCGTAAATTATTTGCCAGTTTAGGTTGTAAGTAACCTGCAACTGACACTATTGAAACAGAGCTGGGTGTCAAAAATTGTCAGTGTCGGGCCAGCCAGTGCTTGAACAACTAACGATTGGTAAACAAGCGTGTGGTTCTATGATCGAATGAGCTAGTTGGACTGGTCACTAATTGTCAAAATATTGTTTTCAATAATATTACTATGCTTACAGCAAATCTAGCATGGCTAATCTTTGACCTTTTGGCTGTTGTGGTGTGGTTCAATGAGATACTTTTCTTTTATGTATCTCTCTTTGCTAATATTTTAACTCAAGCGCTACTGTAGGAATGATCTGGACTGATTACATCTATTATAATCATGAAACTTGCCATTCTTTCTACAGTCATTCCAGTGGTAATCTTTCTGAAATGAAAATTAAATGTTGCATGACAGATGGGCATTCCGGTGAAAAATATTTACAAACAGTTTTGTTTCCGAGTCAAAGAAATAATGAAACAGACGTTTGATGAAAATTAATCCGAAATTGCAGTAATATCCGAATTCATTCTCACTTCATTTACAAATAATGAGAATCCTCCTGACGATCGTAGAAAAATACTTGTAATCAATGACATGGTTTTCTATTGAAAACACTAGTTTTCAAAACGATCAATATTGTTAAAAAGTCTCTTACCTTACGTTGTTGTAACTTGACGGTCGAATACCGGTTCAATCAACGAAGTTATCGTTCGTTATGTTTCCCGTAGGAATAAACTGGTTCCCGTTGACATGTCTGTACGACGCTCACCGCAACATGGAACGAGAACCAATTTAGACGAATGACAACTCTGTGTAATAAAATTCATGGTTAAAAAGACCATGCATATTTACATAGTTTGGTCATTTTAAGGACTTATATACATACATATTATCCTTTGTAATTTTAACTACAGTTTCTCCAACATACAGGCTTGTACGAAATACAGAAAGCAAGAGGGCCATGATGCCCCTATATCGCTCACCTGAGCATTGTAACTCTAAGTGTAATTTAATCAAGTAAAAGTTATTTGACATTGTAAAGAATTATCTACCAAAACGCTTAAGTAGGTGTTGAAATCAACTGACTCCCGAGGCTGGGCCAATACTGACCATGGCGACATGATTTGAACAAACTTGGTCGAGTTGAACAAGAAACTGCTACATCCGAAATATCTAAGCCCTAGGCCTCGTGGTTTTGGACAAGAAGATTTTTTAAATATTCCTTTTAATTTTCCTCTATGGGCCAATTTAAATCTAGTGACCCAAGGACAGAGCCCATTTTGACCCCCCCCCCAACCATAATTAGGTCTAACTTAGTAGAGGTCTGCTAGACAATGCTACATACCAAATATCTTAGCTCTAGGTTTTGTGGTTTTGAACAAGACGATTTTTTAAATTGACCTGTATAAAATAGAGTAAACCCTGCAGTAGGGCCAATTATGACCCAGGGGCCATAATTTGAACAAACTTGGTAGAGGACCACTAGACAATGCCACATACAAAATATTAAAGCTCTAGGCCTTGTAATTTTGGACAATTTGTTTTTTAATTTTCCTAAATAAGCCTATATAAATCAAGTGACCCCAAGGCGTGGGCCAATTTTGACCCTAGGGCAATTATTTGATGATTGGTAGAAGTCCACTAGACAATGCTACATACCAAATATCTAAGCTCTAGGCCTAGTGGTTTCAGAGAAGAAGATTTTAAAAAAAATTCCTATATGATATAGACTTCGGGGCCATAATTTGAACAGACTTGGTAGAGGATTACTAGCAATGCCACATACAAAATATTGAAGCTATACGCCTTGTAGTTTTGACAAGCAATTTTTTAAAATTTTCCTATATAAGTCTATATAAATCAAGTGATCCCCGGACAGGGCCGATTTTGGCCCAATGGCAATAATTTGAACAAATTTAGTAGAGGTCCACTAGGTTATGCTACAAACTAAATAGCAAAGCTCTAGATCCTCTGGTTTCAGAGAAGACGATTTTTTAAAAATGTTCCTATATAAGTCTTTATAAATCATGTGACCCCTGGGGCGGGGCCAATTTTGACCTTAGGACCATAACTTGAACAAACTTGGTAGATGTCCACTAGACAATGCCACATAGAAAATATTAAAGCTCTAGGCCTTGTAGTTTTGGACAAGAATATTTTTCAATTTTCCTATATAAGTCTATATAAATCAAGTGACCCCCGGGGCGGGGCAAATTTTGACCCTAGGGCAATAATTTGAACAAACTTGGTAGAATCCACTAGGCAATGCTACATACTAAATATCTAAGCTCTAGGCCTAGTGGTTTCAGAGAAGAAGATTTTTGAAGATTTTCAAAACAATCCTTGGAATGGAATTCTTTGAACAACTTTTGTGAAGTTTTGTTGAAATAGACCCAGTGGTATAGGGGTATAGGAGGGGATGTTGTTTAAAGAAATTGTTGACGACGGACGACGACAGACGACGGATATAACTCCTTAGATCCTAAAAGCTCACCATGGCACTCTGTGCCAGGTGAGCTAAAAACAAATGTCGTTGATCTTTTCATTTAACCATTGTTTGTATAAAAACTGATTTTTAGATAAGCGTATGCAGTCTTCGAAACAGTTGTCGGGACTTTCGTGGATTAGGGGTAGTAAGGTTTAGAAACGAGCCTAAAAAAGAACGTAGCCTAGCCTTTTGAGGACAAGCTGTAAAATATACAATAAACATTTCAATAACCCTAAAGCTTTGTAGTTATGGTAAAAACATACATTTTATTAATAAGTATTCTGACATTTTTAATAGAAACATTTAGGTCAAATCAAGTTGTTTGAGAAAGATGAAAAGAAAGTAAATACTTTTTTTAATAATATCAGCTTCTCCAAAAACGATTACGTAATTACAGGGAACTTTCTTCAAACCAATTCAGTACTGTGGACGGCGCCGTCAATAATAAGTTCGCCACGGCTGATAAATAGTTACATAACAGCTGTTACAAGTGGTACCTATAGATTGTAAAGACACAAAGGAAATATAAATAAGTCAACCTTTGTATTTCTTAACAAGTTCTTCATATATTGTTGGTTGTTTGTGATTCCTGAATAATTCTCTCGGAAGATCCCAGATCTGGTTATCTATTCTATCTTCTATCTCTGTTTGAAAAATGTCCAAAACTGTAGGGAGAAATAGGTACATTATAAAAGCAAGCAATGTACCACAATAGTAACTTACAATACATATATAAGGGGAGAAACATGTTTTCGTATATTTTATGTCTAGTAAACCTAGTGATATGTTTATAAACATAAAGTGACCTTGGTACAGACATCATATACAATCTAAAAAAATTCATGTAATGACAAATACATAACAAATGTATGAATATATTTAAGACAGGGCAATTACATTCATCAGTAACTATTTGTACAGGGTTATCAAAAGTATTGACTATACTACAAATTAAAGGGGCATGCCCTGGAACTGAAGCGTCTCAAATAGCAATCAAATTGGTATCATTTTAATGCCTAAATCAAATAATGAAAGCCCTGTAAAATATTTACAAAACATCCCGCTAGTTTACTCAAAATACAAATTTCAAGATTAACCAAACCTGCCGATTTCGGCCTCAGAAATTATTCAACATTTTCACAACTCGACCCTTTCGGTATCTGTCAAAACAGAAAATATCGCGGAAAAAATGTCAACAAACTGAAATGGTAAGTATTTCTCGTGTTATGTTCACTTGAAAGGCAGCGAACATACTCAGTTAAACTCTCAGACATATCGGAAATATCGTTGTCGTCAATAAAAGGCTTACAAACCGACATACGTACAAATACCGTCGCGCGCATTATAGGATAATTTTTGAACTTTTCTTCAACTTTTCGGTAATAATTGGTTTTACAAATGACAAACGCATTTTTGGTGTACGAAAAAATAAGACACAGCAGTTCCCGGGCATGCCCCTTTAAAGACATATCAGTTTACCTTTTTTACGATATTTGTCATCATTCTTTGAACGTTTGATGATTTTTTGTAACACTTCATCATGCATTTTTCTGATGTTAGACATTCTAGTTTTACGTCTACACATCAGACAACACACAGCGATAGTAATACACAACAACACAGCAATGACAATCGTAAATAAAACGACAATCGTAAATAAAACAATGATTTCTTCTTCGAAAGAAACAGGCGTAAATTTAGACACAGCTGAAAGATAAAAATAACATTGCTAAATCAATCATTACTTGAACGTTGTCATTTTCCCCGCTACATTCAAAAGTAACATGAACATGTTCTTCTGTATAGTGAAATCTAATCTGGTTTAATTCACAATAAGAAAGTTTATTTCTCATCGTTTCAAAATCTGTTCAGACAATGGTCTTAGATATTAAACATCAATGGTCCCTATACCTTTATCCTTTATATGTCTCTGCTTTATCTTTTTACATGCGTTATACCACTCTATACTAAATGCATGACATCTAAACTATAACCACATACTAATTTGGTCACCATTCGTGCAGTCACTTTTTTACCAGAAGGCGCTACACAATGCTTCATAAATAAAATATCTATCTTTGATATATTATAGTCAAATGGTGAATAACAGATATTCAAAACTGCATAACTACATGTACCAGGCGGGTAATCGAATCCCGGTATCCCGCATGACAAGCGGGGATATGTACCAATATACCACAGTCGGTAAAGCACGAGTCTCTTAATCTCGGGATTGTGGGTTCGAGTCCCATCTTTGGCGGGTATCTATCCTATATCCTTGAATATATCAACTAGTATTCTATGAATGTTTCTTGTTTCGTGCAATTGTTATTTCCGAGTACTGATAAACGATATATTTGTGATCTGCACAATGTCATGTAAACGTTTACAAAGTAACAAGTAAATAACCAAAGAAAAATGTGCCAGTAAGAATTTGCGCTATACTCAAACTGGTACGAATAATTCATTGTACGTTATTTTATAGTTTATATAATTTATATATACTCAACAAAACAATTAAAGGGTCACATATATAGGGTCGAAACAAATACATAAACATAACTTATTTCAGATATGTTTTTATACTGACATATAAATGTACCTGTTTACTTCATTGTACAGTATTCCATTCTTTGAAAAAAATTTAAAAAAATATCACAGTAATCCATCAAACACAACCACCATAAAAAATCCGCGTGTCAGCCAAGATGGGTGGGGTAACAAAAAACTTAACAAAACGTCACATCTGTCTGGTTCTCACCACAAACTATAGTTAGTATCATGTGTGTCCATCACGCGCATGAATGACTTCCTGGCACCTCTGAGGAAAGCTGAGAATCAACCTCCTGATGTCTGCGATAGGGATCCTTAGCCACTCTTCTACTAGCATGTTTTGCAGCTCCTGGGCGGTCCTTGGTTGCCGATTACGAGCGGACATCCCGCGCCACAGCATGTCCCAGGCATGTTCTATAGGATTGAGGTCTGGTGACCTCGCCGGCCAGTCCATCCGCTCGATGCCTTGCTGGTACAGGTACTGGTCTACCACCCTGGCACGATGCGGGCTGGCGTTGTCGTCCATCAAGATGAAGCCTTGACCGTAAGGACCGGCGTAAGGGTGCACGATAGGGCTGATGATCTCGTCCCTGTATCTCACACCAGTCAGAGACCCGTTCCTGATGGCGAAGAGGTCCGTACGCCCGTCGTACGATATACCCGCCCAATTCAGTACTGACCCTCCTCCAAAGCGGTTACGCTCTGCCACACAGCAGTCCCGGAAAAGTTCGTTTCTTTGTCTCCACACACGTCTGCGCCCGTCATTGAAATCCAAGTTGATTTTGGATTCGTCAGTCCACAAAATATTGCGCAAACGTTGACGTCCAAACGGCACATGGTTGCGCGCAAACACCAGACGACATCTTCGGTGGTGTGGGGTCAAGGGCGGTCTCACAACTGGTCTTCTAGCACGCAGGTTGGAATCATGGAGTCTGTTCCTGACTGTCTGAACGGAGATCCGATAACCATACGTCTGTTCAAAGTCTCTATTCAGAGTAACCGCCGAGTCGAACCGTCGACGTCGTGCCATAAGCGATAAACGTCGGTCTTGTGCAGCAGTTGTGACCCTCGAACGACCTTGACCTGGTCTCCGTTGCACATCCCCAGTATCCAGGAACAATTGCCACAACCTGCCGAGGACGCTCTGACTAACATTAAAGTCTGCCGCAACTTGACGCAGTCTGACCAGCTAGCAAACGACCAAGTGCACGTTGTCGTTCATTATTTGTCAAATGACGTCTTTAAGGCATTCTTTCTGAACGATATTCCATATATGAACTTTGATTTTGCATTTAAACAAAAATATGTACTCGATTCAATAAAACAATTGTTTGCAGAATCATTGCAGCATAACAAACAACTTGATTCGAAATTCGCGTGCACGTTGAAAACTGAGTTTTCTCATACCTGTCTAATTGAAACCATTCAACCATGACCGTGTTTGCACTCATTTACTTGTTTGACTTCAAGTGTTATTCTAAAGGATTTTGATATTTATTAGCAATTGTTATTTTCAAATTATTTTCATACCAATAAAAGATATTTAACCCTATATATGTGACCCTTTAATTTTTTTGTTGAGTGTATATAGGTATATGTTACTTCGAGTGAGACGAGTATTGACGTTCTATACATAGCGTGACGTCACTACGTTTGTCTAACCTCTATACATAAAACTGATTACTATCTACATTTAGATAGTTATACATACGCTAAAGTATAGTTCCGCGGAAGGATTTTACATGTCAAAACAACCATATCGGTTGTATGTTATTAACAAAATGTGTTTAGTTATGTAAAATGAATACTTTATACCATTTCTATTCTTGTGCTTTTGACGATAACACTAATTATTCAATGAAATGCAATGTTGATCGAAGTACGCTTGGCTCCATACGGTGACATCACGCTATGTTATTGTTTATAATTTCCATTTTATAAGTAGTTTTTGCAAATACCCATAATGCCCCGAGCAGAATAACACAGGTCAGTGCATAGCGCTACCGTAGTGTACACATTGGAGTATTGAAAACAAATTGAACAAATAGGTTTGGTTTGTGTTTACTTTTTCTGCTGACGTCGTGTGCCAAAGATATTAGTTATACATGAATGCGATTTGACAAAAAATATCCTTAAAGCCCATGTAACGGTTCTTGAAATCGTCGATGTCCGTTATAGACTTGCAGGCGTTTAGCTTGCGTTCTTACAATTTCGACAATTTGAATTATTCGTTATGGCGAACAATAGTATTCAAAGTGTTCTCGGTCGGAAACTAGTTTAACTCTAGTTTGAAGATAAATCTTAAAGACGTACCTTCCAGTGAGAATTTTTGGTCTGTACATTTCCTCATCAATGATTCATCTGCTCGAAAAATTTCAATACAAACACTGTATAAATCGTTTGAATTGCTTCCCTTTGGTAACTCTATTTCCGAAAGAACGCTTGTTGCCATGCAATCTGTACTACCACAACTACTTCCGGTTCTTGGATGTATATGCACCACAAGTAAGTGTGGTATACTATTATCCTGAAAACAAACATTCACACATGATCAATATATGAATGCATTTTGATACAGACCAAAGTACTACGTTTTTCTACATCTGCCATTTGTTACAGACTATGTCTTATTTTGTAACAGAACAAGATTTAAAGTTTTTGAATTTTTTTTACAAAAAGAATTTAACATAATTATAACTAGATTACGTAATAATGAAAATAACGGGACTTTCAAACCATGCAGCATATAAAAGAAAGAAAACAATTCAATTAACATCAATCATTATTAGAAATCACAGAAATATCCATGAATGTTCATCATATAATGTAAAGTTAAGTCAAAACGCTTGTAGATTAATCTATGTATTTAACACTGTTCTTGGATGATAAGGTTATTCTAGAAACATAACACTGTCCTGGAACTTGACACACTTCCAGAAATATAACCGCTATTCTGGAAATAATTATGTCCAATATCAAAACTGCTCTTGATACAATATATCCATCGAACTTCTTAATGTTGATAGGAACTAATTTGTTGCGTAGATTAGGTACAACTTCTTATGGTGATTAATTATAACTTCGTATGCTCATAAATGGCTTTTTATGTCGGTTAAAAAAAAGCTCCCCTCTTGGGATCTTGAATTCACTATTCAAAAATCCCCTTTAGTGTGGAATATCCAATATTTATGCTATGCACATAATTATAGCAATACATGAAGATTTCACTTCTTCAGATTGAATTATTTTATTAGTTGAAAATTCCGTGAACAAACCACTTGAAAATTTGTATATAACTTTTATTTCTTTATGCAATTTTTAGATGTTGATCGTCTGGCCAAAAACTTGCTCTAAGAACAATGGGCATTAATATTTGCTAAAAATCCCACATTTACTCCGAAATTGGAGCTTATCGGGGTTTAGGGGTTAATAGTTGATAAATCAGAATGCCAGAACACCAACAGTATAGGATAGTGCAGAGAGTGAATGATAAATTAGTTATTAATTAACAACAGAACTAGGCGAGTATTTATGAAGCTAAATATTTACAAGGGTTAAGGGATGGATGGTAACAATATCCCACATTCAATTGTTGAACTAGTCAAGTTACTATGTGCTGTGGAAAAATCTGCGGCCATTGAAACAAATAAGGACGTACATTTATAAATATAAATAATAATATGTTAAATACTTATGAATAAGGAAAAGGGAACTATAATTTGTTCATTTACAGGCATTGTAGTTTTAGACTGCAAACCGTATTTATTTTACAAAAACACATTTTGCAAATATGTTAAAGTACAGCATACCTTTTTAGCCGTCCATTTAATATTTAAATTGTCGACGGGGTATAAACAGGCAGACATATGTAGTGACACAGTATCTGCATCTGCATCAGTGTAATTTAGTGTCGTCGTTGATTCAGTTGGTTTGACTGAAATATATCATTTTATCGGAGATAATTTATAAGACTTAGTACAGGTAAACAATGGGATTTATTGAAGTGAGTCATTGTTATATTGGTTTACCGAAAATGGCAGTTACGAAACCATGTTGTTGATTCACTGTCTCAGTTTCAGAAACGTTTCAATACAATGAAATATGTAAATTGAATATCTTAGTTATGATTAAAAAACTGATTGAATAATTTTCATCAAGATCGAATTATTCAATGAAATAATAAATTTACTATAAAAGAGACTTGTAGCGTTACACTTCATGACAACAGCTTTATATTGACGATATTTAAAGCAGATGCCTAATTTAGTAATACAATTATTATTCAATACTCGCATATTAACAATACAACTGACTGCACGTGTCTGGTTGAAGTAACTCAACTGTAATTAGACGAGCTCTTTTCAGACCACTAACGGTGCATTTTTCGCGCCCATGTCACATACGAGTATCTTATAAATCATTTCCTCTGAAAAGGTATCATGTGGTTCATCGATCAGCATTTATGAATATGTCTCTAGCTATATGGTCCAGGACTCCGGGTAGAACACCTTATCCTTTCCGTGAATGTGTTGAATGTTTACAGGTGTCTTTTGCATGTGAAATACAAGTACGAATTTTGAAGACATTGTGTGAAGATTTGTTTACGTTGCAAGTTGAACGAGTCTTGTACATGATATGATCTAACACTGTATTTAAACAGATTAACTTTTGTTCTGTGTATTCGTCATAAAGTATATGAATTTCATGAGTGTTTCTATTTATAAATATATAACTATAACAGAATAAAACTAAACTACAAGATTCACCAAAAAGGAACAACACTATCGAGTATACAAAAACGCGAAATAAAGATCACGCGAATATAAAGTGATTTACAGTAATAATAATTGATATTCGTTGAATAAAAAGTACATGTACCAAAGTCTTAGTTTTTGTGTTCTGTGATACCAAATTTCATTTGCAAATATAACTTGCAATATATTACTTATATTTATGTTATAGCCGGGTTTATAAAATCAAGTACTCAAGCAAAGCCAAAAACGTTTAGGTATTTGAATGCGCATTCACAGGATCAATGAAATAAAATTTGTAATTGGAAACTAGACAATGTATCGTTGCAAACAGCTGAACTACGAGTTGAGTATTTCAATTAGTATGTATAAAAGTGGTAGAGTAAAATATTCTTATATTCTATTCACAACCGTGATATATGCTTATTATATTATCAATAATTTAAACCACACGCATATAAATTGTTCTTGCCAACATAATAATTATATATAAATGCCTACCTTCGACAGTAATCATTTTCGGGTCAGCTGATATGCTTGTGGCTGAGGTTGCATCTTTACAAAAAACTGACTTTCCAGAATCTTCCATCTTTGCCGGATTTAATGATAATGTGAAGGGAGATTGTCCGTGTGTAAACGAATAATGAGATGGTGTTTCATGATAATTCGAACAAAACGAACTTCTGCAATCTGCTATGACATCATTATCTAAATACCAGGACATTGATGTAGTCGCTGACGAGTTTGTATCACACTCTATTGTAGCATTTTGATTACAAATAAACATATCAGGCTGATTGGGAAACGTAATTTCGATTGCAAATATCCCTGAAAGATCAAACGGTTAGAACTCTTTAAATATCGGCTGTATACCGATCAGATCATACATTTCAAATGAAATTTTGAACAAATTTGCACAATATTATATCTTTATACCGACAACCAATTTGATAAAATACAGTGTAATTATGCACAAAATGTGAACTTTTAATGATAAAGTCAATAAGATGCATGTGTAAGACTCATATTTAAAATACAAACTAGAAATAACTAACTTGCAAACATAATCATGAAGGTAATGGATGCCTTGTAAAACATCGTAACTGTACAACTCTGAAATGAGAGAGTACATGCAAATCATGTATAATTTTGTCTGTTGCAAACTTTTAAATGAATACCACCTGTTTTCCGCTGCATATTTATTGTCCACATCTTTAAGTGTGTGGTTCTAACTCCATACCGTGAAATACTAAAAGTATTCTTTTAGATCCACCATACCTTGTCCAATATTGTGTGTATGACTATAAGATATACTGATTATCGTCATAATTGATTGATGAAGTATACTCTCAAAACAAACAATGTATTTTACCCTTGTTTCAAATAATCATGTCACTGATAATATGTCGACAAACTACAGTCTATCGATGTATGTTTCTAAGATGACAAACGAAATTGCTTTTACATGTTAGCAATTAAGTCAAACATGTATCAAGAACTAATGGCCTTTTGTACTTTTTTTATTGAATGATTCGGTGTATGTTTTTTACTCAGATGTTGTTTTATCAAAATGAAGAGATTCAAATGTCTATAACATATTTGCCGAAAATTATTTACCAAACCCGCTCCGACATCACACGATTTCGACAGCCTTACATTGTTTTATCAGTGATATACACATAGTGAATGCTAACATACTGTACTGAATCTATAAATAGATGAACGCGACGATGTGGTTAAAATATATAAACTCCTCCCTCTAATTCAAATTTGAATTTTTGTCATAAACATTTTTGAAATGTAAGAACCTAAATCTTTATACATTTTAAGTTTCTTATCTAGACTGATAAAACAATCATCTTGCTTCAATCAGAATTTTTTTTCAGTGATTAAAATACCATTTAATATCAAACATTAAAAAAACTCTCCCTGAGCTGAATAAGGTTTAGAAATCAAGGGAAACCACCCACCAGCCATTGTCTCCCTTTTATACGCATGTCGCGTCTTTAAAGTCCCATAAGCTTATACATTCATCAGACGTAATAGTTTCTATTTGTCATACAAGTGTTAAGAGGAATCTGGTGAGTTTCCTCCCGTGCATACATTACAGCAAGAAAATTTGTGTCCGAAACTACGAACGTATTTTTTTCAATGTCATCGAAAAAATACTATTTATAGAACAGCTGTGTTTTCCCACAGTGTATGATTATAATAAAGCGCATACGCACATCACGACACTTCTAATGTGAAGAAATATAACGTGCAACTTGAAGTTCGTTTATTTCGCATTTCATTGTTTAAATGACATAATAAATAGATTCTACTACGATCATAATGGATGCGTAAGATAGACGATATACGACGTACTACTTCCTGAGTCGACCATATTTTTACAAACAATCGGAATGAGTCGGAGTCGTGTTGTGTACACGTCATATATAATGTCACGCACTCTTTTCTGAAGCAAAAAAAAAAAAAACGCAGCGAAATGAGTGTTTTTAGAAAAACGGCTCGTTTCATTGGTAATTATTATGATGGGATTATATTAGCAATTGCTTGTTTTTTGCATATTTTCATAGTAAAAAGATAATGGGACTTTAAGTACTTTCAATATCTCTGCAAATGATTATCAAATGAATACTCAAAAGTCTATATTCCAAAATACACTTCAGAATGAAATATGCCTCCATACCAGTAACAAAACATCTGTGGTCATGGAATGAAACGTAATAATTATACGGACAATTAATGTGTGACATTTTACAATACAATGTACAATGTGTGTTATTATGACACTAACAAGAATATTGAAATACATACAAAAGGAAATAGCGAAAAAAACCATGTTGTTTGAATGATGTATGGTATGCCATGGTATAGCCATGTGCTTGTAAACTATATACATTAATTTATTCATTTGTCAAATACTCATGATTGTCAATATAAGTGTATTATTTATTACTTGTAAATAATATGGTATACTCTCCATAATGGAGGACTGAATAGATATACTGTCATTATCTTTTATGAAAAAGCAAATTTATACAAAAAAGCTAACTTGACCAATGCTTCTTGTAACTCGTCTACCCTATAACGTTTCGTTATAGTTTTTCTTATTATATCAACGAGTGATTATTTTTGTGAATGTTTGACGTACTGTTTTCTTACCAATACAAAGGGCATTTAAGAAAACACTTTACAGACTTGTGATATAGCAACATAAGCAGTGGGGAAATATGTTTCCATCTAGAAGAGTCAGAAATCATCCAGTTTTACTTGCATATTCTTGACCAGATTAACTTTAGCGTTTACTGATATTTTGCATCCGTTTATTTGGATATTTCTGGCATTTCGGAGAAACATAAACTTTCAAATAATTAAACAGGACAGAACATGCATTACTTTGATCAGTGGATAAATCAATATAATATTTATACATTAAAAATCGTGTACCTGTATAAAAATAGCGATGTATGGAAACGAAGAAAAATGTGACGCCATCATGTCATCATACATATATTGGTTGTGGAATAAGTAGTGGTGCAACTTTATGCCAGTATATCGGTATAATATTGCGACTAGGGCTGTCCCGATACAGATCTCAGCCGATACGATACGTATTGCGATACGGTACTAACGATATGCGATATCTACGATACGATATAAAAGTACTTCAAAGTAATAAAAACGTAATAATATAATTTAAAAGTCAATATCTACTCGCCAAAATCTGAATATTCGAATCGAATTTGTGGTCTAGCTTTACCTCATGCTGCTATAATGTCTACAAATAGCTGCTAATGTCTATAAATATGTAGAACCCCAGATATAAGTTGAGTAATCATTATCGACGATTAAATGAGAGTAAATTCGTAAATCTAGTTCAGTTGTTGAACATTCTAGGAGTTTTTAATGTAAAAGTAAATAAAACGCGATACGGGTAAAAAGTCGTAAGTGGCACATACAACGTTTTACCTCTACAATGCAGTGTAGATACGACCTTTTACTTTTATCATGAAGTAAACATATTACTTACGACCTTTATTTCTGGCCCCTATGGTTCAATAAACAGGGTCTTATGGAAATGATATTGGTATAAACGGATGGCCCATCGAATCTACTTTCAGAATATGTATAGGTCATATAAGGTCGTAGGTAACACTTACAACCTTATAATTCTCACACGGTATAACCGGATGAATGCCCTACAGAGTGATGACTACAGGTAAACACCGATGACGGGTGAGGAGTGGTGTTATATTTCTTACCAGCAATTCTCGAATTCGAGCTTTCTTTTGGTTCTAAGGATATGTGAATGATCACGAAGGTTGAAATGAACTATTTAAGCAGTCTCGCATGCTATCGTTGCGGAATAAAGCTGACAGCGCCTGTTTATACACGACACGCAGAAAATAATGCTCAAATCTCACATTCATTGCCCGAAATTAAACAGTTTGCAATAGTTTTGAACTATTTAACCTCACAGGTCTAACGAAATATCATCTATGAACAATTCTGTAAAGTTACAAGTCTGTACATGCTCTTAAACCGATGTTAGACCCGTCCATACTACATTTAATAGTAACATGATTTTGACCCGTCCCTACAACATTCAATAATAACATGATTTAGACCTGTCCATACTACATTCAATAGTACAGGGAAACAAGGGGATTTATTGAAGTGAGTCATTGTTATATTGGTTTACCGAAAATGGCAACGAAACCATGTTGTTGATTCACTGTCTCAGTTTCAGAAACCTTTCAATACAGTAAAATATGTAAATGGAATATCTTAGTTATGATAGATTAGTTATTAAAAATGTATTGAACAATATTACCTTTCATCGACATTAAATTTAATCAATGAAAAAATAAATTTACTATGAAAGATACTTATAACGTAACACTTTTGAATGACAACAGCTTTATATTGACGATATTTAAAGCAGATGCCTAATTTAGTAATACAATTATTATTCAATACTCGCATATTAACAATAGAACTGGCTGCACGTGTCTG
The DNA here is from genome assembly GCA_964023205.1 of Lutraria lutraria. NCBI lineage: Eukaryota > Metazoa > Mollusca > Bivalvia > Venerida > Mactridae > Lutraria > Lutraria lutraria. Next base: position 33,170,838 of record OZ026847.1, read on the forward strand.
GTTGAAGTAACTCAACAGTAATTCGACGAGCTCTTTTCTGACACTAACGGTGATTATTTCGCGCCCCTATCACATACGAGTATCTTATAAATAATTTCCTTTGCAAAGGTGTCATGTGGTTCATCGATCTGCATTTATGAATATGTCTCTAGCTATATGGTCCAGGACTCCGGGTAGAACACCTTATCCTTTCCGTGTATGTGCTGAATGTTTACATGTGTCTTTTGCATGTGAAATACAAGTACGAATTTTGAAGACATTGTGTGAAGATTTGTTTACGTTGCAAGTTGAACGAGTCTTGTACATGATATGATCTAACACTGTATTTAAACAGATTAACTTTTGTTCTGTGTATTCGTCATAAAGTATATGAATTTCATGAGTGTTTCTATTTATAAATATATAACTATAACAGAATAAAACTAAACTACAAGATTCACCAAAAAGGAACAACACTATCGAGTATACAAAAACGCGAAATAAAGATCACGCGAATATAAAGTGATTTACAGTAATAATAATTGATATTCGTTGAATAAAAAGTACATGTACCAAAGTCTTAGTTTTTGTGTTCTGTGATACCAAATTTCATTTGCAAATATAACTTGCAATATATTACTTATATTTATGTTATAGCCGGGTTTATAAAATCAAGTACTCAAGCAAAGCCAAAAACGTTTAGGTATTTGAATGCGCATTCACAGGATCAATGAAATAAAATTTGTAATTGGAAACTAGACAATGTATCGTTGCAAACAGCTGAACTACGAGTTGAGTATTTCAATTAGTATGTATAAAAGTGGTAGAGTAAAATATTCTTATATTCTATTCACAACCGTGAAATATGCTTATTATATTATCAATAATTTAAACCACACCTACGACATTGATTAGAAATATTCACTGCATATAAATTGTTCTTGCCAACATAATAATTATATATAAATGCCTACCTTCGACAGTAATCATTTTCGGGTCAGCTGATATGCTTGTGGCTGAGGTTGCATCTTTACAAAAAACTGACTTTCCAGAATCTTCCATCTTTGCCGGATTTAATGATAATGTGAAGGGAGATTGTCCGTGTGTAAACGAATAATGAGATGGTGTTTTATGATAATTCGAACAAAACGAACTTCTGCAATCTGCTATGACATCATTATCTAAATACCAGGACATTGATGTAGTCGCTGACGAGTTTGTATCACACTCTATTGTAGCATTTTGATTACAAATAAACATATCAGGCTGATTGGGAAACGTAATTTCGATTGCAAATATCCCTGAAAGATCAAACGGTCAGAACTCTTTAAATATCGGCTGTATACCGATCAGATCATACATTTCAAATGAAATTTTGAACAAATTTGCACAATATTATATCTTTATACCGACAACCAATTTGATAAAATACAGTGTAATTATGCACAAAATGTGAACTTTTAATGATAAAGTCAATAAGATGCATGTGTAAGACTCATATTTAAAATACAAACTAGAAATAACTAACTTGCAAACATAATCATGAAGGTAATGGATGCCTTGTAAAACATCGTAACTGTACAACTCTGAAATGAGAGAGTACATGCAAATCATGTATAATTTTGTCTGTTGCAAACTTTTAAATGAATACCACCTGTTTTCCGCTGCATATTTATTGTCCACATCTTTAAGTGTGTGGTTCTAACTCCATACCGTGAAATACTAAAAGTATTCTTTTAGATCCACCATACCTTGTCCAATATTGTGTGTATGACTATAAGATATACTGATTATCGTCATAATTGATTGATGAAGTATACTCTCAAAACAAACAATGTATTTTACCCTTGTTTCAAATAATCATGTCACTGATAATACGTCGACAAACTACAGTCTATCGATATATGTTTCTAAGATGACAAACGAAATTGCTTTTACATGTTAGCAATTAAGTCAAACATGTATCAAGAACTAATGGCCTTTTGTACTTTTTTTATTGAATGATTCAGTGTATGTTTTTTACTCAGATGTTGTTTTATCAAAATGAAGAGATTCAAATGTCTATAACATATTTGCCGAAAATTATTTACCAAACCCGCTCCGACATCACACGATTTCGACAGCCTTACATTGTTTTATCAGTGATATACACATAGTGAATGCTAACATACTGTACTGAATCTATAAATAGATGAACGAGACGATGTGGTTAAAATATATAAACTCCTCCCTCTAATTCAAATTTGAATTTTTGTCATAAACATTTTTGAAATGTAAGAACCTAAATCTTTATACATTTTAAGTTTCTTATCTAGACTGATAAAACAATCATCTTGCTTCAATCAGAATTTTTTTTCAGTGATTAAAATACAATTTAATATCAAACATTAAAAAAACTCTCCCTGAGCTGAATAAGGTTTAGAAATCAAGGGAAACCACCCACCAGCCATTGTCTCCCTTTTATACGCATGTCGCGTCTTTAAAGTCCCATAAGCTTATACATTCATCAGACGTAATAGTTTCTATTTGTCATACAAGTGTTAAGAGGAATCTGGTGAGTTTCCTCCCGTGCATACATTACAGCAAGAAAATTTGTTTCCGAAACTACGAACGTATTTTTTTCAATGTCATTGAAAAAATACTATTTATAGAACAGCTGTGTTTTCCCACAGTGTATGATTATAATAAAGCGCATACGCACATCACGACACTTCTAATGTGAAGAAATATAACGTGCAACTTGAAGTTCGTTTATTTCGCATTTCATTGTTTAAATGACATAATAAATAGATTCTACTACGATCATAATGGATGCGTAAGATAGACGATATACGACGTACTACTTCCTGAGTCGACCATATTTTTACAAACAATCGGAATGAGTCGGAGTCGTGTTGTGTACATGTCATATATAATGTCACGCACTCTTTTCTGAAGCAAAAAAAAACAACAAAAAAAACGCAGCGAAATGAGTGTTTTTAGAAAAACGGCTCGTTTCATTGGTAATTATTATGATGGGATTATATTAGCAATTGCTTGTTTTTTGCATATTTTCATAGTAAAAAGATAATGGGACTTTAAGTACTTTCAATATCTCTGCAAATGATTATCAAATGAATACTCAAAAGTCTATATTCCAAAATACACTTCAGAATGAAATATGCCTCCATACCAGTAACAAAACATCTGTGGTAGTAAACATATGACATGGAATGAAACGTAATAATTATACGGAGAATTAATGTGTGACATTTTACAATACAATGTACAATGTGTGTTATTATGACACTAACAAGAATATTGAAATATATACAAAAGGAAATAGCGAAAAAAAACATTTTGTTTGAATGATGTATGGTATGCCATGGTATTGCCATGTGCTTGTAAACTATATACATTAATTTATTCATTTGTCAAATACTCATGATTGTCAATATAAGTGTATTATTTATTACTTGTAAATAATATGGTATACTCTCCATAATGGAGGACTGAATAGATATACTGTCATTATCTTTTATGACAAGGTTTGATGAAGATACAATCAAAAGTTGACATCTACAGTGTTAATAAGGTTTTCCTAAGATTTAACCTCGTGACCTAGCTTTTTACAAGTTATTACCTAAGATTTAACCTGGTGACCTATTTGTTTACCCCGGCTGACCCATATTCGACCTTTTCCCACATATCATTGAGGCTAACATTCTGAAAAGGTATGATTAAGATCCAATCAAAACTGTGACATCTACAGTGTTAACAAAGTTTTCCTAAGATTTTACCTGGTGACCCAGTTATTGACACCAGATAACCGATGTTCGTACTCGTCCAAGATATTTTAAAGACAAACATTCTGACAAAGTTTCATGGTGATCCATTCAAAACAGTGATTTCTAAATTGTTCACAAGGTTTTCCCTTATTTGGCCCTGGTGACCTAGTGGGCCAAATGGCCAAATATCGAACTCGTCCGAGATTTTGTCGATATTAAAATTCTGACCCAGTTTTGCGAAAATTGAGCTAAAAATATTACCCCTAGTGTGTTCACAAGGTAAAGTTTGACGCCGGACAAAGACTGACCACCTGTCACTTTGGGACATGTCAGCTAAAAATATGCGTCAAAATACGCGTACTTAAGCGTTTCCGAGAGCCCTCCGTTGATATATAACCTTAAATTTTATAATCAAAATAAATATGTTAATAACTTACGTTTTCAGCAGCTTTCAACAGGTTAGTTCGGCATTTATCCCCTGTATTGAAAGTTACAATCCGCATTGAAGTTACACTGAATAATACATGAGGGGCGTCTAAATTCATGTGGGGAGGCGTGGTCTAATGTGTGCTGGTTCTGTAGCAATTACTTGTACCGCTTTAAACTTACGTTATAACTAGTACGCTTCGCTTATTACGGAGAGTTATAGATTACACGAGTGTATTCGATGCTGTTTATGAGAAATAGAAAACTGCTGAAATGCTTGGACTTTTTTGTGTACGCTTAACGTGTATTAAACAGTAACATGCATACCCCTCTTTTTTCTTTTATCGTCGGTGTGCGATGCAAACCTCGTATCTAAATTTTCATGAATATTTTTTCTTTTAAATATCAAACAACGTACCTAACCCACATAAAATGCGAAAATACCGGACTTAAAAGCGTATCAGAAACGCTTAAAAATGATATGTGATCAAAACACGTATAATGATCGCATGCTTTTTTGTTTCTTCGAACATATCGTATCTTAGCCCTACTAATTCGGCTTTTCGGATGGCCGATTTTCGTGAACGAATTCGGAAGGGCCATCCTCTCAGCCTTACAAACATCTGCATATTTACGTGCGGAAATTCAAATTACGTCAAAATTCTTCAATAACAGGCATAACTTACTTAAATCGATAGAAATAACAATAATTTGCGTGAATGTGCTGTAAAAATCTGTGTTAAATGTCATATTTGAAGTATTTAACTTAAATTTTACGTCGCGGGAAAAAACCCGGTACGAACGGACTTTAGCCACATCCAGTTACACTCGGTATACAAATACCGTCCGACAGTTTAATTCTAAATCGATCTTTATAATGAGTACCTAGAATTAACGAAAGTTGATTTTAAGTTTAATTTGCCAACGTTTCGTGACATGCCAGCTTATTTAAACTTGTACTGAAGCGAATGTTTGAGAGTAGGCAATGTTTACCATGACACCGGCATTTTACCGCCATTACGCCAGTTTCGTTTTCAGTTGGGAAATAGTGGGGAGAAACAAATCATTAATGTATCTTTCAGAAAAGGTATGTAGGAATAATGTATACTCATATGAGTATAGAAACATGTTTTCTACCCACGGAATGGTTCACTTTGGTCACAGATATTGTAGTTATCGGGCCCAACGGGTTTTAATTGGGGATTTTCCGCACACAAATATGCAGATCTTTGTTAGACTGTGCGGGACGGAGCCAAGTCGAAAAATGTCTCGCCGTCACAAAGCAGTCTAATAAGTTGGACTAATCGTATCTAAGAAAGTGTTTGCTGCGACAAGGTTTGTGTTTATTATTTTAAAGAACAGTGAATTACATTAGATTATAACAATAAGTAGTGGCAAAACATAGAACTTGTTTAAATAATACCCTTCCTTAATTTTGCAGTATTCGTTTATCATTGCTTGATATTAAAGGTGTTTGTTTTATTCTACAATATACCATACTTTTCATCATTTGCAAGTTAGGTATAAAGCTAAATTTTGGGCTCGGGAATAAAAAAATAAGATAATGCAACCCGTGTGTTTTACATTTAAAACAATTTTCCCGACATATGATTCGTTTTTATCAGAATAATTTTAGATACGTGTTTTTCGAACGTAAGATTATTTAGAGGTAATTTAGATACAGTATTTTACCCCGTTTCATCTATGGTAACAAGAGCACTTATACTGTCTATAAGGTATTATTATTATAATATTTTAGAATGTTTTCGCATTACAATATCCGGAGCATCAACCCAAGCTGTATTTAATAACTTTCGTGCTTTACTACATAAACAAAATACAAATGTATTAATGTTGGTTAGTCACTATAAATATTAAACAATAAAAAATAAATAATGCACATTATTTTCAGTCTGAAAAGTATGCCCTGATATAAAACTTTTTGCTTAACATTTAACAGTAGTTTCACTGGATCTGTAAAATTTTTTTTAAAGAATTGGTGATGTGTGTTGCGAGGTTGTCTTTGATCGTTTAGACTTAGGATATCAACAGCTACCCAGAAATGAAGAGTTTCGTTTTTAGAAGATTGTAATGATGATATCTGTTATTATACACTTGTTGTAAGATACCTTATGTATCGATAACTTTCCCAGAGGTTATTACAGCACAAGAACTTGGACCAGACTTTTATAGAGTGACTGTGGAGCTGGGGCTTATTATACATGGACGATTGGTCATGATTATGTCTAACAGGTAGAAACGCTGTTGTGCAGATATTGATTACAGATACACATTAAACTAATATGACACAGTAAAAGAAAGCTCCGTTGTTACGTGAACAAATCTTTAACATTCCTTAAAGATGCTCAGTATGCATTTTAACCAAATATACATAACACCAGTGTCAAAAACGGATGTTAAAATGTATAAATAGCTTATCGATGAAATATAATCTTAAGATTTTACTCTCTCCAAAACTTACTGAAAGTACTTGCTGATATGCAGAGGCGTGATGAAGATTTGTCATGCACTTTTACGGAGGAAGAGTTTGACGATGATATAAGATGAACAGAGCCAGGCTCCAAAGGAGTTAGATAATGAATCGTCAGATTCCGATGAAAGTGTATGTTCATTTTGTACAAAACTTAATTGCACAGAAAGGAATCCCTCTACAAAACAGGACTGTATAGAGTGAGGTCAGGTTATACAGTGGTATGTATCAACACAGATTTGATCTAACATGAAGAAACTGTTGAAATAAACATAAACACGGCTACAATGAAGACACTGAGGAACAGCTGAGGCTCACAAAATAACCGTTATGATTAAACGAACAATGAAACGGAATGAACCGATACATAAGATCCGAATAACAGAGTTGAGACTTATCATGCAAACATTAAACTGAAATATTCAGCAAAACATGGGTTTGAGAGCCCGATACATGGCAGAAGAGTATAAGCAAAAGGGAAATAATAAGTAACATTAAAGTTTTTGTTCATTATTGAGTCATCCATATTGAAACGGCCAGCCAATTTGGCTTATCAGATACCTATCTTTTAAATAATGCTTCCTGAATTACTTCTCTTTTTGCCGGACGCCTGACTAAGATAGGCCTACGGTAACTATCATTAAAACCAACTGGCGGATCACCAACCGACTGCATCAGTTCTATCCTATATAAGAAGAAAAACTTAAAAGCAGAAGCCAAGATTTTTATGAAAATTCAACGACGCTGCTGAGTGACCGATGAAAGATATGACCCTAGTATGTATGGTGACTGGTAGAATACACGAGACGAATAATGAAACTGGTTGAAGTAGACAACAGTAAAGAAATATGTGTACATCTTTTATTTATACAGAGGAGACGTAAAAGTACTTGTAAGTAAAAGTATATTCTTATCGGAGAAAGTATGATTTATAACTGGGTTGACGACAAGGATCACGAAATAAAAGAAAAGCTACAAATACTGAAGAAGAAAGTTCTGAAAGGAGATGTTTGGCATCGGAAAATTTCCCGAATAGTTACTAACGCTACTGTTGCATTATAGCAGGCAAAACTCAGACTACATATATTTACACATGCTAAAATTCACTTCGTCATGTTCACATGTTCACTTATATCTTGTTTTAAAGCTTTGTAAAAATTTGGTGCATATCTGAATAATTTACAATAATTGTTTTCGATAACTTATATCATGACTTCTGCTACATTTTCGTGTGGATTAGACCAAGGGAATTGAGAATAACGAATCATGTAAACCGAGTTGTTTAAAATGCTAAATTGTCACGTTTTTTTCTTTTGTTATTGTTTTGTTTGTTTTAAGGAAAGAATATTAATAGTTTGCGTTAAATTTTGAACTTGCCATGATATGGTATTTATTTACTAGGGAAGGGTATTGAGGGAAATTTCGTATCGCGATAAATTGGGATACGCATCACTGTATTGCAATACATTTTGCGATATCTTGGGAGTTTAAAACTATAAGAACTAGCTTTCAAGCTTGGATTTTGTATCAAGTGCATTTTGTAATCTTCATTTAAACTATCACAAAAATAAACTAATGGAAATATCAGTGACTAGAATGAAGCTTGAACAAGGCAAGACATGCAGTCCTGATACAATTACACAAATTAGATGTTTCTAACCGTTTTCCGGTCGAATTGGGCTACAGTTGATACAATACATGTTGAAATAGTCAATATCAACTTAAACAATATTGCGGTATTTACATACTCATTTTACATGGATGTATCTGTCTTTTTCTGAATGATATCCTGAATTAATATAATGGTAAATAATACATTTATGATAATTATGTTTTTCACATATTTACATGAAACGTGCATAATGTAATCGAGACCTGCGCTGAAAGAGAAATGAAAACCAAGTAAATGATGCATTAATAAACTTTCCAATAACCTCGGTCATTGAAAATACCATGGACTTGTATCATTACAAAATATGCGTTACCGTAGGTTCAGATATATAAGTACATGTATGCCCAAGCCCTTCCAATTACTCAAACATTGAAGCTGCACATACACAACTAGTACATGTGTATTTATTATTTAATATCAACAGTATGGCTTTAAAAACTTTCAAGACGTACATAAGAAGAAGGAAAAATATCTCGAGATTAACTTACGAGAATAATCTATGTATTATATGTATACCTGTGCCATTTCATTAGATGTTACTGTTTTCTCTGTATGTCATGGGTTACATAGAACTATCACTTCGTTAAAATGTTAAATACCTATGACGCGTTAATTAAGATCCATCAATGTGATAACTTTGACAGAAGCCAACAAATTAGTTTGATAGGTTTCAGACAATTTAATGACATTTAACGAGTATGATCAAATAATGACATTATGTGATGTTAAACCACAGCCTGTATCAAAGGCTATTATTGAGATATAGAAATGTATTGCCTACACTGTTTTATGAGCCTTTAGACATGCGCACAGTGACGATGATGCACTTATCCCTGTTACCATGTGTATTTGTTAATAATTGCATTGGTATTTGCGCAATAACGCTCATAGGATTCCATAAGTGTTAGTATATGACGTCATTTGATTTCGTCGTATGATCTTCATCGTTAGGACCGCGTGTATAGTCACATGCCTCGCATTCCTGGTTCAATGTCCTTAAAGTTACCGGGGGGGGGGGGGGGGGGGGGGGTATACTAAAAAGGGGGGAGCTTGAAAACGTTACATCGGGATGTACCTTCAATGCGGGAAAATAGCCCAAACGGCCGGGGTGTACCTTCAATGAATCCTGTGATCTCTCTAGTTATATTATAATCGATAATTAGTGAATTTCTAGATAAACTTATTCTTTCGTGCGTATTGCACTGACAAAACACTTGTACACTCGATACGTTCATACAGAGTTGTATAATACAAGAATAATTTATTGTAAGTCTCATAACAGTTGTTAGGTATCCTCCTTGTCAAAACAATAGCTTACACATATATACATGTGTACATGTTTTTGTCACTGTTATAAACCACAAAACTTTATCAAACATTCGTGCAGTAGAATTTATCATTCCCCGTTTCCCAATAAAGAGCAGCGATAAGTAAGCCACGCCCCCTTCATGCATTATTCAGTGTAACTTCAATATGGCGTGTAACTTTAATACGGGAGAATTAATGCCGAGTGTTATACGAATGCTAAGATACCGACTTCCTGAAATATTACGTAATGCCTTAAAATAAACATTGTAGTAGAGTGCGTGCATATTAACCAAATCTATACACAGTTCATATGTTTTCTTGATGAATTTTAGTAATGGGTATGAGTTTATTCTAGTTGTTTGCGAGTATACAGAATAGTGTCCATTACTTGTTTGTGTAAAACTGGCCATTTAATTGGCTAATAGTGGTGTCGTACATTTTGATCAGTCATTGAACATTTATATGCAATGTACATCAATTGGAGCAGAAAATTGATGGTTTCCGCACCATATATTTTCTTAGCAAGCACCAGTTTTATTTCGGTGTACATAAACTTGTTCCCAACAGATTTCGTCGAGGATTACAATGCCAAAGAGTAAAACTTTTCCGACACTATAATTTTGATCCTGTATTTAACTCGGACGACGGTCATCGTCAAGTCGAAATTGTTTCGATATTTATCTGTTGAGTACAATAATTATTATTTCAGGCAATGTCCGTATAATAACATACGTACCAGAATTATTTGGACTTATAAATATACATCGGATTAAAATCGATCTTCATCCAAACTACAGAACAATACATCCGTAACAATACTGGTCTGTAAATTATCGGGCCGCATAAAACTATTTGACTTGTATTTTACATGAAAGTGTATGATGATAAAAATACGGATCAAGTTTGATTTCTGTTAAAATCCAAACATTTTAACAGGAGTTACTAGTATGACCATTTTTACGTAGCGCTCAGTGGGGACATTCTTCGGAGGATATATTTCTAGTTGTAATATTAACATTTATATATAGAACTGAGCAGACACACTAGAAAGTACAGTGTTGATTTGATCCGAAATTGGTGGTCGTGTTGGTGCAATAGCGGGATGGTACTCCGGACAAACGACCATTGATCTGTAGAAGAAAATATTCTAACTATTCACAGTAACGCACATACCCCTGATTTACCGTCGATATACGAGTATGTTGGCCTTTATTTCTCGATACAATCTCAAAAGTATAAGTTTGTAAATGCATGAGTTACAGACACTGATTTAATTATGCGAACACGATGCATTACTGTACATGCCGTAATTGGATAGGGTGCTACTAGTATTTTGGGGAAGGTGGACTTTTTTATCGGAATCCATTTCTCGTCTATATTCACGAAGAAAACGTTAAACACTTGGTTTATTATAAGCACCGTTACGCCGTATAGAGCTTACACCGTATAGACTTAGATGCAAGCTCTATACGTTGTCAAGCGACGTATAGAGCATACCGTAAGCTATATGCATTGATGACAACGTATAATGTTTACGTAAGCCTTATACGTCAAGCATGAACATCAACTTTTTTAAAAAGTAATTTGGCAGACGTATAGAGATTATATGCCGTATGATCAAAATTAAAGGCCAATATATAGATTACTTTTTAAAAATAATTTTAACGATATTTGGCCCTTTACTCACTTTATCCAATGTTTTTCATGCGATTTTCGTCGAACCTTTACCGAATGATCATGACCAAATAATACAACGAAAATTATCATCATCGACAATCAATCATTCGACAATGTTTGTCGGAGTTTTGCCCTTTCCTTTAATATAAAGCGTATAAATGCCAGTGTGCCTACATCTTTTTATACAAATTTCCAAAACCTTTACAAAATGATTACAATTAAGTATCTTACGCTAATGTGCAAGCTGTTGGATTACATTAATACTTGAAGGAGTTACTCTCCCTATACTTTTTACACTTTTTTGTATCATCACGCTTCTTCTAAAGAACAATCTATCATACCACTTATTTTAAAAAAAAAAACTTCAGTATCATGTATGATTAAAACTAATTTATTTATTTTAAAGTTCATCTTTGTCCCTTTAACCTGTTTTCAACAGATAAGCTCTATACGCAAAAATAGTGCATATTGACGAGGTTAATTGCAAAAGCTCTACACGGCGTTATCGTCATCGTTTATGGCATACATCTAAGCTCTATACGGCGTCATCGTCATCGCGTATAGCATACATCTAAGCTCTATACGGCGTCATCGTCATCGCTTATAGCATACATATAAGCTCTATACGGCGTCATCGTAATCGCGTATAGCATACATCTAAGCTCTATACGGTGTAAGCTCTTTATGGCGCTACAAAACACAAACATCTGCCCAAGATAATACTAGTAGTCTGGTTCCCGATTTTGCTGATTATTAAGCAAAGTGGTAGGGGAAGGAACTCCAGACTACCCAAGATATTAGTCCCGACAGATTAGGGCAAACTGTCTGAGGGAAATACTTTTACATTAATGTTTTAACTATGACAAAAAAAACTACACTATTTACTTTATTGTAAGGACTGCTCATTACCGGAATGAGTAGATGCGGCTTTCCTTGCATTGTTCGTCAACTGTTACTGTCTAGGCATAGCATGACCTAATTAGATTAATAGTAAGTACGTTATGTTTACATTATCGAAAATGACGTAAATTATGTTGATTATCTAACATAACAAATAAGAAAATACGTTACCTAATATAGAATAAGTGTGTAGTTTAAGTTTAAGTTTATTTAATTTGATAAAACGCGTATTTTTAAACGTTAATATATATTCAATGGCGTTGTACAATATATAGTAACATTGCTTAAAAATTACATACATAAAGGTATTAAAATACTATAGACAATAATAATAAAAAAGCATAATCATAAAATACAATTCATTTGCCGGAACTAATAAATAAAACCATATATATAAAATTGACGTAGTTTAAAGATCATCTTGTTACAGTGATAAAAGAGTTGCAGTTTTTTATCAGTGTTTAAAACCACAGACGCTTGTTTAGAAAAAATTACCCCACCCACCACGTTCGCTCTTATGACTACCAGTGTATACATACATAGAAGATAACAAGCTCTAAACGAAAGCAGAACATATTTTGGGGGGTTTTCAAACAAATATTGCACTTGCTTCATAATTTCTGGCTTCTATGCACAATTACATCTTTTTTAATTCTATCGACGCCGCTCTCACACTCAAACTTGCAAATACAGGTGTAAATTCCGACGATTTCCAATTATTTTGTATCGGGGGCTGCTGCGATCGAGAAAATGCTATTTTTAGACATTTTAAAGCGTTTCCGCCTGACCTACGGTCACGTATATGGTCAATATCCACACAGAGTTGTCGTTCCTGTGCAATATACACTTACATCAGTTTGGTACCCAAATCGAATTTTAGTTTCTGACAGTCTTTTGTGCAATATGTGGAATTCAAAGCATTTATGCGTCTTGGTAAGTATTTTATAAAATTCTTTAGTTACTTATTAAATTTAAATACCTATAGATATTAATTACGAGTTATATTAGTAATAAAATTAAACAGGTTGGTGTCATATACACATTGTTTTGTTCATATGTTATCTAAAGAAAAAAATTACACTTTAATCGAGAAGTTGTGTTTTACCATAAATTAATTTTACTTAGTTAGGGGGATATGTTAATAATTAAGGTTCCACTATAAAGTCTGTCATCGCTGGTGTGACAATCATCTTTTATTGACATTAATTGCAATTAATTTTATTTTTGCAGTTATTTCCTTTCATATTATGTTCTTTTTGTTTCTCTATTATTGCTTAACGATTTGGACTACCGGTTTAAATAGATTATCTTAACAGTATATGCATCAAAATATATATTTTTTACACTTCAATTAACTTGTTATTTAAAAGAGTCTATGAACATTTGTTAAAGTGTCTGGACAAATTTACCGTTACATAGTATTAGTGTGTGTGACAGTGAGTCATTTGTGGAATTTATGAATTAGTGTTGTATTATTCAATGTAACATTGTCTGATTCGTGTTAAGAGTGGAGAAACTGGGCGTCCCAGGCAGTATAGATCGAGTATGTTGTGGTGTCTGTGATATGTGGCAATACAGATCACGCAACACCGGTGATTAAGTGTTTTTTATTTATTTCGGTTTATATATTATTATATATAATGTCAATATTTACTACTTATTCTTGATACTAAATATAATGGCTCACTTTATAGCCATATATAAAATATGTATACATTGTACTTATGATTTGAAACTCGTACAAATAGATATGCACACAATATTTCTTCATATATATATAGAAAAATTGCGTTTTACACAAATTTTCATTTCGTTTCATCATTACTAATTATCTCGATTCATTATTATTCATTAAAGTCCTCTTTATCATACTTTTTCAGAATTGTCATATTGTTCTTCATCCTCAATGAATAATGTTTATCTTTATAGATCTATGTAATCTGCATTTTTCTTCCTTTTTTCTCTTCACGTTTTTGTCATTGTTATGTTTGTAACAAGATAATTTGTGTATAAATTACTTAATAAAATTGTGTTTTATTCTGTTCTGTTCTGCTCTTGTTCCCAAATCATTGGGCAAAGACAAAGACATTTTTTTAGAAAAACACCCCGCCCACCACGGTCGCACTTACCACTATAATACTATATATGCATTGATATGTTTTTTTGGACATGTTACTACATTATTTAATCTGCACTATACGTTGTGTCGTGTGCAACTCCCATCGTTCTGCAAGGTCAATGTCACATGTATGCTTAAAAGTAATAATTTTGGTATTTTTGGTGTCTTCGCTCTGTAAATTTGCCATTCATTGAACGATTCTTACATAAGTCAATACATTTGTTCAAAAGGTCATCATTTAGTTATTTTTGGCGTGTCCGTTTTGTAACTTTGCTATTCTTATAAATATTTGATATTATTACATAACATGCATTATACGCTGTGTTGCGCACAACTCTCATTGCTCTAACTCCGACGTCAATGTCATAAGTAGGGTTAAAAGATAATAATTTTGTGTTTTGGGCGTGTCCGCTCTGCAACTTCGTAATTCATTCAAATATTTTTACATAAATGAATACATGTGTTAACTGTCATTATACAAAATGTCGCGCTTAACTCCAAAGTGTGGGGGGGGGGGGGGGGGTATTCGTCAATCCTGTGACAAAACAATAATAACTTTTATTTTTTCTTCAATTTAATTACACATGTATATACAATGAAATTGAATGATATGAATGATATATTTTTTTGTAATATAATTTTATTTCCTCCACACAGGTTACAAGAAATATACGAATTCACATCTTCAATTAAGCAGTACTCAGCTGCTATAAAAAAAGAAGAAATGTTTTATGTAGGCATGTCCGAAAAAGATGTCTGCCTTCTCAAAAACAGTAAAAATGTCACTGATATAATACCATCCCCCTATTTTGTCAGTTCTCAATGTAATGATGAAGTGCATGTTTCAATGTTACTAAACATAGTGAGATATTACAAAGAAAAGGAGAAAAATACTTACAAATGTGTATATTAAAGTCCAAAACACCTTGTAAAAATTACAAATAATAAAATACTTACAAATGTGAAATATTTAAATGTCCAAAACCCCCGAAATTCAGCCGACACACCGTTTCAACACAACACCAATATGTCCAGGTAATCGGCCCCTTACACTGCGTTATCGTAGTTACGAAATGCAGGGAACAAGACAAACCGCGGTACGCGCTAATAGTCTAGTTGTCGCCTGCTTACGTTTTTGTGACAAATGTTCGATCGCAACAGCCCCCACAGTGCAAAACGTGAAAAAGTTGGAATTCTACGATATTCAGTTTAGTAGACCGTGGAAAGCGTGTCAGTTAAAAAAAAAAGCCGTTTTAAATAAGCAAAACAGGATTCCAATGTAAGTTTACCTTTCGTTTGTAAATAAAACCCAAAAATGTGTTCTGCTTTCGTTTAGAGCTTGTTATCTTCTATGTATGTATACACTGGTAGTCATAAGAGCGAACGTGGTGGGTGGGGTAATTTTTTCTAAACAAGAGTCTGTGTTTAAAACAAGTCATAAAAAATTCTAAAAAGTGAGTTTTCAGCTTTTTCTTGAACATGTCAATAGACTCAGAGTTCCAGATTTCAATTGGTAAATTGTTCCACAATTTGGTACCAATTGATCCAAAACTTCTATCATTGAAAGTCTTATATTTGATAAAAGGAACGACGAAATAACAATCTGACACAACAGACGATCGCAAACCTTGCCTTCTCGGAACTTGTTGTATGCTATGTTTAAGTCTTTCAAAGAACTATGCATGTATAACATAATTGTTATGATGCTCATTGCTTTTGTAAATGTGTTTATCATAAAAAAGCAAGTGAAGTGAAAGAGACAAACTTAATGTTGTTACAATGTTGATAATCCTATTGTTGACGTACATGTTAGTGGTAGTGAACATAAAGTGGTTTACTAAGGAGCGGAATTACTTAACGTAATTGTAGTTCGTACTTACTTTGGTCATTTCTATATTTGTTACATCTCACTCACACATCTCTTACAATGATTAAATAAAATAAATGAACTGGGGTCACAAAACAAAATTACTTATCATTAAAGGCTGTGTTTTAGTACGAGGCACATTTATCAAAATGACAAAACCAGACTAGTGACGAAAGCAATACGTGCACTATTCATGTTATGACTTCACGACAGCAATGACATTATATGATAACTGCTTTTATATACTTACTAAAATGTAAGGAAAGTTGACATCAAAATGGATATAAATAATCGTGTATGAGTAAATATATGTATGATCGTGAAGCTATGATTTGTATCTATGTCACAGATAAAATTTCAGCAACGTTTCCACATAAAAATTAGAAGTGATCTAACAGGAGCGTGGGTATCAAATAAAGCAGTTTTAAGTATTACATAATGCTCTTTCGTGCTGTGCACTTATTCATCATATGTATTGTGACACCGGGATCATTTCAAGGTAAGTTATAAATAAGTCCTAAAAGATATAAAGTACCGCTCGTTAATTCGGTACAGAGCTTTGTGTATTTCTTAGTCGAAGGGGCTTTGACGATGATACGTTTGCATTGCAGTTCATCGTCAAAGCCACTTGTTCTTTAAAAGCTAACAGGTAAACGACTCAATCTGAGTCGCGTTCGTTTTCCTATTTAACGCACAAATTTCCGTAAAACTTGGGTACAATTCGATAAATTATAGTATAATCTATCAATATGACCAAAAATATACCTTCAACAGACGAAAGTTATCAAACATTTTGCTGATGTTTCATACTACCCTTAATTTCAAAATTGTCCTCGTAAATGCTTTGGATCAAGTCCGTAGCATTCCGGAAAGCATGTAAATTGATCTGTTTCAATAGACGCATGAACAAGCGTCTTAAGCTGTTGACTTTGTAAGAGGACAATTCCATAACTAAAATGGTCAACAAGACGAAATAAAAAAGACCAATTTAGTTATGGGACCCAGAACTATGTATTTCTATGAAAATAAAAATACATGCATCTTACCGTACGCGGACTATACCTATTATTAGCCTATCGAGCAATTTTTGAATTCGAAAAAAAAATGTTGACATCATCATGTTGGTAATTAATGTTTTTTCAATGTTTGAGTGTGCATGTTGTGACACAATCTGTCTTCTAATGAATATATTTTTCAATGTATTTCACAATGATGCCAAGTTTTCTGTTTCGATTTTATTAAATCACTTTATGGTCGCACAGTTAATAATACTTCATATTTGGTGCATTAAATTCTATTTCATGTTGATTTCGTAAGATTTACATTATATGATACACAAATGGGTAAAAGAAATGATTATATATTTGACGTCTTATATATCGACAATCGGAACTCATCGGCGTTTATCTAACGAAAGTATTTTTCAGTTACGGAAATGCCCGAGTTGTTACGATTGATATGTCGATAGTATCAAATCCTCACCAAGTATTATACTTTCAACTCTTTGTTAGTTGTTAAACGAGGGAAACTTAATAGATTTGGTTCCAAAACTCGTGACTGCTACTATTTCATGTGCATACGCCACTAAGATATATTTGTTATTTCACAGTTTTATCATTTCATAACAATGCATGTTTTACCGGGCCAATATACCCACTTATTTATGTTTAGATGATCACTCCGTTTTATTGTCACCATCAATGGTCACTGTTGTTGAAGGTGAACAAGCAACATTTACGTGCAGCGTGTCTGGAGGTACATGGTTGCTATTTTCTAAGTGGACAATACTACCCGCCGACAAGAATGAAAAGGCAGTGTATTTTGACGATACCACGAGCACATGTAGTCAAGCTGATGTATGTTCTTCAAACCTGTATACTTGTACATGCAAAAACAATAACAGGTACGAAGTGACATCAATGAATACGAGCAGACATATGCATGGTGCACTGTGGAGATGTTCAATAATGGACAGTTCAAATACCATGATAGGAAGTAACAAATCAACTCTTCACGTGAATGGTTAGTTTATAGTACATTTCATAATTTACATATCAATTCATACATATTTATAGTTTGATAGGATAATAGAAACGTCAAAATATTACCGCGAGGTAAATAGATATCTAATAATAATGAAACTGATTCGTTGTATGGAATCGCAAGTTATCATTTAGAATATGAATAATTATTGTATACAGTAATCAACGCTTCATGCAGAACCAAAAGAACTGGGGGTTAGATGTCTCCCAATGCAAGCCTCTTGGAATAATTCCGCTATCAAGACACAGCTCTATACAAATTTATATTCATGTAACAAGTACATGAATTATATGGTTTAGTGCAAAAATTAATGAAAACTTACAAAGTTAGCTATATGTTGAACATTATTGTTGCAACCAAACCTAAATGTACTTATACATGATAGAAATGGTTTAAATCTTAGATATAACACTGCTAACATTTTGAGGAACATGTTGAAGTACCATCATAAATGACACACAATTTAAGATTTATGATATGCTTTTTACTACAAAAACATTACGGAAATGATAAATGGGCGGGGAAATTCATCTGCTGCGTTATATAATTAGTGAGGTACAATGCAAAGATCCAACGGTAATTTTACCCGCGCATTAAGTATGATTATACATGTGCATGCATGTACTGATAACTCATTCGTTACAAGTGTAAAGTAAAATGACTAAATGTCACTAAATTACTTACTCATCAATAACAAATAAACGCATCTTTACCCTAGGGACTCCTATTTAATTATCAATAATAAATACAATCTGATGATAACATGTTAAAGTGTATTGATATACACAATGTACATACGAAGCACTATAACACGTCTACAATATACACACCGAAGGTCTAAGAAGTTGTATTCATTTTGGTTGTTTGGGACTTTTGTTAAAACCAGTTTATAACCAATCGATGAAGCCATATGCATCTTGCAGTTTTGACATGTATGACTCTCGTGACTAGTGTGTCATATAAATGTAGAACATTTTATAAACATAATCTGTAATATGATATTAAGAGTCTTAAATCCCAAAATTATTTTCTCATACTATTATTATTATCATACCATATTCATATAGCCCTTTTTCATGTAATTACACGTTCAAACGTCCTGTACAATGGAGGACAGATTGTGTAAATGGTTTATAGATTTCCATGAAAGAACATGATTTACCTTGAATCTATTAAAAAACAATGACACACCCTTGAGTAAAGAGCCCTTTAAATTGAATTGAAGTCTATGGGAGTAACCCATATGGCAAAGACTGAAAACAAAGGATCAAATGTTTTAATGAAAATTCATCGTACAAAGATGCAATTACACAATAATAAGTCACCACGCAATACCTAAGAAAATAATTCTTTTTCTATTTTTCAACGAGGGCAATAACTCTAAGTTATACAGTAAAATGTATTATAGAATACGAGATAACTATCAAAGAAATAATGACAATGGAGCAATACAATTTTTGTGATATAACCTTTTTTGTTTAGCAATGAGCAAACTTTAGATAAAAGATAAGTGAAATGTACGACAACGTTATCTAGCTTCGATCCTTTTCACTTCATAATAAACATGTTTAAGTTCAATGTTTATTGGCAAATAGCAACAGACATTTTTAATAAATATTTAAAATGGCAAAAACAAACAAATTATAATTATATAGATCTATGAAATACATTATATACATACATTTTGTATACACAAAATAGAAGTGAGCCTGTGAACAAATAGATAATTAAGATAAATTTTATAATCCAAGAAACAACAACAACAAACATGACGTCAAACATAAGTACGCCACAACTATGTTAACGTTAGTATGTCCCGACAGATAATACATCATGTCCTTACTGTTGTACCAACATATACTACATCATGTCCTTACTGTTGTACCAACATATACTACATCATGTCCTTACTGTTGTACCAACATATACTACATCATGTCCTTACTGTTGTACCAACATATACTACATCATGTCCTTAATGTTGTAACAACATATACTACATCATGTCCTTACTGTTGTAACAACAGATAATACATCATGTCCTTACAGTTGTAACAACATATACTACATCATGTCCTTACTGTTGTACCAACATATACTACATCATGTCCTTAATGTTGTACCAACATATACTACATCATGTCCTTACTGTTGTAACAACAGATAATACATCATGTCCTTACAGTTGTAACAACATATACTACATCATGTCCTTACTGTTGTACCAACATATACTACATCATGTCCTTACTGTTGTACCAACATATACTACATCATGTCCTTACTGTTGTACCAACATATACTACATCATGTCCTTAATGTTGTAACAACATATACTACATCATGTCCTTACTGTTGTAACAACAGATAATACATCATGTCCTTACTGTTGTCCCGACAGATACTACATCATGTCCTTAACGTTGTCCCGACATATACTACATCATGTCCTTACTGTTGTCCAAACATATATTACATTATGTTCTTACTGTTGTCCCGACAGATACTACATCATGTCCTTACTGTTGTACCAACAGATACTACATCATGTCCTTACAGTTGTCCCGACAGATACTACATCATGTCCTTACTGTTGTCCCGACAGATACTACATTATGTTCTTACTGTTGTCCCGACATATACTACATCATGTCCTTACTGTTGTCCCGACAGATACTACATTATGTCCTTACTGTTGTCCCGACAGATACTACATTATGTTCTTAATGTTGTCCCGACAGATACTACATCATGTCCTTACTGTTGTCCCGACAGATACTACATTATGTTCTTAATGTTGTCCCGACAGATACTACATTATGTTCTTACTGTTGTCCCGACATATACTACATCATGTCCTTACTTTTGTCCCGACAGATACTACATTATGTCCTTACTGTTGTCCCGACAGATACTACATCATGTCCTTACTGTTGTCCCGACAGATACTACGTCATGTTCTTACTGTTGTCCCGACAGATACTACATTATGTTCTTACTGTTGTCCAAACATATACTACATCATGTCCTTACTGTTGTCCCGACAGATACTACATCATGTCCTTACTGTTGTCCCAACATATACTACATCATGTTCTTACTGTTGTCCCGACATATACTACATCATGTCCTTACTGTTGTCCCGACAGATACTACATTATGTTCTTACTGTTGTTCCGACAGATACTACATTATGTTCTTACTGTTGTCCCGACAGATACTATATAATGTTCTTACTGTTGTCCCGACAGATACTACATTATGTTCTTACTGTTGTCCCGACATATACTACATTATGTTCTTACTGTTGTCCCGACATATACTACATTATGTCCTTACTGTTGTCCCGACAGATACTATATAATGTTCTTACTGTTGTCCCGACAGATACTATATAATGTTCTAACTGTTGTCCCGACAGATACTATATAATGTTCTTACTGTTGTCCCGACAGATACTATATAATGTTCTTACTGTTGTCCCGACAGATACTACATTATGTTCTTACTGTTGTCCCGACAGATACTATATAATGTTCTTACTGTTGTCCCGACAGATACTATATAATGTTCTTACTGTTGTCCCGACAGATACTACATTATGTTCTTACTGTTGTCCCGACATATACTACATTATGTTCTTACTGTTGTCCCGACATATACTACATTATGTTCTTACTGTTGTCCCGACAGATACTATATAATGTTCTTACTGTTGTCCCGACAGATACTACATTATGTTCTTACTGTTGTTCCGACAGATACTACATTATGTTCTTACTGTTGTCCCGACATATACTACATCATGTCCTTACTGTTGTCCCGACAGATACTACATTATGTTCTTACTGTTGTCCCGACAGATACTACATCATGTTCTTACTGTTGTCCCGACAGATGCTACATCATGTAAACATCATGTTCTTACTGTTGTCCCGACAGATACTACATTATGTTCTTACTGTTGTCCCGACAGATACTATATAATGTTCTTACTATTAACTAAAATATGATAAAATTCTAAATTGATAGCGTAATGTTCACTTTGTTTGTTTAACAGACAAAAACGTGACAATTCAGTATGAAAACAATAATCACCCTACTGCATATTGATCATCATTTGTTTCAAACTTTAAGTATAATACTCTTTCATAAGCACATGATATACTTAAGTACTGAACAAAATTTAGAAAGTATTATTCTGCAAATTTATAAGTATCCATCTAATAATTAGGTCGAATACAGATAATTACCTACCTACTGTATTTCATAAATTGGATTCGTTTTGTTAAATGACTTACTTTTCACTCTACGTTCCAACACTTTGGTTATGTAAGTTATTATGTACATGCTATGAATTATGCCCAGTCATACAATTAAAATGCAATGCCATATGTTCATATAAGAATGACGTGACATTCAAGAAACACATTTTTACAGAAATGCTCTTTTGCGAACTATAATGAAATGACAATTAAATCATTTGTGTTAAGCTTGATAGTCATAGAATGTTGGCTACTTCGTTATATCAATGTATGCGTTTAATTTCTTAACAGTTCCGGTAAACGAGGTGAAAATCAATGGCTCAGTGCATAATACATTTGACGTCGTTGAAAATAAAACCATACAGCTTCAGTGCAGAACATCTCCTAGTAGGCCACTGGCGAACATATCATGGTATCTAGACAATGACCTACTTGACCCTCACGAGAACGTATATCCATTATTACAAGATAATATCAATATAACTATTAGTGATATAACTCTCACCACAAGTAGAAAGATGAATGGTCGGGAAATTAGATGTAATGCAACTAATATAATGAATTACCCACAAGCGACAGCAAGTCTTTTTCTGGACGTTACATGTAAGTATTCATGTATGTTTTTATCCGGAATGAATCTGAAAATATCAAGTATCGTTATTCAATAGTACTTACTAAGTCAGTTGAATAATGACTAATTAATGTAGCAAAATACATTTGAATCATTTGGTGTTATGTAATACTGATTACTACAAGATACATCTTTGATATTAACAACAATCGTATTTTAATTTCCAGTCAGAATTGAATGTATTTTAACATAATTTTATGATTATATAATGATTATAGATCCTGCAAATAATCCAGAAATAGGCTGCAGTCAAAGCGATACTTACAAAGTTATTGCAAACAAAGAAAGTAACATAACGTGTACTGTGTCCGGTGGTAATCCAATAGCAAGATTATCTTGGAACTGTAGTTCTGTGGAGCAACGGACAAATCCACTTGCAAACGGCAATATTCCAAATGTATTATCGCTGACCCTAACTAAAGATACAACTTGTAAATGTTTTGCCAGAAATACTGCTGGAAACACTTCAACGTCTGTGCATATAGCTGTTATTTGTAAGTATGATTCCTGTACTTTGAGTTCATAAGTTAACAATTAAATGTGTACAAAATTTGATGCTCTTACTGAATATGATGATGGGATGTACTTTCTGGTATGTGTACAGACAATATTTTACTGAATGACAGTTGTGATGCTATTGTGAATATTCACATATTATAGTTACATACACTATGCACGCTAAACAAAGCGTTAAAAAGTACAACCATCTCTATATAAAAATCTGCAGTAACAATCGTACGTCAAAGGAAACTAGATTGTATTAATAAAGGACGGTTTCCATTTTAGATCCTCCTGTTATAGAAAAAATGCAAGATTTGTATGTTATTGAGGGAGATCGTGTCACTAAGCGTTGTATTGTCAATGAATCGACCTCTATGGTACAATGGAAATCAAACAAACATAACGTATTAGATGCAGTATTAACAATACCAACTGTTTCACGTACCGATGATACTATATACACTTGTATAGTAAACTACACCATGCAGCCATCATGTCAAGATGATGTGAAAGACAGTAAAGCCGAATCTCTTCATCTATACGTTTTATGTATGACAATATTAATCAATACTGGTGATTTTAAAATAGTGCTTTGAAACTGTTAACGAAACATGCCATATATTCTAAATATAGACACAATTCATTGTTTGTAGCGTAGAACGTGCAGCTAGCCTAATTAAAAATGCAACTATAACTTTTCCATACAGAAGTGAAATGAAATGATAACAAATTAAGATGTTAAAAATATATATATATATATTGTCCACATGTGTATAATGTTGTTGCAAACAAATTTATTCCCCAATGTTTCAAATAAACTGTACTTTAAGCTAGCAGTTAGATAATATACACAAGTATCTTCTAACTGAATGATTTTAGATCCACCTTCTGTTGATATTCCACTGGAATACAGAACAATTACTAAAGTAGAAGGTATGATGCTAAGATATAATTGTACAGTCGGACATGGAAATCCTCCAAATACAACTGTTACATGGGGAAGATCAGTTGACAGTAACATGTGGAGCACCTCGGAACTTGTTATACAAAATGTTTCCAGACAAGATGCCGCGGTATACACTTGCTATGCTACCAACGTCATGAAACGTACAGACGGAACGACAGAAAAAGGAAAAGGAAGTGGGAATTTTACCTTAGTTGTCCAGTGTAAGTTGTCACTACCTGTTTCATAAAGTATGATTCTATTTTAACTGTTTTGTTTGTGTGTATGTTGAGTTTGACAGGTATAATGGAGCTGTTTATACACTAGTTATTGTTATATATATTTAATTATATTTGTATGATCAAAAAGCAAAACATACAAAGATGTACTAGTATCAGTTTGTATGTTGTGTTATATTAACCTCTGGTAAAAGCATGATTAGTTAAGTAAACTATGACATAGAAATAATTTATGTATTTCAAGCAAACATCTAATTTTCCAGTCAAAGCAGACGTTACGTACTTCTACATTCACAGCTTTGAACATAATACCATTGTTGTTGTCAAAGAAAATACTCCACTTATATTTGTATGTCAACTAGAAAGTGAACCAACGGCTGATGTTAGAATAATTCATGACACAGGAGTTGTAGTAAATAGTTCTAAATCAAATGAATTGTTTTATTATACAACGTCATCGTGTACTGGACGATCTGAACATTACAATTGTCATGGAAATAATACATTCAACGAAGATCCTTCAAATCGTCAAATTGTTGTTGTAGTCAGATGTAAGTAGAGAATTATTTATGACCTGGAGGGGGCTAGGGGAGTTGGGGTAAGGCAACAATTTCCGTAACAGTATTCAAAAGTCATTATAGCTTATAAACAATGTACATTATAGTACTTCTCTTTTTTAAACCTAGATAGATATTATAGTTATCAAGATTATACTGTTTAATGTTTAGATATTATTTGAAGGTAAACCTCGACAGGATGATAAAGCGAATATTCAAAACAATATAACCAGCGCCATCAACCATACTGTAACATTAAGTTACATAGCTTTAGCATATCCACCTCCTACATTTACATGGTATAGAAATGGTTCACCCATAGACTCTAACGATGCACGTACACTTATATCGTCATCCACTCTACAGACAAACCTAACAATATCTCAAGTAGAAGAAAACGATTTTGGTCTATATGTGGTCAATGCAACAAATGATCTTGGATCGATTTTTGAATATTTTTACTTAAAACAACAAGGTAATATATTTAGATATATTCTAAATACTATCATCTGTTTCAACTATATGGCATATTGTTTATTTTCTAATTGGTATGAATTATAATGCTATAAGCATTCATAAGTAGAAACTTTATAACACGTATGTTACGAAATTGATTTTAAAATCCTGCGTATGAGTCGTATACTCCAAACAATTACATTCACTTTTTCTATCATAAAAACACATTTGCATTGTCTAAGAAACATGTTAACAACATGTCAATGGTTTTAATACCTTCCAGGAGTTCCAGAAGTACCAACACACTTCAAACAAATACACAGTACTACTACTGAATCAAATATTACAGTTAATTGGGCACGTGGTTTTAACAATGAATTTGAGCAGACACGATCATGTAAAATATCTAACTTGGGTGAACTAAAATTAAGTTTGAAATGTATCTTTCTGTGTTGATGTAGACTCAAATGTAACATTTCTACTAAACTATTATTAATTTATAGACATTTTTGAGCTAAGCGAATGTGAATCAGACAAATACTATTGACAACAAGTATTGCTACATGTCATTTGCAATAACCATATTTGTGATTTTATTAATATTTATAGAGAAGAGTAAAGAAGAAATCCGTTCCTCTGTAATTATTGTAACCGGAGGTTCAGCGGCAGGCGTTGTGTTGATATTGGGAGTAATCATAGGAGTCGTCATCTTGAAAAGAAGGTATATTCTAACATAATATCACCGCACTTCATTCATATATTAGATGAATGTATCTAAGTAATGTACACAATAATTTGAAGGGAAACATAAATACACCAGGAATTAAGTGGGCGGTGGATGTTTTGTAACGTTTTTAGAATGTAGAAATTATCATAATGCAGTATCTGCTATTTAATATTTCTAAATATACTGATTTGATGCAATGCTGTAACATGAGGTATGATCTTGTAAGTTCTGTGTTTAAGTGCTACGTAATACATTACAGAAGCAAAAACAAACACGGTAATCAATCCACTATCACTTCCGCAAGGACATCAGCAGTACATGTTAACGTTGGAAATGATCGAAATAATTTGCAGAAGAAAGACAAAAACCCAACAGTGGTTCAGCCCGATAGAACAATATATACAAATGTGGAATTAGGTAATATAAAACGTCGGAAAAAACAATGCAGATTCATCAAATCATGCTGGTGAATATGTCAACTTCTCTAAAAGGAATAAGAAAAGCCCTAAGAAAACAATGCCACGAAATGTCAAAGGCAGCTGATATAGGCAAAACGTTCAGATTTTTGAAATTAATATAGTTTTGTTTATGACATCGTTTGATGATGGTATCTGTGTAACTCTGGAGAAAACATCAGCATAAAAAAGTGATATCTTTTTACCGATTGATAAATCGAAATAAGATTAATTTCTAACATTTATGAAACAGTTTTATTTCATCAAATATTGTTTTTACATCACCATCCAAACGTCTACCTTCAGCAATACCTTTGAAATATTTCTATATTTTTAATCAATTGGTTTGTTCCTAAACGTTAAACACAACTCAACACACCGATGCATGTTATGTCAAATTTTGAATTTTATAATCGATAATTCGACTAATGTAACAGAGAAATTGTCCACGTATGATGTTCTTTCTTGTACCTTTTGATACTGTTCGATGCATGTGCTATTTTAGTCTCGACGAAAAGACCAACACCTAACCTTCCGCCATCAGTACCAGCAAAGACAGATTATTCAAACATACTAAGTAAGGTAGATGATGATGACAGTCATGAGATTATTAATGTGGTCTGTGGTGATGAAAATATATACAACAATTCTGCTGAGAAGATTGAGCATATTGAAAATATTTACGTTCAGGAACTTTTTTATTATGTTGCTGGGAAGTCGTTTCAGTCGTTTTCGACTGAATTTAATGTAAGTGTTTACATTCATTACACCGTAAAATAGTACACAAGATGAAAGTCATACAACAATCATGTTTCTTTCCATCGAACAAACTTACTACGAGTAAAAGCTACTTGCTAACCTTCCTCTAATTAGAAATACATTATATACATGTTTTGAGTTATAACACAATTGTACACTTTAAAACAAATAAGGACATTTAAAACAAAAGTCGGTATAAAAAAACTTAAAACGATGCAAATTTTATTTTCCAGATCTTACCAAAGGGTCTCACAATGCCTTGTACTATTGCGGTGAAACCGGAAAATATTAAATTGATCAGATACAATGGGATATACCCTTGTAAGTAATTTAAATTACTTGTGAATCTCTCACGAATCTTATCAAATCAACTTATCTCACTTATAACACATCTTTATCTTATAAACAAAATGAAACTCATTTCTATAAGACACCCTCACCATTTGTTGTTTAAGTAACACGCTTAAGTACAGGAAATAAACATTTTATTATTTAGTGAAATTAGATGTGTATAATATTGATTTTAATTGGAAGATACAAAAAGTTTAATGATATGACAATGTTTAATAATTATGTAATACCTCAAACGTTCGATTATGCCATATTCTACAAGTAATCTATGTATTTACAACGGTACGACTTAAGTACACAAATAAGTTTATATAAGTACTAAACATTGTAATAATTGTATCAGTTGTTTCTACTTTTGTCTGAAAGTTGTATTTAGTGTGTTAAATATGACAATTTTTAATGTTTTTTAACTTTATGTTCGGTATAGGTTAGTTTGCATCTGTACCTATTCTTGTATCAGACCATACTTACAGCATACAGATATTTATAATTGTTATCACAACATTATCATTTTTGGTGACTTCTATTCTCATCTGAACCTATTTTTTTATTTTTGAAGTACGACGTCATACAGTGCTGACACAGTAACTTAATATTTATATATAAATATTATTTTTGAGTTGTCAGAAGAAAGTACATGACACTTTATCTTTGCTATCTTTTGTATAATCAGGTTTCGGATCTATATCGCTATTAGTAATAAGAATATGAATTTATATAGATCATGAAATATCAAATAATGATTGTAGCTCGAAAGTAGCCAATTTACGTCTGATTTCAATAGTTATATCTATTATGCATGGGTTTTTGTTCGTTCCAAATACATTCGTTATGATTTTTTCTTTCTATTTTTAAATGTTGGAAAAATTTAGAATTTGCTCGCTAAATGTAAGAGGATTAGGTAATTCTAAAAAAAGACAACGTATTTTTCAATATTTAGAATCTAGTAACTATTCAATCTGTTTATTACAAGAGACACATTCAACGCCGATTATTATTAGATAAATGGAATACTGAATGGAAAGGTAAATCTTTCTTTAGTGAGAACAAAGGGAACAGTGAAGGGGACGCAATATTATTAAGTCCGAACATTGAAGGTGAAATTAAAAAAATAAAGAAATATTGATAGGTCGTTTAATCAAATTAGAAATAGTTGTAAAAGAAAATAAGTTTAATATAATGAATATATTCGGACCAAATGATGACAATATTGAAGTTTTTAAACTTATGAAAAACGATATTAACCAAAATATTGATGAACATTATATAATTGGAGGCAATTCTAATACAATTTTAGACATAAAAAATGATAAACGAAATGGTAAAACTGACACTCATAAAAAATGTAGAAATGAAATAAATGAAATAATAAACATTGGCCAATAAAATGGCGTTCTTTGAATCCATCGAAGTTTCAATATACCATTCACTTATTGACCTTGAATTTGAATGCATAAATATAAAAAGGGGGCCAGGCTACTTTAAACTTAACAACAGTATCTTAGTTGAAAAAGAATATAATATCAAACAGTGATTGTAAATAACGTCAAAGACATTGTTGAGATAAATAAAGAAACAGACCCAAACACACTTTGGGAAATTATACAAGGAACCATTTGAAATGTTACTATAAGATACACAACTAATAAAAAATGAGAGAAAAATAAGCTTGAAACGGAATTAAATGATACTATAAGTATGTTAGAACATGAACTGAATAGAACTAATTAAAATACAAATTTAGATGCAGTAATATCAGAGATAAATACAAAGCAACAATAATTAAATCAGATCAAAAAGAATAAATGGAATTTTAATACGAGCTCAAGCAATTAGTGTAGAAGGAAACGAACGAAATAGTAAATATTTTGCAGCCTTAGAAAAAACAAATGCAGAAAAGAAAATTATATATTAAGTAAAAATATATGATAATGAAATTACTTCTCAAAATTAAAATTTAAAGGCTCAGGCAACCTTCTACAAACAATTATATAGCAAAAAAGACAGTAAAAAAAATAGTTATAGCTTTTTTTACACCAGAAATAAATAAACTCATTGAAAACGAAAAGGTAGGCTGTGAAGGTATATTAAATGAAAAATAATGTTCTGGAGATCCAAAAAGGCTCCGGTTCCGATGAAATCACAGTTGAATTTGAAGTATTTTGTTTATTTGGCAAAATTACATGAATTCTATAAATTATTCATATATCACTTGGCAATGTTTATAAAAACAGAGTGTTATGTCACTCCTACCAAAACCAAATAGAGACCTAGAAATGCTAAGTAATTGGCGCTCAATTAGTCTACTTAACGTTGATTACAAACTTGCTACAAAAGAATGAAAAAAGTCATTAGTTCTATTATAAGCTGCTCACAAACAGGTTTTATTAAAGGCAGATACATTTATGAAAATGTACGTTTGATATTCGAAATAATAGAATATGCGCAGCAAAACAAATACCGGGCTTACTCCTATTTGCCGACTTCGAAAAGGCCTTCGATGCCCTTGATCACAATGCTATGATAAAATGTTTACATCATTTTAATTTTGGCGAATCATTAAGTGGGTAAAATTATTTTATAGTGACATAACCAGTAAAATCATAAACAATGGTTATTTTTCTGAAGCTTTCAACATACATCGAGGAGTTAGACAAGGCTGTCCTCTTTCTTCTTCCCTCTTCATTATATGAATCGAATTCTATCAAATTATGTTCACAAAGAAAATTCTATTAAAGGTATTACTATTAACAACTTTGAAATAAAACAGTCACTGTTTGCGGATGATGCCACCTTTATGAATAACGGCTCTAAACAGTCAAGACAAACAATTTAAATGGACATCTGACTCAGCTCAAACTCTTGGCATAATATTTACAAATGATAAAGAACAAAATCGTAAACTAAATTTAATACCTAAAATTGAAAGTTTCAATAACTGTTTAAAACTATGGCAACATAGGAAATTAACATTATTAGGAAAAGGTACTGTCTTAAAAACATTTGCACTTCCAAAAAACCTATCTACCTATTAACTGTTCTATCAAACCGGTCTAAACAAATAATACAAAACATTACCACTCTGATGTTTAATTTTTTGTGGAACAACAAACTGATAAGATTAAAAGAGATACGCTTGTGTTAGATCATACATTGTGAGGAATAAGAATGGTCAACTTGAACTATTTTCTTAATGCTCTTAAGGGTGGTCACTCGTGAGCTTATGTGATACAAAGCAGTCTTGCTATATGTCGTAAAATTTCAAGTTGAAATTATTGTAATTTTGGTCGTTTAATATAGTGAACAATGCCATTTAAACATTTAAATGATTTCAAAGCAGTCCATTTAGTTCGTCTGTATATCTATACAACAACAGTATGTCGTGCAGTATTTATTAGTCTAAGGTTGTTAAATTGTGTATGAATATTTATATAACCTGCCTGGTTAGCAAATATTTTATCAAAGTTCTTAAAAACATTGTTTAAATTTCTTTTTAATATTTATATTAAATTGTTTGCTGTTGTAAAACGGTGGGTGGGGTAAGTTCTCATGAAGATCGGCATTATGAACATATATGTTGAAAAATATTTATCCAAAATGCATGCAAGTCCATAAAGGTATTGTTTCTGAAATGCGTATGCGGTTATTTATGCAGCATGCAGTGGGTTTGGCCTTTGAAGAGGTCATTAACTAAGAAATTTCAAGTTTTTTGCTGAAAAAAAAAGCTATGAGACTTAACATTTCACATGATATCTTTCTTTTATGAACATAGACATATACTTTTAATGTCATATTTTTAAGTGGTGTTTAACTTACTTCAGCATAATCAATGTTATTCAAAATCCTTGTTAACCCATCAATATGTAAAAATTGTATAAAGTTTATTTGTAAACCCTTCTTTTTATAGATCTTAATTTGGTAAAAAAGACAATGTTTGAAATAGTACAATGTCAAGGAATTGGAGTTTCTTCTACATTCAGGCTGTGATACACCCACTTTTTTAAATTGATATGGTTAACATTTACTGAAATTTCTCTACCCATACCCCCTTTTAAAAGCCGTTATTAGGAAAATAACCAGTTTTGCGGCGTTTCGTTACCTCATTTATTGTTATTTATAAACGTGGACAATTTACCGTGTGGAGACATGTTTTGTGGCCGTGACCAGTTGATGTTAGGTGTGTATCATACTTATGTCAAGGACGATGTAAATTTTGCTGCTTCCATATAAGCTGAAACACGACTCGTCAACAAATGAGATGTAAATAAGCAAAGAACTCCGTTCATTTTAAAAAGGGATTGTCCACTGAATCCCATTTAAAATTGCGATTTTCAGCAAATTTTGCTGAAAATATGCATGCATTTTCAATACCTTGACTGGAAATTAGAAAACATAAATTTGTAGGAAATATAATTCACAAATCTGCTATTTTAATATAAATACATAAAATTTAACATATATAACATATTATACAGCTTACAGAACAATTAATATTACATTAAAATTCAGGATATGAAATGTTCGGCTGGATTTTGAGATGTGAATGTTCTGCCGGCGGAACATTTTCTCCAGAAACTGTAAAGTTGCGCATGAAATATATCAAAAAGAGTTTTTGTGATGTGAACGTTCCGCCAGCGGAACATTTTCTCCAGAAACTGTAAAGTTGCACAAGAAATATATCAAAAATAGTTTTGTGATGTGAATGTTCCACCGGCGGAACATTTTCTCGAGAAACTGTAAAGTTGCACAAAAATATATCAAAAACAGTTTTTGGGATGTGAATGTTCTGCCGGCGGGACATTTTCTCCCAAAACTGTAAAGTTACACAAGAAATATATTAAAAACAGTTTCTGTGATGTGAATGTTCTGCCGGCGGAACATTTTCTCCAGAAACTGTAAAGTTGCACAAAAATATATCAAAAACAGTTTTTGGGATGAGAATGTCCTGCCGGCGGAACATTTTCTCAAGGAACTGTAAAGTTGCACAAGAAATATATCATAAACAGTTTTTGTGATGTGAATGTACTGCCGGCGGGACATTTTCTCCAAAAACTGTAAAGTTACAAAAGAAATATATCAAAAACAGTTTTTGTGCTGTGAATGTTCTGCCGGCGGAACATTTTCTCCAGACACTGTAAAGTTGCACAAGAAATATATCAAAAAGAGTTTTTGTGATGTGATTGTTCCGCCAGTGGAACATTTTCTCCAAAAACTGTAAAGTTGCACAAGAAATATATCAACAATAGATTTGTGATGTGAATGTTCCGCCGTCGGAACATTTCTTTTGATACCTTATGAATCTTCAGAATATAATTGTTCTGCCTGCGGAACATTTTCTTAAGAAACGGCAAATTAAGTTGCACAAGAAATGTATCAAAACATTTTTTTATGTGAATGTTCCGCCGGCGAGACATTTTCTCAAGAAACTGTAATGTTGCAAAAGAAATGTATCAAAATACAGTTTTTGTGATGTGAATGTTTCGTCGGTTGTGAATGTTCCGCCGGCAGAACATTTTCACAAGAAACTGTAAAGTTGAACACAAAATATTGATAGTTAACCTATATATTAGTGTTCCGCCGGCAGAACATTTCTATTAATTAAGATACCATGCGGTTTATCATTATCTGATATTTTCTTTCATATCAAAATACAGCTTATGTAATGCGAATGTTCCGCTAGCTGGCTTAGGATAAGGTAAACAAAGAAGATATAAGATATAATTTCTGAGATTTTCAAAAAATAACACTTATGTCACATGTCAGTGCTACACTGGCGGAACATTTCTTTAAGGATACCTTTAAGGATACCATGCTGATAATCATTATCTGATATTTTCAAAAACTAGTCTGCTTCATTCAGCGTCTCATAGAACACTTTCCTGTCACTGAACACTTCCCTCTCACAGAACTTAAACTGACTCAGAGTCAGACTGTGGAGTTTTAAAAAGCGTGCTGACATTTTAATTTGTTTCAACAGTCTGTTTGCTTCTGCTTTAAAATGGTCTGGAATTACAATAACTGGAGTCCAAGTTGGTTTGCCTTTGAGGAATTGTTCATTGCCCAATATCCACAAGTTATATGCTTTCCTTTGAAAATTACTGGGGTTGTGTAACATAAGAAATTTTCACAAAATATGGTTCCAGTCACAATAGAAAGCAATTTCTGTGTGTTTTTGTTAATTTTCCACTGATTTGACTTAACGCTGCATCAATATCTTCATGGGTACGACCAATCATCAGGAAGGATATGTGCACCTGCAATGTCAAAATAAATGTTGACATTAATAAAAGAAAAAATGCAAGATTTTAATAATCTATTTGTGCATGTAATGGGTGAATACTGATCTTTCTGTAGATATACTAGTATATATAAATTTAAGCATTTTGTTTCCCTAAATCTGCACGCATTAAAGATATCTTTTGATCTACATTGAGACAAAACTTATGAATTCACACGCCGGCGGAACATTCACATTTCAAAAACTGTATTTTAAATTTATATGTTTCTTGTTCAACTTTATATTTCTTTAGAAAATGTTCCGTCGGCGGAACATGCACATTTCAAAAACTGTATTTTTATATATTTCTTGTTCAATTTGATATTTCTTTAGAAAATATTCCGCCAGCGGAACATTCACATCTCAAAAACTGTATTTGGTATATTTCTTTTTCAGCTTGTTAATTTCTTGAGAAAATGTTCCGCCAGCGGAACATTTCAGATCATGGAATTATGTTATATATGTTACTTTCTTATGTATATTTAAATTAAAAAAAACTGAGTTAATAAATTATTTTTTTTTAACAAATTTATTTCTTTTTTTTTCTCTTTTTATTCCAATTCCAAGTTGAAATATTGAAATATGCATGCATATTTTCAGCAAAATTTGTTGAAAATCATCATTTTAAATGGGATTCAGTGGACAATCCCTTTTAAAATGGACGGAGTTAAAGGCTTCTAATCTCAATCAGTGAATGCTGAGTACATACATTGTATCACTTCGAGGACAATTAAACGGATATTTCTTAATTTGTTACAAAATTTGTGAGAAATAACATGACTCCGATGCAAAAAAGTGGCGAAGAATTATCATTTAAAACCCTAAACCAGTGTTGTCTTATTGTATGGCCATTATGTTAACATGTATCCTGCCATTTTGCCCACAGTTTTCCGATTTCTTCGGTGAAGTATTCCTCCAGTCTTTTATAGGCTTTAGGCATGTTTACATGTTAAATGCTATCAAACTTTCCGAGTTGTAAGAAACACCTCAGCTTATGATATTGAATCATTTCTTCTTGTCCGCCATATTCTTCTTCTTCCGGAGTCGCGTGATTCAAAGCATGTGTAATACAAATAATTGTGAGCAAATTATTGATTTTTAGATGACCACTCACGTGTTATCATACCAGATGATCCATATTTCTTCTCGAATGCTTCTTATGTGGACGTAAGTATTCAATTAAAATTCGATCTTGAGAGAAAACATTTGTTTTGCATTTGACTAACATTTGCATTCATTGACATATCGATACAGTTGACAAATAGATACGTTCGTGGTTTACATTGTATCAAGTTCCGTTGGTAAGAACAAATAAATCACTTATTCGTATATATCTAAAAACTCTGACGCGCTAATAAAGATTTATCCTACGAAATCGTGTGGAAGATCAAAGCGGGTCAAGTGGTCCAAATGTACGAACGATCAGGACTCGTTTTGCTGATTTGCTTGATCTCAATGCTAATGTCGTATACCCCAGAAAATACGCACGCCTGTCACCTATCAATTGTCTTTTTTTGCAGGGTCTCAAGAACAAGAAAGGATATATTGCGTCACTAGGTAATCACGCCCTGTATAAAGTAAAGCAAAAACCCCTTTTACTTTGTACATGTTTTATATCTGAAAGTCATATAAACAAACTCGTGTCTAATAGCAAAAATGTATCTTAACTTATAATTGTTTTCTATTTACTTATGGAAATCTTAGCGTCGTATTTCTTACATTTACATTTACTTGCATGTTATAGGCCCAACAGCTGATACATCAAATGGATTCAAGACGTTTTGGAAAATGGTTTGGCATGAGCAGTCGGACATTATTGTGATGCTGACAAATCTACGGGAAATTTCGGCAAGTAAACTAGCTTCGCACCATTACTTATTCGTGACCATTTTCCATTTACCAATTCAATGTTTTAAGATTATTCCTAAATATAGCCTTGTTGATACCATATACACCATTATGGTATTGACATTTAATATGTTATCTTCATTTCAGGGAATGAAATGTGAACAATATTGGCCAAATTTAAGACAAACCATGATGTATGGAGAGGTGACTGTAACATGTATTAATGTTGAGAGCTTTGCTGAATATACTGTCAGAACATTCAACGTATCTCATGTATGATTTTTTTTTGTTCCACAATAAGCTTAGATACCACGAACTATATGCATTCATTAAATGGTAATGTAAAAATTTGCTCTGTTCTGGTAGAATAATTGAACACAAGCACTTTAAAATTTCTGTGAATATAAGTTAAAAGACCCCTATAAAAAAACACATTCACAAAATACCACAGACCCAGATAACACAATCCCCTAACATACCAAAACACACAGCAACATACACATTAGAAACAAAACACCGAAAGGTACCACCTTGGAGTGGTTTGCATATTTTTAATTCTCTGTTAACCCGTACATTGTCGTCATTGATTTTAGGGAGGACATACCAGAACATTAACACAGCTGCACTTTACTGCCTGGCCTAACAAAGGCGTTCCAGATGATCTTACAAGTCTGCTGGAATTCAGACAACGAATGAAATATACACCTTCTCTTGAGTGGGGACGGATAATTGTACACTGCAGGTAAATATACTTGCTAATTTGGATATAACAATTAAGATATACCAAAGTTAAGGATGTCATGAGTTTTCTGTGATAGCCTCCGATCGATTTAACACACATACAGTCCGTCAGTGGTCTAGTGGTTATGGTAAATACAAGCTCATTTTATTCAGGATCAGAACAAGGTCACATGTGATAAATCTTTCTAAATAGATAGTGCGACGTTAAACTCCTGGTGTACTCAATGGATACTCAATTGCATGGTTTGGTATTTCAGTGCAGGAGTTGGTCGGACTGGTACGTTAATTGCTCTAGATCTACTCATAGCAGAAGGCGAAACAACCAATTCCATAAACGTGTCCTCGTGTATCCGTAATTTGAGAAAACAGCGAGTTAATATGGTGCAAACCGCGGTTCGTATGCTTGCATGTCATCATTTGTCCTTGTACCTGATACAATATTCAAACTTAAGATGTTTATTGTAAATGTACTGAATATTATAAAAAGATGCTACATCGATTTCCGTTCATAGCAAGACATCAATACATGTATAGTGCATTTGAAAAATAAGAGAGAGAACAACGAAACGTCACTAGAAATGGGTTCGAAAATTGTAAACTAAACTTAAAAGCATGAACATTGAACATCAATATCAAAGGCCAGACTAAACAACTCACTATAGATACCTAACAAGCTTTAAATTATAAAATGATTCTACGGACATGACTTTTCTTTGATTATTTAACTAATTCTGGGATTCTAATCTTTCTATGGGCGGTAACATTAGTACATTCGGTTCTTACCGAAAACATTCTGCCGAAGTCGTTCTTTACCACTGTCAAATAGTTTATCATGCTTCATGCACTATTTGTGAAACACGCAAGAATTTTTCGAGAAAAACTCGTGTTTTCATGAATTCCCTTCGAAGAGAATCCAGTTGCAGTAAATGGTAAAAAACAAATATAAATCTGTATAACTGGACAAAAATGTTACATTTCCCACTCTGGTTATATCAGTTAGTATTCAGGTAATACTTGAGGGACATGTTATGAACAAGTCATACTTATATATTTAGGAGCAGTACGTATATATCTACAAAGCATGTGTCTATGCCTTAGCCTTTAAAAGCGGATGTATACCTGCTGACAAATTTCGTGATAACCTGAAAAAGACAACTGACGCTATGTTCAGTGACGAGTTCAAAGTAAGTATATCTGGCATTCTATAGACATTTGGATGAAGTTTGGATGAAAATCATTTAAACTTCTGGAAAAAAAAACATTGGACATTTATAAAGGTTCAAGGTTAAGTCGAGACCGAAAGAAAGCATATTAAATTAGTTAATTTAGAAACTGATCTAATATTTGTGCAGTTCATTAGTGTCAGATTAGGTATTGGTATAAAGGAATAATTAGAATAAAAAACATTTATTATTATAATAGTGGACTGGTATGAACGAAATGATTGTACAACATTTATTGTAAACAAAAACTTCCATTGTCATCTGAATTACACATGTTACGCAAATTAACTACTCCAACCGCATTAATACATTGTATTTGTTATCTAAAAGAAACTGAAACCAATGGTAGACAATGAAAGTGAAAAGGAAACGATAGCAATACAGAACAATACTCAGGAAAGATCAAATCGCTCGAAGGCGGAAGTAGCTGGTATATCAGACATTTAAACTTCATTTTCTAGCTAATATTATCATATGATCATTATAATTTTAAATGTAATGAACGAAGGTATTGCTGCATTGTAAACAATCTTTACAGAAAATGTTAACGTACCATTCATTATGTTCTTAAATGACAACCTTGACACACTGTCATTTTCTTTTTTGGGGGGCGGGGGTTCCAGGATTCCCTGCCTGACCCCAAACTTGCTCTAAGAACCACCCACCTTTCGTAATCTAGCTGGACATCTTCCTCATACGTGGAGTCTGATCCCGAATGGTATTCGAACTCACAGCGGTGTGAGGCTAGTGATTACTCATTAGAGTACATAACATTTCAACCACGGTGGCCTTATGATTGAGTGTTATAACAATGCTGTACAACAATTATACTAGGTGTACATTGTTTGTAATGTTATGTTTGTGTGTATGTGTGGAAGTGCTTACTTACGTTTGTTTGTTCTCATTGAGAAATACAAAAAAAATGTATGTTAAAATCTTTTGTAGGAAACAAGCATCGTGTACGACTTTATGTAGACAAAACATCAGAAGAGTCAGATTACATCAATGCTGTTTACATCAATGTAAGCATTCATTTGAAACATACAAAAATACTAAATACAGTTAACTTACAACAGAGTTTTCATATTGTATTACCGTATGTGGCATTATCTTGCAAAATAAAACCTAGTGTAATGCGTACATAGATTACAAATCATCGCAGGTAATTTATAATCTAAATTATACATTTTGATACTTTTTATCAAAATGATTTGAATACTTTATTCGTATTATAAACTAAATAACTTACTTTATTTACAGAGCTTTAAAATACAGAACAGATTTATTGCTGCCCAGTCTCCGATAAAGAACTTCGTTCAGGATTTCATCTGTATGATTTACCAACAGCAATGTATTTGTGTTGTGGACATGGAGGAACAAGTTCCGACAAAATTGGTTAGTGAAGTACAAACACAGTTTTCAGCGAAAATAGAATTCACAAGACGTTACAATGATTACAGTTAATGTATAGGTGGTGTTTTTTTAAAAATATTTTCATTAGAACTTGTATTGTTATGTTATAGGATGTAGGAAACTATATGCCGCCGACAAATCAAACAATAACTCTTGGAGGATACAGAATTACAACCACTCCGCTAGATGTCAGTCCAAAATACACCGTCAATAAAGTGAAGATTGAAAACACTGGAAAGGTACCATCATCACTCATATTATCTGATGATTTATATTGTATTGTTCTGCATGTGATTGAATGTCTGAAATCTATATACTGTCAACAACCGTGATGTACAACTGTAAGTATGTTTGTACATATATCATCAATGGTAAATTATAAGCAATACGTTAACACTGCATGTAATATGTGTTACATCCCATCTTTTACAAAAGTTCTTTTTCATCGTTGTAGGCCTACCAGGGAGAGTGGACAACGTATCACTTCAAATATCATGACTGGAAACATAATAAAGAAACGCCTGATGCTCCTCGTGATTTTGTAGAATTCACGAGGGAAGTAGAAGAATATGCCACTCAATTTGGTGAAAAAGAGTCACAAGTTCTAGTACATTGCATGTGAGTGTTGGTAAAACGTTTATGAATAAAAACATTTTCTTAAATCCATTCGATACTTACTTGTAACTTCACCCATTTATGCCATAAATATTGAAGATGCTCTGGGTAATCACATTTTATTTTTTTTAGAAATATACTTGACATGGAATCTTATCCTTCTAGGGATGGTTGTGGGAAAAGTGGCTTGTTTTGTTTCGTGGCATGTCTGTTGGAGAAAGTAGAATGTGAAAGACAAGTTAATATTGGGAACACTTTGCGACAAGTTAGGAACAGACGAAAGACTGTAGTCAGAAGTCCAGTATGTATATCATTTCAAGTTAAATACTTGGCTTATTATTTTGTTTGATTTCAGGTTATGGCAGGATTGTGCATTGCAACATTTGTCACTTTTTTACTGTATT
Source organism: Lutraria lutraria (assembly GCA_964023205.1). Lineage (NCBI taxonomy): Eukaryota > Metazoa > Mollusca > Bivalvia > Venerida > Mactridae > Lutraria > Lutraria lutraria. The sequence continues at coordinate 33,211,492 of OZ026847.1, forward strand.
GCTTTTCTCCTATTTCATCATTTTAAATGATTTGAATAACCAAATGTGTACTATCGGTACGAAACATTTATACTGGTAAGTACTTACTTTTGAAAACTGCAGTTTTATAGTCCTGTTTCATTGTAATAAAATTATCTATGTGTGTAGTAACCATGTCCGTATGTTTCTTCCTTTTCAGAATCAGCTGAAATTCTGCTACAAAACAATTGATGCATTCATAGATATGAACAAAAACTTTTCAAACTGTAAGTTAAGGTACATGAATCACTAATATTCCTACACAGTAAGGGTAGTGTGATCCAACAATTAACGGTGATTTCTGTATTTTCTCATAATACTTTCAATGAAATAACTTTTGAATGAATAGCTAATCGCCCTTAAGATTTATGTGCCTGATTAGTCATATGCAATTCATATTTACACTTTTTGTGTTAATTTCATTTTATCTCATGCAAGTGTATAGTGGTGGTTTGTCTCCAGTCACATTCAAAAATTTGTTTCATTATGTACTTAATAAAAGTTGTGATCTTTTCTGTTCTATATCTCGTATAGATCTATGAATGTTTCTTTCCAGTTTACTTGCTGACATGTACATTTTCCTGCTGGAGATTTTCTTTGCTTGTTTACTTAATTGTCACTGATATCTGTAGTCACACATATTTCCCTATACATCCGGAAGTTTTGGAAGTCAAACTATTCATTGTTTGAAAGCGATACATTTTGATCTAAACAGGAAAATTATGCTTAAATATCATAGATGAGTTTACACAGCACAATAGCATTCCAACCTTATATGTCGTTATCATTTGAATACTTGTTGATAAGGTTTCATGTATGATATAAATTTGATATGGTATTATCATGATGTAATTTCTTTGTTCTGTTTCTCGATGATTGATGAGTAAATAATCTCTGCCGCACGAGATACATAAAATTTGCATAGAACTTCTATCTACATTATCTACATGTATTTTGATAAAGAATAGTGTAAAGTACTAACATAGTAATATTTGTGTTCATAGATTATCAACACATTCATTCACATAGATTTTTCTAGACCAATTTTAGTCATGGGTACGAGTTTATTCTAGTTGTTTGCGGGTATATAGTATTGTGTATATTACTAATTTGGGTATCACTGGCCATTTGATTGGCTAATGGTGATGTCGGTCATTTTGATTGGCTATTCGTCGCGTAACTTGTTACGTTTAATGAATATGTTAGTCAACTCTTTTGTTGAAAGGTAAGTGAGTCATGTAGGCGGCATTGTTCTGTGATAAGTTGTTGTTGCGTAATATCGGCAAAGTCATTAGAAGCAAGTTCAGTGTGGTTGTATCATAGTAGATTATGGTGAATTTTGTTAGTTATAGGGTATATTTGATTTGATTGGTGTTTGGTATGGTATTACCAAGTACTTGGGCACTATATGCATGAATGTATTATTTTGTCAAATACTCATGGTTGTCAATATATGTGTATTATTTATAACTTGTAAATATGTTATACTCTCCATAATGGAGGATTGAATAAAATATACTGACAATATCCTTTATGAAAAAGCAACTTCATACAAAAAAACTAAACTAATGCTTCTTGTAATTCGTCTAACTAGTTTTTCTTGTTATAAAGACTTAAATAATACTTCAGGTGAATATTAATGGATGTAACTCTTAAGATACATGTGACTATGAGACTTTGTTATCTTTTGTTTTGTATAGTGTCTTTATATTTTTATGGAATTAAGTTAATGATGTTTTTAAACATTCTTTATACATGTTTTCTCATAATTAAAGTTCATTTTGTTAATAGAATTAGTCTTCCTGTTCTGTGTTTTTGCACAAATACCTGTGCACTATTTAAAGAAGATGTTTGAACTTTGTTTGCAGAGGATTACATTATAAATCTGACGTTAACAGAATCTGTTAGATCACACGTCTGTTAAAACGTTTTGTGTCACCGGCCAAATGCTAAAAAAGCTATTTGCATTTCAAGGTCATATCATGGTGTCTTGTTGACGTTCCAAAAGAAGAATTTGGATAATAAAACATGTCCCTTGTAGTTAAATTCTTAAATGACACCAACGACGGCGGAGAAAGAAAAATATCTGCGTACAATAATGGTGACTAACATTTCCTGTTGATAACATTAGCTATTGTTAGATCACATGTGTCAGAAAACATGACTGAACACTCGAGCACGTTATTGTTAACATCTAGGTCAAGGATCGAACGTTATGTGTCTATGTTTATAGAAACCTTAATAATACAATGTAGATCTTAAGATTTGTATTATAGACTATGGATTTACACAATACATACATACGTTCCTTATAATCATCAGGCGTTGACATAATTAATAAATGCTTATATGCATAATTTGGTTTAAAGTAATTAGAATACATTTGTGCGTAATATTTACATGAACATTACACACAACAGTCTTATGTTGACACGGTGAACTGGGGTTGGCCACTTCCTGTCTCCTGTGACAAACATGCCCTCGTTACATCTGCAAATACTATCTATCGTTTGTATAAGACTAAGACTGGAATTGCGTGTTTTATTAATACACTTTTAATGAATTAAGATTTGTTTCATTTTGCTAAGAACGTTTAAAGGGAGAGTATTGGTTTTCTTTATAAACCTTGTGTTGACCTGTTCTTCTATTTGATTTATGTTTTAGTGTTTCTATATACTCGTATGTGTGATTTTGAGAATGTATGCGTAAAATAAAATGAATAAATATGAACTTTAGTTACTAACAATGAATTCACAATCATACAAATAAAGAATTCCATTATATATTATAGTCAAACTCTACATAAATTCCGCTAATGATAACGTTTTATTACAAATGCGGAAAATATTGCACGTTGAAACATTTGAAAGAAATGAGTAAAATAAAAAATTAGTGAATAAATACATAAAATTATTCAGTTAAATGTATGATACTTCAAAAGAGAAAAACAATTCAATTAAGAATATGAAGTTGTTGTAAAGTTGGGCATTATTTCATTCACGTGAAAGTTATCATTTATCTATTGTGGGAGCATAATCGTTTAACTAGTTATTTTAGTTAACACAAGTTTATCGTTTTGGCAAAAACAAACCTATTAAAGGTAATAATTGCTTTTAAAAAAAGGTTAGTATAAAATGCTTTTAAAGGAGAATTGCATGAAAGAGCGATGACAAAGTTTATGATGCCAAAACTAATAGAGAAAACGAAAGTTAACAAGAATGTATATCTGCTAGAAAAAGCACACGGAACTAGGGCAAGGCAATTATGTTTATCAAATTATCAAGTCTGGTACAGAAGTATGTTGAACAGTGTAAAATTATATTTGACTTAGTAATACAAGAAAATACATAATTGTCACAAAATACCCTTTTTTGGAACTGTATACAGGTACTTCATTAGCCACATACTTCATTTTATGCAACAAAATCGATACGCACATTTACTAACATTATGAATTACGTATGTACAAAATAAAAGGAGTGCTGACAACTAATCAAAATTGATTTGAAAGATACAAACAAAACACATTGACGAAGAGATTTAAACAAGGAATAAAGTGTGTTTGCTACAAAAAATCTTATCTATGTCCATTAAACGGAACGATATATCCGAGATATATATATATATATATTATATCAACACACACACTCATGTAAAGCAAACACATACAAATTGTAGATGGAGGACAAAACGTCATCAATAGAATAGTAATTATTTTACATATGTTTATAATGTAACCAATCACAGTAGTAATATGACCCGAGAACCGAGAAACAGATTTTTGTCTTGCATATCATTATTAATTTGAAATAAATTACATTGTGAATCTGTATCATTTACTTAATATTGAATGTAACGGTTTAACACATATCATACGGTATATTATCAATCAACTATATAAAATTGGTAGTAATATTTAATAAATGCTCATTGTTGTATGAGAGAGACTATGTCAGTTTAGAGATTAACTGGGCCAATATGAGAAAACTAGGGCCAATTCACGAAAACACCGAGCCAATACGAGATTCAAGCATTTTGATTAGTTGAGAAGGAGGGTCAATACGAAATTCAAGAATTTTGATTGGCTGATAAGGAGGGCCAAAACTAAAAATTAATAATAGACATAGAAATTAACGCTATCTTGAAAAACGGTATTGACTAAGACCCCCAGAAGCTGATTTAATACTCAAAAGCAGCTTGCTCACCCAGACCTGTGGAATTAATTGGTGCAGAGCAGCATAGTAATTTCATATTAGATTTGTTATTGGGCCTCTGGCCAATACGACAGTCCTTGGCCAAATATCAAAGCCAATATGAAATCACTTGATTAATAACATTATGATTCAAGAAACTGGTAAGGCTATGCATTTTAAACGACTCTACGGTCCTAACAAATATGTCCACAGAATAGAAAATAAAACTACTATGATTGTATGAAGCTATAATGCTACCCAGCATCACACTAGACAATAAATCCAATTAATACACTGGACACACAAAAAACACTAGAAGACAGACCATCGAATTTAGAGAAATGCATGCTCTATGTTTTTCTATAATTATATTACATAACCATTGATAAGAGCCACACTTTTTCTTCAAACATAATCTTTGATTGGTGAACAAAACGTTAAATGTGTGATATTATTGTCTAATAGTTCCAGACAATAATTGTATTGCAGCAATCAACTGGAACGTGGGGTTTAAAGATATAAAACATGGAACCTCACGAATTGAGTCTTTAAACTGGATTTATTCTAACTTTTGAACGAAAACTTATTTGTGTCAGCGGTCATCGAAATAGTGTCGTATTTTCTAAATACAAAAACAATCTCATTAATCAGTTGGTAATAATTCACTCCTTCAGCATACCGACATAAACAATAATTGATTACCTCCCTTTTATATCTGGATAATTATAGTGAAATATATATATACACATAACCGTCTCGTTTATGTTAAAGTTTATACTTAAATGAAAAAATGTTGGGTAGTATGCTGCGTCTGCAGAACATGCAATGGGTAAAAACGGCATTTGTCAACCAGTAATGAAATTGTTGTTTGAATATTTTCCAGCAAGGATCCATAACATAGAATACTGCTGTTTAGATACGAAGTTCAGTACCACTTTCTTGGTCCTTTTCAAGACAAAATATATGCTCTTAAGTGTTATATGTACCAATCTAATTAGGTTTATTGAAATACTTGCGTTGACTGACTATACTTTGCTCATTTTGAATAAACTTGATTCTTCAAAAAGACATCAATGGAATACACTGAATAGGTATACAATACCCAAATCACAACGTAAACGAAGAATATGTGTTTTATCTTATCATGTTATAATCCATTAATAAACTATTTTTGTAACCAATGTTTCATGACTTGTAATTTACATGTATTGTTGTCACTCTAAGAATAAAAAATATAAAAAACATCTTTCATTACTGCGATGATATGTAAAAACTGTACAAAACTAATTAAAATGATCATATAATGCTTAATAAATTATATTGTATTTGTTTCCTTGTTCTACTTCTCAAGTAGACATTGTACACATATATGTCTTCACACACAGTTCAACCTAAAACTTATCCTTATAAACGTCTGTTCATCTGAACTTCCTGTTGTATTGCATTATTTACGGATGTTTCAATACTTATCTTCGTGTGCTGCAATATACACTCAACAAAAAAATTAAAGGGTCACATATATAGGGTTAAATATCTTTTATTGGTATGAAAATAATTTGAAAATAACAATTGCTAATAAATATCAAAACCCTTTAGAATAACACTTGAAGTCAAACAAGTAAATGAGTGCAAACACGGTCATGGTTGAATGGTTTCAATTAGACAGGTATCAGAAAACTCAGTTTTCAACGTGCACGGGAATTTCGAATCAAGTTGTTTGTTATGCTGCAATGATTCTGCAAACAATTGTTTTATTGAATCAAGTACATATTTTTGTTTAAATGCAAAATCAAAGTTCATGAATGGAATATCGTTCAGAAAGAATGCCTTAAAGACGTCATTTGACAAATAATGAACGACAACGTGCACTTGGTCGTTTGCTAGCTGGTCAGACTGCGTCAAGTTGCGGCAGACTTTAATGTTAGTCAGAGCGTCCTCGGCAGGTTGTGGCAATTGTACCTGGATACTGGGGATGTGCAACGGAGACCAGGTCAAGGTCGTTCGAGGGTCACAACTGCTGCACAAGACCGACGTTTATCGCTTATGGCACGACGTCGACGGTTCGACTCGGCGGTTACTCTGAATAGAGACTTTGAACAGACGTATGGTTATCGGATCTCCGTTCAGACAGTCAAGAACAGACTCCATGATTCCAACCTGCGTGCTAGAAGACCAGTTGTGAGACCGCCCTTGACCCCACACCACCGAAGATGTCGTCTGGTGTTTGCGCGCAACCATGTGCCGTTTGGACGTCAACGTTTGCGCAATATTTTGTGGACTGACGAATCCAAAATCCACTTGGATTTCAATGACGGGCGCAGACGTGTGTGGAGACAAAGAAACGAACTTTTCCGGGACTGCTGTGTGGCAGAGCGTAACCGCTTTGGAGGAAGGTCAGTACTGAATTGGGTGGGTATATCGTACGACGGGCGTACGGACCTCTTCGCCATCAGGAACGGGTCTCTGACTGGTGTGAGATACAGGGACGAGATCATCAGCCCTATCGTGCACCCTTACGCGGCTTACGCCGGTCCTTACGGTCAAGGCTTCATCTTGATGGACGACAACGCCAGCCCGCATCGTGCCAGGGTGGTAGACCAGTACCTGTACCAGCAAGGCATCGAGCGGATGGACTGGCCGGCGAGGTCACCAGACCTCAATCCTATAGAACATGCCTGGGACATGCTGTGGCGCGGGATGTCCGCTCGTAATCGGCAACCAAGGACCGACCAGGAGCTGCAAAACATGCTAGTAGAAGAGTGGCTAAGGATCCCTATCGCATACATCAGGAGGTTGATTCTCAGCTTTCCTCAGAGGTGCCAGGAAGTCATTCATGCGCGTGGTGGACACACATGATACTAACTATAGTTTGTGGTGAGAACCAGACAGATGTGACGTTTTGTTAAGTTTTTTGTTACCCCACCCATCTTGGCTGACACGCGGATTTTTTAGGGTGGTTGTGTTTGATGGATTACTGTGATATTTTTTTTCAAAGAATGGAATACTGTACAATGAAGTAAACAGGTACATTTATATGTCAGTATAAAAAATATCTGAAATAAGTTATGTTTATGTATTTGTTTCGACCCTATATATGTGACCCTTTAATTGTTTTGTTGAGTATATATCAAATCCATATATGGAAGTAGACAGACGTGTATACCTCGTTGAACTGCGTCTTAATTAGTCAGAGTATGAAAACACAGCTCTTAAAACTTTGAGGCTCGTTGTATGATTATGAATCATCTGCGACTATTAACCACAAGAGTTAAAATTATAAATGATACAGATATTTATTTTCAAACATCACAGAACAAATAATGTTTATTTTTCTATAGCATATAATACACAATCAACTTGATATCTTTCAAACAACTTGAAATTATAGATAAATATTTAGTCTCATGTAAACCATCAAGCCAAAAATAAAATGATAATCTTTTCTTACTTTTATTTCTAAAGCGCACTTTACAAATAATTGCACAGGTGTATTTTACCTAGTAATAGTGCAGTACTTACGAATGCTTAAAAACTATCTTTGAACATGCTGCAATAGACAAACTGCACGCATTGAACTAGTGAAGATTCTCATTTACTTCACCGCAAAATCTCTTTGTGGCGATGATTACATTAAAGTTCACTCTTGTCCTAGTAATTACTTGAATAAATGGCATCTTAACACGTGTGCCCCATTTCACATCTCCTGCTGCTTATCATATCTCGTGGGACAAATGTCTTATCTCATTTTCTCAATAGAAAATATCGTAGACCAAATGTCTAATCACGTGTACTCTACTACTGATCATTCTAAACATCGAAACCAGAAATGAAGACAATGCTTCAGAATTCCGATTATATACAGTTTGCCATGTTGTATATTCTTCATGATTTAAGAATAATATAGCACTATGTAAACAAACATTATATTCATACATTTGAATCTACACATATCAAGTATAAACAGTGAGTATTAGCCCATACAGTACAGATTAATAAAGTAAAAATGAAACAAAGACATGTTTTTAAACACTATGTCTTATGTAGAACAAATACACTAGAAGAAATGTAACTAATGGTCCTTTTCAAGATTTGCTGTGTCAGATCTGCTTCATAGTTTCAATTCGTCATATGTGTCTTTGAAATCTGAAATAATAAATATATATAGTTTGTTGGATGCAATCTTGTGTCTTAAGATGCCAACTATTTTAACTACCTGGAATTCCATGCGAACAGACCCAGTGAGCAGGGTAATCTACAAAAGTTAATTAACAACAATAATAACCAGAGGCAAAGACGACTAACCTAGCACAACAAATGTTAAGATATTTGAGTAATTATTAAATACCATTACTGTAATTCGAACACATGTTTTGTATGTCAGTTAACCAAATCATGTTGAGCTTTAAATCAGTGTCGTGAAACGTGGTTTTTCAAAATGCAATAAATGCTAAACAGTGTCGTCCCCTAATGCTGCAATGTACTAATGCATTTCTTTAATCAATTGTATCAGGAAAACGAAAATCATGCAATTGATATTGATGTTGATCATGTTAATCACGTAGATTAAGTAAAAATAAATCATACCATTGCCATCAGGAGAAAGACCTTCGTACGTATGATCTGAAATACACAAACATATCACTGTAAGAATATGATAGAATATGTGAATTTGCATTCAGCCACTCATTACCGGAATATTCACAGCAAGTTGTTTTAGGGTGTCTGTTAAAATATTTAAAGTGTATGTTAAGCTGAAGAAGTCAATGCACTGCGTATACTACAAGAGGAGACAATTTCAACAAACTCGGATTTAAAATGTCCTACGAATACGAGATCTGAATTAGGTAAGAACGAAATGGATGGCATTAAAAGGTATACGTATATTTAACGCACAAACAAAGAATTAATGTCTTTGTCATGTCTAAGAATATCACAAACTCTAACACGACCTGTCGATTTGTTTCATGTTGCGCAAAGTTTTTTCCTATTGCTAATTGATGTTTAATTGAGCTCATGTCATAAACTGACAACAATGACACTTACCCTCATTTGTTTCATATGATTGATTACTTGCTGTTTTGATTCTGGTTTTCCTGAGGTACGTTTTGTATAGGCTCAATTTTCAAGTTTTCATAAGGAACTGGTAAGGTGGATGGTGTTTGTTCAGATGCTGCAGATCTAATAATGAAGATTAATAAATGGTACAACAACCATGAATGTTTGTATTTTAAAATTTACACCAGTGTTGTATTTGCGCGCACGTGACCTTGGTAAACCATATTTTAAATCATACGAAGCTTATACAGATTTTGACATTATAACTTGACTAAATCACTTGTTTATAGTCACAACAATCATTGAATAACAAATGTTAGAAGCCGTCCTGTGATGCATTAACGACTGCAAGGTATACCGTAAATAATACAAACTCGGTCAGGGCATTGATAGTCCGGACATGCTAGTAGATATTTAGATAAAAAGAAATTTTGTCGAATGATTCTCAAATACCTTGTGCGATAAATAAACACAGACAGAAACATTCCACACAGAACAACCACACCACTGATTATTCCAACTACAATCCCTATTACATTTTGTGAAGTACGTGCAATCGTATGTTGACGTTGTGCTTTCTCTAAAACAAACATAAACTATATCAATAAGCAATCATCTAAATGTATGTACGTTACATTATGTTTAAATACTAATTCAACACTTCATAAACGAAGTGTGGGCGTCATTTGTCACACTAAACGCTAAACTTACTTTTTACATTTTGTGAGTTCATCTTGAAACAATACTACATTATTTGATACAACTTACTGGAGTACATATTAGAATGTTGTATGGCTCGTACTTGTGATGGTGGGACGTAAAGTAAACGTTGGTTTGAGCGCAATAGGTACGGTATGTTATCTTTAAAGTTCGAAATTCTTAGACATATTCTTCAAGTATTGCTAATAATGACTATGTTTAACTATTTTAGAAGGGACAAATTATTGCATTTCTTTACCCTTTGGTTTCAAGTAGAATAACGCTGTAGTGGAACCAAATTCATTTGCTCCATAGATTATATATGGTCCGAAGTCGTTTTCTTCCACATCAGATATCGTAAGGTTTGTCTGTAGATTGGATGACGATATACTTGTACGTGGATCATTTATATCTATAGATGAACCATCTCTGTACCATATAAATGTAGGATGTGGATATGCTAAAGCTGTGTAACTAAATGTCACGGTATCGTTAATAGAACCTGTTTCATTGTACTGAATATTCGCATGTGGATCATGTCGTGGTTTACCTAAAATATAATGCATTCGTACATTATGTTTCAATGTAATATTTTGACTCAAATGAATGTTTATGCCTTTCTACTCCATTCGAGTTAATTTGGAAACAAGCGAAGTGCATATACAAACATTGTGCGTACCCAGTTATGTATAAGGTCACTATATATCCATTCATACCAAAAACATGTAGTTAAGTAAATGAACCAAAATTAAAATGTTTGATGTAAATATTAACAAAATCACAGAAGAGATTATTCTATGTCGTTTTGAAATATACATTAGTCGTTTACAATGTTTCGTACTAAAAATAAAAGGTGTGTATGCATGACAAACATTATGATTATAACGATAGTCATATTTTATGATTTTAAGAATGTCACTTACATTTGACCAATATCTGAACGTCTCTAGTCGACGGTTTGTTGTTTAATGTATTATATCCATGACAACTGTAGACAACAGGTGTACCAGAACATGCTGCTGTTGTTGTATCGTATAACAATTTATTTGTATTTGAACTTTTTACTTCTTTTCCATCCTTATATATCTTCACATCAGTTGTTGGGATACCTTGTACACGACATTCAAGCAAGAGTGATGTATATTCCATAACGACAATGCTGGTGTTATCTGGATAATTCTGCACGTGGAAGTATGTCACAATCGCCCTGTTTATCTCATGCAAGTGTATAGTGGTGGTTTGTCTCCAGTCACATTCAAAAATTTGTTTCATTATGTACTTAATAAAAGTTGTGACCTTTTCTGTTCTATATCTCGTATAGATCTATGAATGTTTCTTTCCAGTTTACTTGCTGACATGTACATTTTCCTGCTGGAGATTTTCTTTGCTTGTTTACTTAATTGTCACTGATATCTGTAGTCACACATATTTCCCTATACATCCGGAAGTTTTGGAAGTCAAACTATTCATTGTTTGAAAGCGATACATTTTGATCTAAACAGGAAAATTATGCTTAAATATCATAGATGAGTTTACACAGCACAATAGCATTCCAACCTTATATGTCGTTATCATTTGAATACTTGTTGATAAGGTTTCATGTATGATATAAATTTGATATGGTATTATCATGATGTAATTTCTTTGTTCTGTTTCTCGATGATTGATGAGTAAATAATCTCTGCCGCACGAGATACATAAAATTTGCATAGAACTTCTATCTACATTATCTACATGTATTTTGATAAAGAATAGTGTAAAGTACTAACATAGTAATATTTGTGTTCATAGATTATCAACACATTCATTCACATAGATTTTTCTAGACCAATTTTAGTCATGGGTACGAGTTTATTCTAGTTGTTTGCGGGTATATAGTATTGTGTATATTACTAATTTGGGTATCACTGGCCATTTGATTGGCTAATGGTGATGTCGGTCATTTTGATTGGCTATTCGTCGCGTAACTTGTTACGTTTAATGAATATGTTAGTCAACTCTTTTGTTGAAAGGTAAGTGAGTCATGTAGGCGGCATTGTTCTGTGATAAGTTGTTGTTGCGTAATATCGGCAAAGTCATTAGAAGCAAGTTCAGTGTGGTTGTATCATAGTAGATTATGGTGAATTTTGTTAGTTATAGGGTATATTTGATTTGATTGGTGTTTGGTATGGTATTACCAAGTACTTGGGCACTATATGCATGAATGTATTATTTTGTCAAATACTCATGGTTGTCAATATATGTGTATTATTTATAACTTGTAAATATGTTATACTCTCCATAATGGAGGATTGAATAAAATATACTGACAATATCCTTTATGAAAAAGCAACTTCATACAAAAAAACTAAACTAATGCTTCTTGTAATTCGTCTAACTAGTTTTTCTTGTTATAAAGACTTAAATAATACTTCAGGTGAATATTAATGGATGTAACTCTTAAGATACATGTGACTATGAGACTTTGTTATCTTTTGTTTTGTATAGTGTCTTTATATTTTTATGGAATTAAGTTAATGATGTTTTTAAACATTCTTTATACATGTTTTCTCATAATTAAAGTTCATTTTGTTAATAGAATTAGTCTTCCTGTTCTGTGTTTTTGCACAAATACCTGTGCACTATTTAAAGAAGATGTTTGAACTTTGTTTGCAGAGGATTACATTATAAATCTGACGTTAACAGAATCTGTTAGATCACACGTCTGTTAAAACGTTTTGTGTCACCGGCCAAATGCTAAAAAAGCTATTTGCATTTCAAGGTCATATCATGGTGTCTTGTTGACGTTCCAAAAGAAGAATTTGGATAATAAAACATGTCCCTTGTAGTTAAATTCTTAAATGACACCAACGACGGCGGAGAAAGAAAAATATCTGCGTACAATAATGGTGACTAACATTTCCTGTTGATAACATTAGCTATTGTTAGATCACATGTGTCAGAAAACATGACTGAACACTCGAGCACGTTATTGTTAACATCTAGGTCAAGGATCGAACGTTATGTGTCTATGTTTATAGAAACCTTAATAATACAATGTAGATCTTAAGATTTGTATTATAGACTATGGATTTACACAATACATACATACGTTCCTTATAATCATCAGGCGTTGACATAATTAATAAATGCTTATATGCATAATTTGGTTTAAAGTAATTAGAATACATTTGTGCGTAATATTTACATGAACATTACACACAAGTCTTATGTTGACACGGTGAACTGGGGTTGGCCACTTCCTGTCTCCTGTGACAAACATGCCCTCGTTACATCTGCAAATACTATCTATCGTTTGTATAAGACTAAGACTGGAATTGCGTGTTTTATTAATACACTTTTAATGAATTAAGATTTGTTTCATTTTGCTAAGAACGTTTAAAGGGAGAGTATTGGTTTTCTTTATAAACCTTGTGTTGACCTGTTCTTCTATTTGATTTATGTTTTAGTGTTTCTATATACTCGTATGTGTGATTTTGAGAATGTATGCGTAAAATAAAATGAATAAATATGAACTTTAGTTACTAACAATGAATTCACAATCATACAAATAAAGAATTCCATTATATATTATAGTCAAACTCTACATAAATTCCGCTAATGATAACGTTTTATTACAAATGCGGAAAATATTGCACGTTGAAACATTTGAAAGAAATGAGTAAAATAAAAAATTAGTGAATAAATACATAAAATTATTCAGTTAAATGTATGATACTTCAAAAGAGAAAAACAATTCAATTAAGAATATGAAGTTGTTGTAAAGTTGGGCATTATTTCATTCACGTGAAAGTTATCATTTATCTATTGTGGGAGCATAATCGTTTAACTAGTTATTTTAGTTAACACAAGTTTATCGTTTTGGCAAAAACAAACCTATTAAAGGTAATAATTGTTTTTAAAAAAAGGTTAGTATAAAATGCTTTTAAAGGAGAATTGCATGAAAGAGCGATGACAAAGTTTATGATGCCAAAACTAATAGAAAAAACGAAAGTTAACAAGAATGTATATCTCCTAAAAAAAGCACACGGAACTAGGGCAAGGCAATTATGTTTATCAAATTATCAAGTCTGGTACAGAAGTATGTTGAACAGTGTAAAATTATATTTGACTTAGTAATACAAGAAAATACATAATTGTCACAAAATACCCTTTTTTGGAACTGTATACAGGTACTTCATTAGCCACATACTTCATTTTATGCAACAAAATCGATACGCACATTTACTAACATTATGAATTACGTATGTACAAAATAAAAGGAGTGCTGACAACTAATCAAAATTGATTTGAAAGATACAAACAAAACACATTGACGAAGAGATTTAAACAAGGAATAAAGTGTGTTTGCTACAAAAAATCTTATCTATGTCCATTAAACGGAACGATATATCCGAGATATATATATATATATATTATATCAACACACACACTCATGTAAAGCAAACACATACAAATTGTAGATGGAGGACAAAACGTCATCAATAGAATAGTAATTATTTTACATATGTTTATAATGTAACCAATCACAGTAGTAATATGACCCGAGAACCGAGAAACAGATTTTTGTCTTGCATATCATTATTAATTTGAAATAAATTACATTGTGAATCTGTATCATTTACTTAATATTGAATGTAACGGTTTAACACATATCATACGGTATATTATCAATCAACTATATAAAATTGGTAGTAATATTTAATAAATGCTCATTGTTGTATGAGAGAGACTATGTCAGTTTAGAGATTAACTGGGCCAATATGAGAAAACTAGGGCCAATTCACGAAAACACCGAGCCAATACGAGATTCAAGCATTTTGATTAGTTGAGAAGGAGGGTCAATACGAAATTCAAGAATTTTGATTGGCTGATAAGGAGGGCCAAAACTAAAAATTAATAATAGACATAGAAATTAACGCTATCTTGAAAAACGGTATTGACTAAGACCCCCAGAAGCTGATTTAATACTCAAAAGCAGCTTGCTCACCCAGACCTGTGGAATTAATTGGTGCAGAGCAGCATAGTAATTTCATATTAGATTTGTTATTGGGCCTCTGGCCAATACGACAGTCCTTGGCCAAATATCAAAGCCAATATGAAATCACTTGATTAATAACATTATGATTCAAGAAACTGGTAAGGCTATGCATTTTAAACGACTCTACGGTCCTAACAAATATGTCCACAGAATAGAAAATAAAACTACTATGATTGTATGAAGCTATAATGCTACCCAGCATCACACTAGACAATAAATCCAATTAATACACTGGACACACAAAAAACACTAGAAGACAGACCATCGAATTTAGAGAAATGCATGCTCTATGTTTTTCTATAATTATATTACATAACCATTGATAAGAGCCACACTTTTTCTTCAAACATAATCTTTGATTGGTGAACAAAACGTTAAATGTGTGATATTATTGTCTAATAGTTCCAGACAATAATTGTATTGCAGCAATCAACTGGAACGTGGGGTTTAAAGATATAAAACATGGAACCTCACGAATTGAGTCTTTAAACTGGATTTATTCTAACTTTTGAACGAACACTTATTTGTGTCAGCGGTCATCGAAATAGTGTCGTATTTTCTAAATACAAAAACAATCTCATTAATCAGTTGGTAATAATTCACTCCTTCAGCATACCGACATAAACAATAATTGATTACCTCCCTTTTATATCTGGATAATTATAGTGAAATATATATATACACATAACCGTCTCGTTTATGTTAAAGTTTATACTTAAATGAAAAAATGTTGGGTAGTATGCTGCGTCTGCAGAACATGCAATGGGTAAAAACGGCATTTGTCAACCAGTAATGAAATTGTTGTTTGAATATTTTCCAGCAAGGATCCATAACATAGAATACTGCTGTTTAGATACGAAGTTCAGTACCACTTTCTTGGTCCTTTTCAAGACAAAATATATGCTCTTAAGTGTTATATGTACCAATCTAATTAGGTTTATTGAAATACTTGCGTTGACTGACTATACTTTGCTCATTTTGAATAAACTTGATTCTTCAAAAAGACATCAATGGAATACACTGAATAGGTATACAATACCCAAATCACAACGTAAACGAAGAATATGTGTTTTATCTTATCATGTTATAATCCATTAATAAACTATTTTTGTAACCAATGTTTCATGACTTGTAATTTACATGTATTGTTGTCACTCTAAGAATAAAAAATATAAAAAACATCTTTCATTACTGCGATAATATGTAAAAACTGTACAAAACTAATTAAAATGATCATATAATGCTTAATAAATTATATTGTATTTGTTTCCTTGTTCTACTTCTCAAGTAGACATTGTACACATATATGTCTTCACACACAGTTCAACCTAAAACTTATCCTTATAAACGTCTGTTCATCTGAACTTCCTGTTGTATTGCATTATTTACGGATGTTTCAATACTTATCTTCGTGTGCTGCAATATACACTCAACAAAAAAATTAAAGGGTCACATATATAGGGTTAAATATCTTTTATTGGTATGAAAATGATTTGAAAATAACAATTGCTAATAAATATCAAAACCCTTTAGAATAACACTTGAAGTCAAACAAGTAAATGAGTGCAAACACGGTCATGGTTGAATGGTTTCAATTAGACAGGTATCAGAAAACTCAGTTTTCAACGTGCACGGGAATTTCGAATCAAGTTGTTTGTTATGCTGCAATGATTCTGCAAACAATTGTTTTATTGAATCAAGTACATATTTTTGTTTAAATGCAAAATCAAAGTTCATAAATGGAATATCGTTCAGAAAGAATGCCTTAAAGACGTCATTTGACAAATAATGAACGACAACGTGCACTTGGTCGTTTGCTAGCTGGTCAGACTGCGTCAAGTTGCGGCAGACTTTAATGTTAGTCAGAGCGTCCTCGGCAGGTTGTGGCAATTGTACCTGGATACTGGGGATGTGCAACGGAGACCAGGTCAAGGTCGTTCGAGGGTCACAACTGCTGCACAAGACCGACGTTTATCGCTTATGGCACGACGTCGACGGTTCGACTCGGCGGTTACTCTGAATAGAGACTTTGAACAGACGTATGGTTATCGGATCTCCGTTCAGACAGTCAAGAACAGACTCCATGATTCCAACCTGCGTGCTAGAAGACCAGTTGTGAGACCGCCCTTGACCCCACACCACCGAAGATGTCGTCTGGTGTTTGCGCGCAACCATGTGCCGTTTGGACGTCAACGTTTGCGCAATATTTTGTGGACTGACGAATCCAAAATCCACTTGGATTTCAATGACGGGCGCAGACGTGTGTGGAGACAAAGAAACGAACTTTTCCGGGACTGCTGTGTGGCAGAGCGTAACCGCTTTGGAGGAAGGTCAGTACTGAATTGGGTGGGTATATCGTACGACGGGCGTACGGACCTCTTCGCCATCAGGAACGGGTCTCTGACTGGTGTGAGATACAGGGACGAGATCATCAGCCCTATCGTGCACCCTTACGCGGCTTACGCCGGTCCTTACGGTCAAGGCTTCATCTTGATGGACGACAACGCCAGCCCGCATCGTGCCAGGGTGGTAGACCAGTACCTGTACCAGCAAGGCATCGAGCGGATGGACTGGCCGGCGAGGTCACCAGACCTCAATCCTATAGAACATGCCTGGGACATGCTGTGGCGCGGGATGTCCGCTCGTAATCGGCAACCAAGGACCGACCAGGAGCTGCAAAACATGCTAGTAGAAGAGTGGCTAAGGATCCCTATCGCATACATCAGGAGGTTGATTCTCAGCTTTCCTCAGAGGTGCCAGGAAGTCATTCATGCGCGTGGTGGACACACATGATACTAACTATAGTTTGTGGTGAGAACCAGACAGATGTGACGTTTTGTTAAGTTTTTTGTTACCCCACCCATCTTGGCTGACACGCGGATTTTTTAGGGTGGTTGTGTTTGATGGATTACTGTGATATTTTTTTTATTTTTTTTCAAAGAATGGAATACTGTACAATGAAGTAAACAGGTACATTTATATGTCAGTATAAAAAATATCTGAAATAAGTTATGTTTATGTATTTGTTTCGACCCTATATATGTGACCCTTTAATTGTTTTGTTGAGTATATATCAAATCCATATATGGAAGTAGACAGACGTGTATACCTCGTTGAACTGCGTCTTAATTAGTCAGAGTATGAAAACACAGCTCTTAAAACTTTGAGGCTCGTTGTATGATTATGAATCATCTGCGACTATTAACCACAAGAGTTAAAATTATAAATGATACAGATATTTATTTTCAAACATCACAGAACAAATAATGTTTATTTTTCTATAGCATATAATACACAATCAACTTGATATCTTTCAAACAACTTGAAATTATAGATAAATATTTAGTCTCATGTAAACCATCAAGCCAAAAATAAAATGATAATCTTTTCTTACTTTTATTTCTAAAGCGCACTTTACAAATAATTGCACAGGTGTATTTTACCTAGTAATAGTGCAGTACTTACGAATGCTTAAAAACTATCTTTGAACATGCTGCAATAGACAAACTGCACGCATTGAACTAGTGAAGATTCTCATTTACTTCACCGCAAAATCTCTTTGTGGCGATGATTACATTAAAGTTCACTCTTGTCCTAGTAATTACTTGAATAAATGGCATCTTAACACGTGTGCCCCATTTCACATCTCCTGCTGCTTATCATATCTCGTGGGACAAATGTCTTATCTCATTTTCTCAATAGAAAATATCGTAGACCAAATGTCTAATCACGTGTACTCTACTACTGATCATTCTAAACATCGAAACCAGAAATGAAGACAATGCTTCAGAATTCCGATTATATACAGTTTGCCATGTTGTATATTCTTCATGATTCAAGAATAATATAGCACTATGTAAACAAACATTATATTCATACATTTGAATCTACACATATCAAGTATAAACAGTGAGTATTAGCCCATACAGTACAGATTAATAAAGTAAAAATGAAACAAAGACATGTTTTTAAACACTATGTCTTATGTAGAACAAATACACTAGAAGAAATGTAACTAATGGTCCTTTTCAAGATTTGCTGTGTCAGATCTGCTTCATAGTTTCAATTCGTCATATGTGTCTTTGAAATCTGAAATAATAAATATATATAGTTTGTTGGATGCAATCTTGTGTCTTAAGATGCCAACTATTTTAACTACCTGGAATTCCATGCGAACAGACCCAGTGAGCAGGGTAATCTACAAAAGTTAATTAACAACAATAATAACCAGAGGCAAAGACGACTAACCTAGCACAACAAATGTTAAGATATTTGAGTAATTATTAAATACCATTACTGTAATTCGAACACATGTTTTGTATGTCAGTTAACCAAATCATGTTGAGCTTTAAATCAGTGTCGTGAAACGTGGTTTTTCAAAATGCAATAAATGCTAAACAGTGTCGTCCCCTAATGCTGCAATGTACTAATGCATTTCTTTAATCAATTGTATCAGGAAAACGAAAATCATGCAATTGATATTGATGTTGATCATGTTAATCACGTAGATTAAGTAAAAATAAATCATACCATTGCCATCAGGAGAAAGACCTTCGTACGTATGATCTGAAATACACAAACATATCACTGTAAGAATATGATAGAATATGTGAATTTGCATTCAGCCACTCATTACCGGAATATTCACAGCAAGTTGTTTTAGGGTGTCTGTTAAAATATTTAAAGTGTATGTTAAGCTGAAGAAGTCAATGCACTGCGTATACTACAAGAGGAGACAATTTCAACAAACTCGGATTTAAAATGTCCTACGAATACGAGATCTGAATTAGGTAAGAACGAAATGGATGGCATTAAAAGGTATACGTATATTTAACGCACAAACAAAGAATTAATGTCTTTGTCATGTCTAAGAATATCACAAACTCTAACACGACCTGTCGATTTGTTTCATGTTGCGCAAAGTTTTTTCCTATTGCTAATTGATGTTTAATTGAGCTCATGTCATAAACTGACAACAATGACACTTACCCTCATTTGTTTCATATGATTGATTACTTGCTGTTTTGATTCTGGTTTTCCTGAGGTACGTTTTGTATAGGCTCAATTTTCAAGTTTTCATAAGGAACTGGTAAGGTGGATGGATGAAGATTAATAAATGGTACAACAACCATGAATGTTTGTATTTTAAAATTTACACCAGTGTTGTATTTGCGCGCACGTGACCTTGGTAAACCATATTTTAAATCATACGAAGCTTATACAGATTTTGACATTATAACTTGACTAAATCACTTGTTTATAGTCACAACAATCATTGAATAACAAATGTTAGAAGCCGTCCTGTGATGCATTAACGACTGCAAGGTATACCGTAAATAATACAAACTCGGTCAGGGCATTGATAGTCCGGACATGCTAGTAGATATTTAGATAAAAAGAAATTTTGTCGAATGATTCTCAAATACCTTGTGCGATAAATAAACACAGACAGAAACATTCCACACAGAACAACCACACCACTGATTATTCCAACTACAATCCCTATTACATTTTGTGAAGTACGTGCAATCGTATGTTGACGTTGTGCTTTCTCTAAAACAAACATAAACTATATCAATAAGCAATCATCTAAATGTATGTACGTTACATTATGTTTAAATACTAATTCAACACTTCATAAACGAAGTGTGGGCGTCATTTGTCACACTAAACGCTAAAATTACTTTTTACATTTTGTGAGTTCATCTTGAAACAATACTACATTATTTGATACAACTTACTGGAGTACATATTAGAATGTTGTATGGCTCGTACTTGTGATGGTGGGACGTAAAGTAAACGTTGGTTTGAGCGCAATAGGTACGGTATGTTATCTTTAAAGTTCGAAATTCTTAGACATATTCTTCAAGTATTGCTAATAATGACTATGTTTAACTATTTTAGAAGGGACAAATTATTGCATTTCTTTACCCTTTGGTTTCAAGTAGAATAACGCTGTAGTGGAACCAAATTCATTTGCTCCATAGATTATATATGGTCCGAAGTCGTTTTCTTCCACATCAGATATCGTAAGGTTTGTCTGTAGATTGGATGACGATATACTTGTACGTGGATCATTTATATCTATAGATGAACCATCTCTGTACCATATAAATGTAGGATGTGGATATGCTAAAGCTGTGTAACTAAATGTCACGGTATCGTTAATAGAACCTGTTTCATTGTACTGAATATTCGCATGTGGATCATGTCGTGGTTTACCTAAAATATAATGCATTCGTACATTATGTTTCAATGTAATATTTTGACTCAAATGAATGTTTATGCCTTTCTACTCCATTCGAGTTAATTTGGAAACAAGCGAAGTGCATATACAAACATTGTGCGTACCCAGTTATGTATAAGGTCACTATATATCCATTCATACCAAAAACATGTAGTTAAGTAAATGAACCAAAATTAAAATGTTTGATGTAAATATTAACAAAATCACAGAAGAGATTATTCTATGTCGTTTTGAAATATACATTAGTCGTTTACAATGTTTCGTACTAAAAATAAAAGGTGTGTATGCATGACAAACATTATGATAATAACGATAGTCATATTTTATGATTTTAAGAATGTCACTTACATTTGACCAATATCTGAACGTCTCTAGTCGACGGTTTGTTGTTTAATGTATTATATCCATGACAACTGTAGACAACAGGTGTACCAGAACATGCTGCTGTTGTTGTATCGTATAACAATTTATTTGTATTTGAACTTTTTACTTCTTTTCCATCCTTATATATCTTCACATCAGTTGTTGGGATACCTTGTACACGACATTCAAGCAAGAGTGATGTATATTCCATAACGACAATGCTGGTGTTATCTGGATAATTCTGCACGTGGAAGTATGTCACAATCGCCCTGTCTGAACAAATGAAATTCGACTGATATGATACAGTTAAACACAAGAGTGCAGTTATACATTATATAAAACTACGCCTACATGAATATACAAACATTTTAAGTTCTATAGTTTATACAACTATCATTAAAATGGTCCTTCTCAGAGGATATCAAAACTTTAGTGTCGTTTGATCTCTTCCACGTTACATTGGTAGTGGTAGGATTTCCAGGAACAACAGAACATGTGTATTTAAATGTGTCTCCTTCTTTAACTGTGAAACTTTTCCCTGGTGTAATGTTTACTGAAGGTGGATCTACAATATTAATCATTAATTTGCAATGTTCCAGTACCTAACGATCTAAACTTGGAAATAAGGATCATAACATCCACACAGCCTGTTCTTTATCTAATTGATATCTTTAATTAGTATTAATGTACATTTGTTGAACAAAACGATATGTCACATTGTTTAATTTCTATGACATGCATACACTTACATAACTTACATAATATTTCAAAATAATGATAAATATACATTGCCTTTCATAGTACTTGTAGATGGACAGGCTTTGATGTGTTGCCTTGTACCACGTGATTACAGGATGGGTCCATGGTATTGTATACAGTACATGTGTATATCATATCATCATATCTTGTAACATTGGGTAGTGATAATGTTGTACCAGACATATTGTGTTTGTTAGATGTCCATCGCGTTATATAAACTGGTGGATTGGCTCGTATAACATCACATTGTAATATCACAGAATCTCCTTCAAATACGCTCTGGTTTAGTATATCACTTAGTACAGATTGATCTGTCAAAAAAGGAAAAAATATCAATGTAAAGGAAAAATCATTTCGAGTTTATAACGTTTTTATTAGGTTCTCGTCATAAAATGTAAGCGAAGATTTCATAGAAGTGCATCTGTAGATTTACTCCACCAATACCAACTTCTGCTCGATCATGCAACAAGTCAGTGTTGAACCGAGGCAAATCATAGGTAAATCGATGAAGTTATTTCTTAAAGCGTTAATGTATGTATTTCCAACGAACTTCATGTACATATATGTAGCTCTGGTACCAACAAACGCGGACTTCCCTCGATCGGTCGCTTAACTTATACATCATCACTATGACGTACAAGGATACGAATACAAAAAAAGCAGTTACTTACAAAAAACGTCAATTTATACAGATGTAGACACGGTACAAGCAATGTTTGTAGAGTTACATGTACAATACTGTGTTAGTACTGCTGTCCATACAATAGTTTGTGATACATTGTTGTTAGGTCCACGTTGTTCTGTTATATTTCCTGTACAATTCCAATGTAAAGTACCAGCTGGATTTCCTCCATCAACTGAACAAGTGAGGTTGCTTTCTCGATTCGTTATAACCTTGTAAACTCCGTTGTTCATACATATAATGATTGGTGTGTTTGTTGTACTGAAATAAAATCATAGTTTCAAACAAAACGGACTAGAGGTTATCTTAATTTTATTTACTATTGGTGCATAAATAAGAATAGTATACACGGAAAGGACTTTAATTAAACGTGGTGCAAATAATAAGTAATAAGATGCATAATGTAATAACCTTTCTTTGAACATTATTCGAATATGAATGAAATGTTTAATGTTACTTACATGTAACATTTAATTTTACCATTCCAGAAGCAATCGGTTTGTAAACGTTGATGTTCTTAGCAGTACAAACTAAATACCAACCGTTGTATGATCTGTTAATACTGTTTTCGTATAATTTACTGATATCAAATCTTGCTGTATTGTAGTAGTATTACAGTTTCCAGATCTGGACAAATATTTTTGCGTCGTCGACAGACTAGTTGGTTTCATATACCATGTGATATTGGCTCTAAGTCTTCCATAAGATGATACACATGATATGTCAGCGGTTTTGTTTTCATTCAGGAATGCGGTAAATTCACCAGGTACTCCCAGTGTAACGTGTTTGACTGGAACTGCAATATCATGTAGTACTACATTGTACAACCTTACCTCATCATTTGAATTTAGTGAATAACAGACACGTACAATATGTATACGTTACTGACATCTTGTTATATAATTATGTTAAGACATGATGTTTTATTTCTATAATCATTACTATTCATACAAAAGATTATATCATTTAACCTTCAATCAATGTGTAAAGAATATGATTCAGAAAAAACATCCTCATTTACTTACTCTACTCCTTGTTCTATTGTAATTGTATCTTGGTAACATCAGCTATACTTTTA
Organism: Lutraria lutraria; assembly: GCA_964023205.1. NCBI lineage: Eukaryota > Metazoa > Mollusca > Bivalvia > Venerida > Mactridae > Lutraria > Lutraria lutraria. The sequence continues at coordinate 33,235,627 of OZ026847.1, forward strand.
TAGTCAGTAATTAGAATAGATGACTTACCTGATATATAAAGACTAGTAGTCATTGGTATTAATAGGTGATTAATAGTGATTAACATTATGGAGGTAATATTACTTTAATTAAATGAAAATCTAGAATTTACAGATTGAATTAATTTAATATTTGCCGCAGTTAGAATTGTCAATGGTTTTGGGTGCCTGGAATTTCAGTCTGGAGTGTAAGGAAACCGAGGATTTAATGTAAGATAGACCTGTTTTAAAATGTGTTTCTATCTGAATTGGCTTACGTTTTGTCACCAACCCGTGATACAACTAACCCTTATTGATTGGTGATTGGTTGTCTTGGACATTCGGTTCACCAGAACTGACTTTCTAATCTCATTTATATTTATTATATGTTCGATCTTGTTTGATTATATTGGCTTCGAACAGCCCAACTGTAAACTCTAAACGTAATATTTGGTCCCTTAATCATAAAGGGAATTGTATTTCACATTCTCTAGGTAAAAAATAATACAGCTTCATCTAATATTGGGTGAAACTTGATACTTAAATTCACCAAGTTTGTGAAAGCTGCTGTACACATATTGCGGTTACTGACATTGTAGTCGACATCTTGTCAGAATCAATCACACATACGATTTTGAGTTGTATGTGTTAATGAATGTTTCATTTAAATCAATAATTGGATTATACATTTACTTGACATGTATATACACTTTATGCGTACATAGATATATAGTAATAAAGAAACCAAGAAATAAACGAATTTAATTTCAGATAAGTATTGACAATTAGAACATTTAATTATGCACAACAGTCCGTGCAGCTGTTCACTGATTTGACTAGTATGAGTATCAAGGCGAAACCGTTCCTCTATTTTCTATTGTTGGTTGTGTTGAAATGTAAGCATTTTGGTATCAGAATAATATGATATAGGTATTATATAATCTGACATTTTTGTACGAAATACTTGCATTAATAAGTTTAACAACGATGTCAAATACTGACATACCAGTCTGTATCATATGATTGAATAATTGATTGTACATGTTAGTTGAGGTGTTTACGGCTTTCATGACGAATTCCACGTAAAGCCCTTTTTAACCGGGGAAACACCTCAAAATCACAGGGGGCGAGGTCATGTGAATAAGGAGCGTGCAAATCCCATAAATTTCCATCATTGTTGACTTTGCAATATTAGGTGGTGCATTGTCCTGGTGAAGTATAAGGTTATCTATATCAACGTCAGGTCTTTTCTACTGCATAGCTCTATTGTTAAGAAAGATATCTCCATCACGTCGATTCCTTCACAAAAATGTCGTGAGTATTCCATCCGTCTGCTTCTGTCGTTGTCAGTGAGTAATCCTGGCACCCAACGTGCGCATATCTTATTCATATCAAGTCTGTCCTTCAATACGTTGTGAATGGTACTTCTACTGATACATTACCTATCCCCATTTTCCAAACTCGCCTGTCCAAGTTCACTATATTGTCCACTGACGTAACGATGACGTCGTCAATAACGCTCGGTCTACCACTCCTTGACTCATCTTTGTTGGATTTCCTACCGTCTGCGAAACGTTTATACCATTTATAAACTAACAATCTGCAAACTGTTGATTTCCCTGCTGCAGATTGAATCATTTTAACAGTTTTGTAATTGTTCTTTGTTCTTCTGTATTGAATGACGCCATTTGTGTAAACAAAATTTCAAGTGGCGCTGATAATTAACGTCCTACGAAAGAAGATCACGTGACAGTGAACAACAATATTTACGCGTTATGACGTCTCGAATCGTAATGACGTCATAACGTAAAAAGTAACGTCAGAGCGACATAAATGTTTAATTACCATGGAAAAACAACAAACACCATGGTTTGTGGATATTACATACGGCGGAACACCGTTAGTGGAGTTTCAATAAACGTCATATTTTTTTTAGAAATGCATATTTTTAAGTCACAGTAACTAGCTAAATTCCGAATACCAATCACATGTAAAAAAATGTTAATCTGTATGTATGATTGTGTAATGTATTAGAATATTGAATGAATTACATTATAGTGTTGATCTGTCTCAACACACAATGTATTTATTCATTATCTAAAATAGCTGCTTAGTGAAACCAAGCGATAGCCAAACATATTGAATGAAATTACTAAATATTGTCCTTAATATACAATGTACTTTATCATCGTAAGAAATAGCTGCATAGGGTACAAAGATCATGTGATTACCAAACATAGATTTAAGAAAATGATGCACCGGTATCTAGTGGAGAAAGACCTTCATACGTGTCATCTGAAATATACCGAAATTCTGAATCAGAAAAGACTTGACTCATCTTTGTTGGATTTCCTACCGTCTGCGAAACGTTTATACCATTTATAAACTAACAATCTGCAAACTGTTGATTTCCCTGCTGCAGATTGAAGACTTCATTTAAAATTGTAGTGTTTTTAAAAGGTTCTCTGCTTGAAGTTAACACAAGATGGCTGGATCTTTCAACTTCACGTATATGCAGATGTAATAATCACAAACACTTATGTTTTTTGAAGATATTCTAGTTATGAAATGATGAATGTAAATAATCCTATTTGTTTATTACAAGATGATGTTGTATAATAAAACAATTCATTTGATTTAGAACTATTTGCTACAGCTCCTGTGCCATGAATTATTCTAACATCAGCGGTTGGTTTACTTTCTAGTTGACATACAAATATAAGTGGAGTATTTTCTTTAACGACAACACTGGTATTATGTTCAAAGCCGCGAATGTAGAAGTTTGTAACATCGGCCTTGACTGAAAAATTAGATGATTACTTAATTACTAAGTCATCATTTATTGTACTTGTCATGTTTTTATCAGAGGTTGGTATTTCGCAATTGTTGAATATTAGATGTGTAACGTTTTTTTATTGCATTATCTAACAACTCAATAAAGGTCAATATCCACTGTAAAAGCGCCTCCATATTGCCTGCCTTACTTGTCATATTAACACACATATCAAACTGTTAAAGATTGAATCAAAGTACTAAACAGAAGTACTAACAACTTACATTGAACAATTAAAGTTAAATTCCCACTTCCTTTTCCTATCTCTGTTGTCCCGTTTGTACGTTTCATGACATTGGTAGCATAGCAAGTATATACTGAAGCATCGTGTCTGGAAACATTACGTATAAGAAGTTCCGAGGAGCTCCAAATGTTACTGTCAGCTGATCTTCCCCATGTAATAATTGTAATTGGTGGATTTCCATGTACAACAGTACAGTTGTATCTTAGCACCATACCCTCTTCTTTAAAGATTGTTTTGAATTCCAATGGAATATCAACAGACGGTGGATCTAAAATCATGCGATAATAATATATAAATATAGTTCAATCATATTTCAAATATTTTTGCTCAAACGGAACTTTTATCTTCAATTTAAATTCTACTCTATTGAGAAAGATACGTATCTTACAAATACAGTGCAACCTCTCCAGCGCAAAGTCCTTTGGGAGTAGCAAAATTATGTTGTTGTTTAGAGGTTCTGGCTCTAGAGAGGTTAAACTAATAATTTAAACAAACTTGCAGTTGGAAACATCATTCTGTTCTTGAAGGGGGGTTGTTGCTCAAGACAGGCCCGCTCTGGAGAGGTTGCACTGTATGTCTAAAGATAATTGACATTGAGCGAAGTTTAGATAGTTTCGTGATAATTCATTAAACAAATTTACATAAGGTTTGTGAAATTCAGTTTATACCTTTATAGATTTCTACACTTAGAATCACAACTTTATCTGCGGAAACTGTATTTTTCAAACATCGAATCGATAGTTTGTGCTTTAATGTATGCTTCAACCTAATCACATGCAAATCATTACTTTTTCGTTTTTAAATGAAAATAATCAATAGACTTTTCTGCGACGGTGCTTAATTGGAATCGGTTTCATAATATTGCATTAATTGTGTGTGTGTGGGGGGGGGGGGGGGTAAGATAATGTTTTTATTTTTTGCGGATTGAGTATGTTAAAACAATTCTTCAATGAATCAACATCATTAATTAATATCGTCATACATAAAACGTTTAGATTAAGAGATTCGGCTGCACTGTCTTTGACATCATCTTGACATGATGGCATCATGGTGTAGTTTACTATACAAGTGTATATAGTATCATCAGTACGTGAAACATCTGGTATTGTTAATACCGCATCTAATACGTTATGTTTGTTTGATTTCCATTGTACCATAGTGGTCGATCCATTGACAATACAACGCATAGTGACACGATCTCCCTCAATAACATACAAATCTTGCATTTTTTCTATAACAGGTGGATCTGAAATGGAAACCGTTCTTTATGATTACAATCTAGTTTCCTTTGATTCACGATTGTTACTGCCCATACATATATAGAGATGTTCATACGTTTTAAACGCTTCGTTTAGCGTTACACAATGTAACTAAAATAGATTAAAATATGTCTATGCAGCAGATCAGAAAGTACTTCCCATCATCTTATTCAGTAAGAAATGTGTACAAATTAAATGCTTAACTTGTGAACTTGAAGCATAGGATGCATACTCACAAATAACAGCTATATTCACAGATGTTGAAGTGCTTCCAGCAGTATTTGTGGCGAAACATGTACAAGTTTTATCCTTAGTCAGAGTCAGTGATAATATATTTGTAACCTTGTCGTTCACAACTTGTGTTGTCCATTGCTTCTCAGAATTGCAGTTCCAAAATAATCTTGCAAATGGATTACCACCCGACACGGTACATGTTATGTTGGTTTCTTTGTTTGCATAAACGTTGTAAGTATCGCTTTGACCGCATCCTATTTCTGGGTTGTTTGTAGGATCTATAATCAATATACAATCATATGTCAAAATACATGTGCACTGAGTGCTAAATGACACTATATGATCTTACCAGTTTTATCATAATACATATCTTATAATATTATAATAATTATGATAATTAAATATCAGCTACAACGAAATGTATTCTGCTGCATCAATTGAGTCATTACATTGATCAATAATAAACTAGAATACAACTATTGAAATTATTCTTTTGACTTCGACTTATTTAATAATTTTATATTTAGTAATCTAACAGATTCATTCTACACACTAACGAATACTTACATGTAATATTCAGAAGAAGAGTTGCTGTCACTTGCGGGTAATTCATTATATTGATTGCAGTACATCTAATTACCTGACCATTCATCATTCTACTCGTTGTGAGAATTATATCACTAATAGTTATATTGATAATATTTTGTAATGATGGATATACGTTCTCATGTTGACCATGTAGGATCACATTGTCTAGATACCATGATATGTTCGCCGGTGGTCTACTTGGAGATGTTCTGCATTGAAGCTGTATTGTTTTATTTTCCATGACTTCCATTTGTGTGTGCTCAGAGCCATTAAGTTTCACTTCATCTACTGGAACTGCAAACAAAATACAAAATGTTCAAGTTGAGACCGGACTTCAATTCAAACTAAAGTGTGTTATGTTTTGGTAGTTATTTTTTTAATGTACGCTTTTATTATTGTCATTTTTGTTGTAAGTATAATTATCATTTCCTGATTATTAACACTAGGCGGTAAATATTCATGATATATATACACTTGGAGTGATTGAGTGAGTTATAAACATGCATACTTCTCTACCTTCTTGTACTGTATACCTAACGGCAAACTCTTCATGCACATCTGATAAATGAACAATATACTAAAAATGCACTAATTTTTGAATTTGTAATTGCTTTGATAGGATAGTTAAATCCACAAATACATTACATTACGGCAGGTAATTTGTTACTGTCAATATATAGAAGTTTTATGTAGGTTAATATCACATTTTGTCCTTCCATATATGAGTTATACACTTTTGAAATAAACTAACTAATCATTTACATGTAGAGTTCACTTGATACTTCCAACCATGATTGACGGGTAGCAATTGTACAGGTATGACGGAACTTTTTGTTTATTCCATTAGTTGACTAATGCATAATGTAACATAATTATACGTAAAGGTTAACTTCAATATGTAAGGAATGTAGAGTAAACTAACCATTTACATGTAGAGTTGATGTGATACTTTCTATCATGATCAATGAACTGTTTGGTATCCAGCATGTCCACAAACCATCATGCATATCTCTGCTTGTATTCATTGATGTAACTTCGTAGGTACTATTTTCTTTACATGTACACCTATATAGGCTTGACCTACAAATACCACTAACTACACATGTATTCTGGGTGTCGTCCAATAGCCCTGTATATTCGTTGTTGTCTGCGGTTTGTATTTTCCACTTAAATAATGGTAACCATACACCACTAGACACATTGCACGTAAATGTTGCCCGTTCACCCTCAACAACAGTCACCATTGATGGCGACAATAAAACGGAGTTATTATCTACATATAGACGTGCAATAACATCAATTTGTAAATAGAACGAATTTACAGACTAAATACAAACATATCCAGCACATACATTATATTTAGACCAGCCTTTTTTAGGGTGGTGTGATAGTTGGTTTGAAGATGAAAACCAAAAACAAATTAGGAAGTAGAAAGCGCTTATAAATATGTGCGATTGTTTTTTTACTATTAGGCCCTACTTGTGACTGCTTTTCTCGCAAAGAAGAGACTATCTTATTTATATGAGCCCCATGATTATTGGAAGCAGTATTCCAATACATGCATAGATAACGTATACTACGATTTTATGCTAGTCGAAGGTCTTAAATATACCTTCAACAGACGAAAGTTATCGAATATTTTGCAGATGTTTCATACTACCCTTAGTTTCAAAATGTTCCTCTTAAATGCTTTGGATTTGGTCCGTAGAGTTCCGGAACCCATGTGAAATGATTTGCGTCAATAGACGCATGAACACGCGTCTTAAGCTACTGTTGTCTTTGAAAGAGGACACTTCCATAACTAAAATGGTCAACAAGACGAAATAAAAAGATCAATTTAGTTATGGGACCCAGAACTAGTTGTATGCATGCTTATTCAGATCATTATTGCCTTCAATGAAATAGTATATTAAAGTTTCAGTGTAGTGTTGTGGTTACAAGTCTTTTCGTATTTCCTAGGAGTAGTGATGAATGTTATTCGTTTCTAGGCGGAACTTTAGCCGATATGGCCCCTAAAAGTTAAGTCCAAACAAACAAAAACCTATAAAATGAACCGTCACGATAGAAAATTAACTTAAGATAGTCGAACAGAATGTGAGTTGTCGTATCGTTCTAGATATGTATCAACTTCGTAAATGAAGAATGTAGCGGACTATTATTAATGACACAATACTAATAAAGACAATTATAATGTATTAAACTTGCAACTTGTATGACACGTGAAATTACAGTTTTTACACAATACGATTATTTTAAAAACCCTTACCTTGACGTGATGGGGGTGCTAAAATACATAATATTGTAAAGATAAGCAAATGTACACCTTCAAATGCCATGCTACTAAAGTAGTTGAATTTAATATCCTTGTACAGTGCTTTAATGCTTCCTGTTTGCTAACAAAAGCATCATTATAACGTTATCCTTGTATTCATGATCTTAATTACACTGACTTCATATCCAACATTTCATTAACATATCGTAGTGAAAAAATATGCACGTTATGACATATTATACATTTATATACTTCCTGCACCGGGTAAAACTGTGCGATTTTTTTGTCTAATTCAAAGCACAGCATTATCTTTTGTACAATTGTCATTTGCTATATGAGATTAAAGTTTACTTCGTGTAATCGTTTTATGTAAAATAATTCATAACGCACATTCGCAAAACATATTCAATTTGATAATATGATCCCTGGATAAAACACTTCACTACTTCTAAAGTATTAAGTTTAGTATATATCAGTTGTGTTTCAATGTATTCTTAACACATCTACATTTTACAGTGTATACAGGCTGTGCAAATTTGAATGATCAATTTCTACATTAAGCGTTATTTAATACAGCATTTGTTTTTTAATTGAAGTTCGCCATTATACAAATAGATGCATGATGTTAATATGTTTATTCACTATAGCTGCCTATTCGCAAATGTCACCATTCTGTCATAATATGCATGGAAGTAAAAAGTTAAAAAGGCCATACAAAAAAACCTGCCACCATCCTTCCGCTAGATGGTCAAACTATGAAAACAAGTCCAGACTTGTTTGAGTTGCACATGTTAGGTTTGTTTGTTTCAGACAGGGTGCATGTCCATCAAGGCATGCCATGTGGGTCGGGTGGGTATCCAAAGGTATTTAAAAGTGTATAGTTTGTTCTTCATAAATGTTTCTGTTTTGCCTCGTGGTTGTTTTAATTTCCTCTTTGCTCACACTTCATTGCAGCAGTAGAGCATTGGTATCAATCATTAGGTCTCAGCGAGTATAAGAGTATGTTTTTGTCCATCAAACTTCACTGAACGCACTGTAACTGAGGTACAGACTATTACGAGTCCATTCGTGGCTATAACTTTTTTGTTCCATGTTGTTGTACGTTTATGTGTTAAGTGAGTTTTGAGTTGGTGGGAAACAATTTTGGGAAGATCTTAATGAGCACAAATACATATATAATTATGTCCTTGGAAAACAGCTTTTTATCCGCCCTTGACATATGTATCTGGTCTAGTTTTTATGACCATAGTTCCTATAGGTATACACCTCATTTTGTTTTAACAAAACAGTGACGCCCTACATACACCTTGAACAATAGTACCATTTGTTGTATAAGTATACATAGCAGACTTAACAGTTTTGATAAAAGTGATAGATACAGGGTGTCCCATAATATATGTTACCATTTCAAATTAGTGTCATTTCATTACATTTTGTGTGAAACAAATGAATCAGACATCAAATGAATAAGGAAAGAGTGAAGTTTTCTGTTCCATTAAGTACGGGAAAGTAGTTGACGTCATATGTTTTTCAAGATGTCGTTGTCATGTACTTTTGATACAGAAGTTGTTAAATTGTATTATTTAACCTCTTCTCCAACAAGGGTGATCCGGGAAATGGCAAAACGCCACCCAGATAGAAAAGCTTTATCGAAGATGCAAATTAAGCGCATTGTCGACCGCTTTGAAAGAACGGGATCAGTAGAAGATAGCCGTCATTTCAATACAGGGAGACCAAAAACTGTGAGAAGCGCAGAAAATATTGCTGATGTTCAACGTTCAATTACGGAAACTCCACAAAGGTCGGTACGAAAGCTACTCGGTGACATAACTAACACTGTAAGTCGTACTAGTGCACAGATAATTCTACGCTTGGACTTGAAATTAACTCCGTACACGATATTTGTCATGCAACATTTGAAAGACCATGATATATAGTGCCGTTTACAATTTGCTCACTGGATAAATGATAGTCCTGCTATTTCTGACATGCTGTGGTTTTCAGACGAAGCTCATTTTTATTTAAATTCTACTGTGAATAAAAATAATTGTCGTCACTGGGGAGATGAAAAACCAGATTATTACTTTGAAAAAACTCTGCATAGTAACAAAGTAACCGTTTTCACCGTATTGAGTACCCAGGGCATAATTGGGCCATTCTGCTTTGAAGATGAGGATGGAGATGTTGAAACAATGAACAGCGAGCGATATTTTCATTTACTCAGACGCCAATTTATTCGAGCACTTCGACGAAAGGGAATAGATCTTTCCTCTATGTGGTTCCAGCAAGATGGTGCCACACTGCACACCTCATCTTTAGTTCTTGAGTGGTTACAAAAGACATTTCAAGACAGGATAATTTCTCTCAAAATATTGCAGAATTCTGTTTATTTTGAAAGCATGTAAACTATTTTGGCGATTTAAACTGTAAAACTAACAAGTATGATTGTTAAGTATTCCTCCACACCAAAGTTCATTCATAATCTGTCCAGGCAATAAGATTTACTACATACTGGAAAAAGTTTCATTCACAAAAGTAGTGCCACAATCTCAGTGTAGAGAGATTACATAATGACACAGGCTCAGAAGTTGTTTACAGACGGTTTAAATACAGTTCAATGTGTGTTTACAAATCAAAGCGCTGAAGGTACTGAGTTTGTTTGGGTTTTCAGCTAGTAATTTCACACTGTATGTCATGACTTTTAGAGTGTAGCTTTTCCTTGATAATTTGCTAAAAGATGTACATTCTTTCAAGTCTATTTATTAGACCCTCAAATTCTAATTCATAACAATGATAACACCCCTGTTGAGAATTTGTTCATGAACGATTCATGAAGTTTCAGGAATTGATCATCAAAGTTCATTACATGTTCATCAATGTAATTCATCAATATTTCATGAACCTAAATTTCATAAATTGTTTATCAACTGAAGTCCGTAAACAAATCATTGAATTTAAAAAAAACTTTTCATGAACATCATCAGTTAACGAAATGTTCATGAGCTTATTCATGAATAGTTCCTCAAATATTCATTAAAATAATTCATTAATAGTTCATAAAGACTATTGAATGCATTTCATGAACTATTCATGAATAAGCTCATGAGCATTATGTGAATTGTTCATTAAATTGTCGACATGGACAGATCTTTAATCTTTTAAGGATGGTTTTATCTAACACATTTAAACTTTGTTCCTGACAGTACTCTCAGTGCTTTGATATTAGGGCTGTGGCGAGTATCCGAGTACTCGGATATTCACGAATCAAATTGAAAGATCGAGTATGAATAATCGTCATTGCTAAGATTCGTAGTTCGCGATCTTGTTTTTTTTAACAAATTGAAAGTGTATTCTTTGTTCTTTGTTCATGGACTACTTCGTTTGCCAAGATGTCCAGTCGGTTCTTTAAATAATGATGCTGGTAAATCAATTAGCTGGAAGGGTGTGTGTATAAATTTAAGCCATAGAACAATTTATATTGATTTACTTCATTATTCCAAAAAATGAACAAATAATTAACTATCTTCGTGACTGCAATGTTTAAGTTTTAGATGGATTAATTAATAACAAAAGATTCGTGATTCGATTTGTGGATCGTGAGTGTTGAATCGTGGATTGGATCGGATCGCCACTAACCCAACGACCCACAGTCCTATTTGATATATGTACTGTTTTACAATTGTTTACATAAAGTTGCACTTGAAGACTGTGATATTGATGCATGAGTGCTTGTGCGACACAAGAAAGAAAATGTATCGACTCGGTTAAGCTAAATCACTTGATAATCGTTAGTCACTGAATGGCACACAATTGGCTTGTATAAGCCTGAAATGATTTGTGACTTGAATTCATATAAGGTATATCATGTTTGTCACCAAATGTACAGCATTTAAATGAAACAGAATTCTAATTTCGATTCATCTTCATCGATGAAAAATAATTGGTTGAATATTTTGATATCTAATTTTATTTAAGACTACACACTCAATTGACAAAATATTACGCTTTCAAATGAATGAATTCGTTTTCAAAATACAGCATCGTGTCATGTTAGCATGTTAATTTGTATTGATAATTCATCTTGATGTCACGAATGCATGAAATAACTCGCATTGATTTATAATTTTATTACAAGGGGTGAACTTTTGAGAAATTTTAGCCACCGAGTTAATCATAAACATTGTATTCGCTCGTTACTAAACAATAAACACTAGTGCAAATTTACTTTTGAATTTATCTTTTAAATTTGAATATCCACCGCATGTAATAAGAACACAAGTTTATATCATGCGAAACACTTTTCAAGTCTCCATAAGAAGTGTTAATATTGAATATATCTAAACTTCCTGGTACAATGTGTAAATATTCAGAATGTCTCGATTACTATCAGTGTGCATGATGAATAAGATACCGCACATGATATAGAAAAAGTTTGAGTGGCCATGTGAATTTAATACACTGTAGTTTAGAATGAAACATTGCATTCATAACTCAAATCTAACTAACAAGGAATAAAGTGAATATATAGTATATGCGAATCGTGTATTATTATAAAAAGGAGGGAGTAATTACTGCTGACGAGCTGCTCTTGTTTGTGGATACAGGAATAACAAGGATCAGTGTACACAGTCGTGACAAACTATCTGACATAACTTGTTGAATAGGGATGTTCTTCATAGTAAGTAAACATGTAAATACTATACCTCAAAATTTGGTATGGCTTACTTTTGTTCTGTATGGCATTATCGTCGATTTAGGATTAAATACCTAAGAAATGAATTTGGTTATATTCAAAGATACATACCTGATTATCATGAGTGCAACATGTAATCCATACACAAAATCATTCGAGCGTAACGAGTGTCAAATAAGCATATCCCTGACGTGAGGTCCATCGATCGAGCGGACCAGTCACTTCGAGCAATAGTTTCCCTTTTAAGGTACTGATTGGTGTCAGTGGCCTATGAGCACAGACATTGTCCATCAAAGTGAACTCTGGACCAATAATAGCATATGGACGAACATGAACTTCCAAGATCTCATTTACGTGTCATTTTCAACGACATAAATGTAGGTCCGTGTGTGATCGAAACGTGGTATGCAGGTTTCTTTGAAAATAACCAAAAATTCATAATTTATAAATAATCAAAAATCAACGATAATGGTATACAAAACAAAAAGTTATTCATACCAAATTTTGAGTAATGTATAATGTGTTGACAAATGCTAACGAAGGGCATCATGTGAAAATAATGCACGCATAAGCCGCTGTGTAATCCTCAAAATAAGGCTGTGGACTGAGTGTGCGTCTTTCTGAAACATGTTACAATTATTGGTTGTATACCCTTCAATAACAAACTATTTCCCGAAATCGTTGTTGTATACATGTATAACTGTCGTATAAGCTGAGTTTGTTACTTTCTGAATTTTGTTGTGTTTGTGTGTGTAGATGTCAATGTTTTTGCTGTATTCGTTTCCATCAATGATAAAAAACACTCATGTTATTTACTTTCAGGTCCTCTCTCTTGTTATATTTTACCAGACTGGCAGGGGTAAGACATTTTCCCATATTTATTTGACAATTATTATCAGAAAACCAGACTTTATTTGTCGTGCATTTATTCTGCGTACTATATTATTTTAGCACACAGAAGTTAATTATATAATGTATGGATGATTATGTGATTAATTGTTGAAAGCATTATATCTATTTTTTATTTATTATATTAGCAAACATCTAATGTACAGGTATTTTCATATATATTAATATAATAAATATAATATATTTTGTACATACAAAAATGAACTATCCAAACATTGTGTCGTCATTTTCCACAACACTCCTGACTTGCTTACATATCATGTTAGTATTTTTCACAAACATTCAGCCATGTCCTAGACTTTGTCATTATCACCAACAGGAGTTATATATTAATGGCAAAATGAAGACATTATTTTTTGTGTTTACATCAGTAATGAAATTCAAAATTAATAGTCGTGGTGTTCTGAATGATGACGTATGAGTCGAAGTGACAGTTATACATAGCACCGTTTCAGTTCTTTCAATACATAGATATCCTATAAGGCAACATGAAAAATATTACGCCATAGAGCATAAATGTAATTATATATAGTGTTGTTGTACATTTAATGGATGTCAATATAATTATAATGTTAATATACAGTCAAACCTGTGTTAGCAGCCACCTCCGAATAAAGGCCACCTTGTGTATAAAGACTATTCTTTCGAGAACTGTTGTTGATAAATAAGAACAAAACGAACTCCAAATAAAGGTCACCTGCAAATAAAGGCCACATCTTTTATTTCCCGAGGGTGGCCTTTGTTCACATGTTTGTCTGTAGTTATTGTTTCAAAATTCAGTTGTGTCTTGGAATATCTCACTATCACCAACAGGACCTATATCTGTATGGCAAAATGAGGTTGTGAATCTTACATGCGATGGTCCCTCTTCCACTTATAAGACCAGATTCAGTCTTGATAACCGTGATATCCCGAATAGTAACAAGGGATTCGAGGTGACAGTCATAAACAATAATGTGTCTGTTCTCACAATATATAGTGTTTATATGATCACATGTGTGAGCAGCATGTTTTCATGTAGAAGAGTGTTTGATTCAAGAATATATGTGAGCAACAGAGTACAAGTGGAAGTCAAGCGTAAGTTGCTTTTCTTGTCAAATTATCAGCTAGTTTTCATCATGCATCTTAGTGTTGTTGATTTTGTTATAATTTCGGTTATTAACAAATAGGTAACGAATTCAAATGTTATTGTTACTATATACCAATGACCCTTTTGTCTATATACATCGTCAGTATGACAATTTATCAATAATGTGGCTTTCCTCACTGCATTTTTTCAATTTTTAGCACTAATTCAGAATGTGAACATATCACAAACTGGGGGAATAGGATCAGGAATAACAGAAAACATGACAGTGAATTTTATATGTTCAACATCATGCACCTGTACGAGACCATCTATTGAATGGAATGTGCGTTATAGAGACAATATCCAATTCATTGACAACCACACAGAGTGTCTATCTAGTACCAATTCAACAACATCAAGACTTACATATATGGTGAATCGTCTAGACAATGGTTCATACGTTAACTGTGCCGCTAGCAATGAAAATGGTCACATAGTTCATTCCAGCAATATTACATTGATAGTATATTGTGAGTCCACATGTTTTCTTGATGTGTAAGACTTTAAGTGCTTTCTAAACGTTATTCATTGTATTCTACACTGAGCTAATACAAATGTATTAATTATTCATGTATATAAACAATGTTGTGTCTGTTCTCACAATATATAGAAATAATGTGTTAACGAATGCATTCCTAAATTACTACGTTGTCCGTACACATGGTAACGAAGGAGAGTAAAGGGTCATACATCTGTTCTGCTCATAATAGTATAGTACCAACAGATGGAAATGTCACAACTGGAATATATAGAAAGCAATTCTATTTGGACGTGTTATGTAAGTTAGCTATGAAATACAGTTATATTCTGGGTTCTTCAATTAATAGTAATAATATGCAACACGTGTTTGGAACAACAACAAAAAAACCCACATTATGATGACTTTGTACTAAAACCGTAGAAACAATTCACCAATGTACTGAAGAATAAATACAAGAAAATTTAGTTGATTACTCGTATTGCATTTTAGATCCGCCACATGTAGACGTCTTTAATGATGTCAGCATCTGGGAAGCAGAATCATTAGACATAACTTGTATTGTATCGGAAGGTAATCCTAGATATACATACATACAATGGACCAGAGTCCTGGATAGTAAAATGTGGACAACAAGGCAACTTAACATTACAAGCGTCTGGATAACTGATAGCTCAAAATACACATGTACTACCTGGAATGTTATGCATCCTACTAACCGTTCATCAGAAAATGGAACACACAGTAGGATGTTAACACTTGATGTTAAATGTTAGTATTCAAAATCATTTTATCACGATTAGTACTGTATATGTATGCATTAAAGTATTTGTCTATCTGAAAGTGATATTATGATAACTGAGATATATCAACAATCAAACTATGTCTAATAATCATTTAAAGGTATATTACTGTTCAGGACGGAATTATAATTATTTTTATGTGAATGTAAAAATGTTCACATCAATGGGGTATTAACTTGCTGAAGAACATATTAACTACTTAGTTCCTCCCTTACGATGCTTTGTGACGCGGATGACAGCGGATAAAAAGCCTGTTATTTTCGTTTGCTTTGAAATTCGGCCATTACTCGGGTACGTCCGTAACTGGTCGGAAGATCGGCGATTAGCATAAATGCGTGACGTCATTGAGCGCTATTTTTAGCCAATGTTCGATCAAAACAAATCAACATGTCTGCGACGACCAGCACATCGTCCGTAAGTGTGATTTTTCTCAATATTATTACAGTTTCGGTAATGCTTAGGCTTGATCGTGATTATTACATAATGTACAATATATGTCTGCGGTTGTTGTAACAGTTAATTCTGGTTATTTGTCGACGGAGAGCTGAAATGGGACATTTTGACTCGCTTGAAATAGGCGCAGTTCGATGCTTTTATATCCCAAATTATGTTTTTATAGACCTAACTGTTAATTTACTTTGGTATGTGAATGCCGGTGTAGGTTTGATTTGTTTATATTGAAGCAATATGTATGTTATAAGTGTTTACGAGGTTTCAGTCGATCCACGCATCGGTGCTTCGCTCAACAAAACATGCCGAAAATGAAGGACATGATTTTACTTTACGTGAACGTACGTGTTCAGTCAGACACCATTGTCTGTAAAGATTATATTCCCTTACATAAGCATGTCAAGACAACTCGATCAACTTCAATTAAAAAGCCATGTTACAATGTACTTTGTAATTATAAACCGCGCCTATGAATTTCTTCAGTCATATGTAAATTTATACAACAGTAAAAAGTGATGATGTCTGAATGTTGATTCCTTGTGCATTTCATGTTACTAAAAGAGCATAGAACAAGATAGCAATGACAGTAGTCGGTCATCTAGTCCGGTTGAGAGGCCAGAGGGATAGGCGAGGGTCCACAAGATCAAGCAGTCTGGGCAGAAATGAAGGTTTATGTTTCTGACTTTTCTCAATTACTGGTTCCTGTCTGTAAATTTGATTTATTCTATAATTTTTTCTACTGAAACAGCAGAAAACAACCATTTAATTATACTTATACTTTCTGTAAATGATCCACCATAGGCATAGACCAAATTTAATTATGATCCAGGTATATATCTGTGCCATCTAAGAATTGACAGTGTTCTCACTGCTATTCTCAATCTCATGAAAACATATTTTGTGTATACATGTACATTTATTGATATTTTCTGTGCTTATTTATTATCCATACTGATTCACAAACCACTGATTGTTACATAACATACATGTATGCCCAGCTACTTATACCTGTATACATAATTGTATATACTTTACAGTGCAACCTCCCAAAAGCAATACCTTTTGGGAGTATCAAGTGTGTCGTTACTGAGAAGTTGTCGCTCTAGAGGGGTTAAATTAGTACATATTATTAGTGATATTATGAAAAAGGAATAATCAAGAAAAAAAGAGAAGTTGATGCTCTGAAGAGGTTGGCCTGTATAGGCAATTTGAAATAAATGACATTTTGGGTCAATAATTTGAATCACAGTATACAATGTTTATACTGGTATGAATATTTGTAATATTGAGTACTTATCATGTTTATTGCATTCACAGGATGAGGTTCACTGAATGGACATGGAAAATAGCGGGAAACACTGTGTCGGCCGATTGAGATGAGCCCTGGAGTAATGCACAGTATACCAGGTTTTATTCCGGCAAGTATTGGCTAGGTAGAAAGAGTCAACCAATATAACTGTGTGATGATGTTCATGTGTGTAATGTGTGAAGATGTATTGGTTATTTGTGTAAACAGCACATGCATTGATATAATGGACCAATAGAATATACAGACACTGACAGTGATTTTATAAGTTGTAATTGTTTTTCTACCAACTAGAATTTATAATACATACAGTGACATTCTTATAACAGTATTCTTAAACAAAAAAGTGATCAAAATGTGTAAGAAGAATAGATGGCCTCCACTTATGAAAAAATGACTGAGAGACCTTCAGGGATCCTATTTCGTAATATGTTTATTACTTAGGCTAAGTCCAAATATATTGGGCTGGATTTGAAGTCTGTAAAATGCAGGTGATCTGCAAAGCCAAATGCCTATGGCATAGATAAATCTGGTTTAAAAAATTGTATTGAATTCAAATGATAGAAATTAAAATGCTAAATTAAAGTTATACTGTTTTAACTTATTATGAAATCGGCCCCAGATTATGTTACAAACTTCATACAATCAATCCTCTGAGACAGCATATGTCATTTGAATTGACCATAAATGAATGTAATAATGTACAACATGACAATGAGGAATCTTTTTCACTGTATTGAGTAATAGTTCTGAGGTAATACATGCAACATTTTGGAGCAGGAAAAGAACATTATTTCTGTACATATCAAATCAATAACACTACCACCTCTCAGATTGATTTCTGCAAGACTAATAGTTTGTTTATTCTTAGTTCAGTTTTATGGTGCATCAACAACAAATTGTCAAAAGAAATGAAATATAGCAAGCCATAAAAATGAACAACTGTATCGCTCACCTGAGTATCGTAACACTAAGGGATAATTAGTCTCAAGTGGTACCGGAGGGGACTTTAGTGTTTGTCGATGTCAGTCTGTCCATCCGTCCGTCTGTCTGTCCGAAGTTGTTTCGGGATGATAACTTCAGTTAGGGGAGATGGATTTCAATGAAAGTTGGTATATGTATAGCTTAGATGATTACCTGGAGTGATATTGCACTTGGGGTCAATTGGTCAAATATCTAGGTCACTGTTACTAAAAATAGAAAATTAGTTTCCGGATGATAACTTCAGTTAGGGGTGATGGATTGCAATGAAAGTTGGTGTATGGATAGCTTAGGGGATTGCCTAGAGTGGGATTACACTTAGTGTCAATAGGTCAAATATCTAGGTGACTGAAATTTGGTTTTAGGAAGATAACTTAAGCTGGCTCGCTCATATAGACAAAATTATCATCATTAAAAAATCTTAGCAGATGCTGCTGTATAAACATAAGCTTACATTCCAATAATGTGTGCTGGCAGTGGACTTGATTTGCATGCAATACTGACTGTAAGCTTGTTTGATCAAGGGAGGCTATTTGTCATGGTAAAAGGTTATATACCCCAACTGTCAAGTAGTTGTTGAAATCACCCCCCTGGGCAGGGCCAATATTGACCCTGGGGCCATGATTTGCATGAAATTTGTAGAAATCTACAAGACAATGTTACATACAAAGTATCTAAGCTCTAGGCCTTGTGGTTTTTAATTTTCCTATAAAAGCCTATGTAAATCAATTTTGACCCTGCATCCGTAATTTGAACAGACTCAGTAGAGATCCACTAGACAATGCTACATACCAAATATCTTAGCTCTAGGCCATGTGGTTTTGGACAAGAAGATTTTTTAATTTTCTAATATAACATAGAGTAAACCCAGGGGCGGGGCCATTTTTTACCCCGGGGCCATCATTCGAACAAACCTGGTAGAGGTCCACAAGACAATGCTACATACAAATATCTAAGCTCTAGACCTTATGGTTTTGGAGAAGAACATTTTCCTATATAAGCATATATAAATCAAGTGACCCCGGGGCGGGGCCTATTTTGACCCTAGGGTAATATTTTGAACAAACTTGGTAGAGCTCCACTAGAAATGCTAAACATTTTGGTAGAGCTTCATGCAAGGAACACACCTGTGAAGTTTGGTTGAAATTGACCATGTGGTTTAGGAGGAGATGTTGTATAAAGAAATTGTTGACAACAGACGGACGATGAAGGACATAACTCAATCCTAAATACTCTCTTGGCACTCTGTGCCAGGTAAGCTAAAAATGGAAATCAATAGACATAATTCATGTAATATAATAATGCATAAATGAGAACGAAGGGTGACTGACATGAACAGTTTTAAAACTGAAAGGTGATAAAATAATTTACTGAATAGACCAGTTAGCATAAATAAGATGAAGTGTATAAAAGTCCTACTTTCTTTAAATAATTGACAGTTTCAGGTTTGACAGTATTAAAAAGTGTGTTCATGTTTTCAACATTAAAATGTTTTGTACGGATTAGGCCATTTATTTAAAGCAAGATTTCTGTTCTTCATCTGTGTTGCTTTAGGAAATATTAGAGCAAGATGCTTTTATAGCCTCCTAGGATCACCTCCCTCTAGCTAGGGCTTGAACATGCCAACACCATCTGCCAGTCTCACACACAGAGCATTTTTCAACACATTATATGTCTTTGTTTCATCACTGGGTAAACAGACCACCTCCTACTCTTCTTGTTCCACACACGCTACAGTCTGAAACACAATTTTACACTAAACTTTATCCACAGGGTTTCCCCCTCTTACCAACCCTGAATTGTAGACAAAAAAATGTTTATCATTGTAAAAAATCCCTTCTACGGTGTATGTGATACTGCCCATTTTCACAAATCAGTAACTGATGGGTGCCGTGTGACACATTTTAAACAAGTTCATTTTCAAACATTTTTGGATGGCCATAGTCACAAAAAGTTATAACACCAATTCATTTCAAATTACTGTCTGAGTTGCCAATATTTTAGGTGACTGTACTAAGTTGCCCACAACATCTATCATAGCATTAACATCAGCATGCTGTCAGTTTTAATAACAGCCAGGAGTTCATATCTTATATTTGTCCCCCAGAAGAAGTAGTCAATTTCTAAGAAACACCAAATATCTCATTTGCCAAATATTCGTTAGAAGGTTATTACTGGATATGAATGCAGTCTTTGGAAATTGAACAGGAGACATTGCCATTAAGTGAGCATTCCCCCCCCCCCCCTAAAAAGCAAGCGAATTTTCATACAGACATAAATATGTACCTCATTGACCCATCTTGTTGAGCACATTTGCTCTGTCAGCATGCGTGTTGTTGTCCAAGGCTGCTAATAGGTTTCTAACTCAGTAAATGGGAGGTGTGTATGAAAAACTCTTGGCGCAATACATCAGGATGTGCTGGTGAAATCCTTCAAGATTTGCTGTACTCCTATATGAATTATTAGTATATTTTTGTATCTTTTACAGCCACGAGCATAAAAGAATGTGCTAAAATTAGCACATGAGTTATTCTTATATGTAATTCTCAAAAAGATTCAGCTGATAGTTTACTGGTTATACCAACAGGTAGAATCATTAAGAAATGGAGAATATGTTGTTTATGAAAAACTTGTTGTAAAATGTGGACATTTACAGATAGTATTTCCATAGAAATAAGTATACACATGCAATGAGGGACAGAAGAAGCAATATCAACATCTTCCAATGAGAGCATTCAAAATTTACCAAAATCGACAACTTTTATAGAACTAACAGTCTGACAGTGCATTTATATATCTTTGTTTCTTTTCTTGCTGATGTGATTATAAAAAATATACATTTTAGTGTTATCAAGAAGTACTCATTGTTTACCTAAAATGTAGGAAGTAATGGACTTTCTTCAGCAGTTGTTTATCTAAGACAACACAAGCGAGATCCTTCAGGGCCTGCTTGTGCTGAGAAACAGAAATCCAAGATTTGGTCTGGTCTTCCTCAGACAATGGTCCATGCAGGCACTGGTAAATTCTATCATCCCCGTGAGCCAGAATCCACTCATGCACATTCACAATGTGGTGGAGGACACTTCTCCATAGTCCCTGAGGAATAAAGCAACAATTTTTTCTCTAATACAGAATTAAGACATGATAACCAAAACAATTTGCCTGGCCTAATGACGCATTCACTAGAGCAGGATATTTCTGGTTTTGAGTCAGTTGGTGCGATGTGTAGGCTATTGTTGCCTCTAAACATTTATTCATTAAGTATGCATGAGCAGGCAGTTGGTGCGTAATGTAACACAGTCAAATCACAACAAATGATTTATTTTCTTCTCATAATGGCATTGAATCCAACAAACAAAGCAACTTGTTTAAACTAGGTCATGAATAAGTAACATAATTAAAATTGTCATATTTTAAACCTTTCTGGAACATATACATGGCTGTCAGATACAATAGCCCAAGTTAAAACAAACCTTATTCAAAATGTTGTAGGAGATGACATCACAATATTGTGTACTAACCAATTGATTCATCTGATTCATAACAACTTAGTCTTTTGTGGATAACAATTTAAAAGCAATGAACAAATGCATAAGTATGTCTTCCCACAAACTGACCATATGTTTCCCCTACCTTGCATGTGAACCAGAAATGGTTAACAATATCTTTACACCATTGATGCAAAATGCTTTTGCCTTTTCGCTGTGCAATCTAGTAAGAACAACATATGAGTACTTGAGTTCTACAATGAAGGAAAAACATACATTTATCTCACAGCCATTATTAGCAAAATTTATTTTAGTAAAGATGATTCTGTTCTACTTGAATGTTCAAAATCAATTAATTTTCTAAATTCTAATCCAAACAATATAAGTAGGTGTTATAGCAATTTACCATGGTTAGTTTCTTTCCAAGGTTCTTAGCAGCATGCCAAATGTCATAGGAATGTTTTGTTTGGATAGTTTTTTCCTGAAAGGACAAATTTACAATACAAATAATCAATTAATATGTATCTGTTTTTACATCCAACCAACAATCTTTCAGAATACAGAGACGGTTTCCAACTTCCAACATGTTTCTGCACTGTATATCACGCCTCGAACACTGATGTGATACAACACCCAGTTTCAATATCCTGACACTGGGCCAAGCAATCCTGGAATGACCCTTATATGCCAAGCACCATCTTAGGGTGATTAACCAGAATCATTTTAACAATTTTGGTATGTCCCAGCCAATGATCATACTCACAAACTCAAACTCCAAAGGTGAACGTTATACAAACTGAGCTACCAGGGAAGGTTATAAGTACAAATTGTGTGTGACAGGTACAAGTCATTCTCAGGTACACATTCAGACACAAAATGTGTCTGTGGTCATATCTATCTAATTCAAATATTATAATCAAGGAATTTTGAAGGAACAATTGAAACGAAACTCCATCAAAACCTACCAATAAATACAATATACAAAATTTGACTTGTAAAGTAAAATATGGAATGAAGCAAATTTTTTGTCAGATATGGACTGTACAAGTATTGCAGACAGACACATATATTATACAAATCGTACATATGTGCATGTTTCGGTGGTGGTGGCGGGGTAAATGTAATATGTACATGAATAATTTATTTACGCAGAGTAAATGCCAGGTAGCTTTTTTCAAAAAGAAGAAAGACATCCTTTAGAATTTTTTTCAATGCATACAAATATAAATGACTACAGTGATTATCAAACTAAATATATGCCTTTACAGACTAACCATAGTTAGATGATAAAATATCCTAACTAATAGTTCTAAAAAAGTTATGGTTGAAACCAATTTAGCTGACTCCATCAAGTACAGCACAGTGAGTTAATGTGTTGTCACTTCAAATCCAAGACCCAGATTACAACACTGTTTACTACAGATTCTGTAATTTCACTGGCTGTGCATGAAACAAATGAATCTCCCTTTCACCAAGATAAAACATTCTGCTAAAAAATATTTTACAAAAATCTATGTAGTATAATAAGGTTTTAAATAATATTATTGTAGTAACTTACTCTGAAGGATCAATGAAGGATGATAATAGTTTTTTCATCAAATGAGGTCTGGAAGTCTTTCCATCTTCTCTACTGGATTCTTGTTTTCTAGAGAAAGAGGAAAAACAGTTCAGTTAAAATATGAAAGGCTAAAGTGCCATGATAACTAACACACAAGATAAGTAAATGTTTATATATACTCGAAATTATTCACAATACTTCATACAACTTGTGCAAAAACATAGCAACTCAACAGAAAGTCAGTTGGTTAATTTCCATGCGAAAACAGAAAGTATGCTGACATATGACCGTTCGGACAAATAAATGTGTTTGCCATAACACTATCTATTGACCAAAAAGGCCAATAACAATCTTTTCTTGGCCTCTTAGGATGTTTTGGAATCAAAAACAGCATTCTGACATGTACTTTGGGTTAAGTATAAAAAATGAATTGTTAAAAAAATTCCTTCCTACCTACCAACTAAAAGTTTTCTGGTTACAGCAAACAAACATCTTGAAGGCCGTCTAATGTACAATAAGGTTCTTATTCCTATCCTTTCACAGTGACTACAATTTATTTTTGCCAATGAAAAATCACCAAAGTAGACATACTCACTCAGTTTTGTTGTCTCCAGAGGAGTCCATTTCTTCCAATCCTGATGTTCAATCAAGATGTACATGTCTGCAAGACAAAAATTTTGTGTTGTTATTTTTTGTTTACTGTTGTTCTTATGAACACCTTCTACTAAAACGCCATCTCAAGGGATTCAAGCCTAAACATAGACTGCAACTTAATTGTTACAAGAATTTTCACATCGTGTCATTAACACTATCTTGCTTTAAAATTTATGTTTCACTCACTATTTTGCTTTGAACAGCTTTTAAAACACTGTGTTGCACAACTGAAAGGTGAGCGAAATGATGGATGGGTGGATTGTAAAATTATTAGTCACAAAAATTATTGTTAATTGTGGAGTATTTAAATTTACCAAAGGAATGAAAAAAGAACAATGACACCCACTAAAAATGCAAAGTGGATATTAATTTCCTCTTTAATATTGCATTGAGTAATCTTGCCCTTTAACCTATCGACATCGCTTTCAATAGCGGTCATCCACATAGACAAAATTGTAGGTTATTGGTATGACATGGGTTTTTGTTGAACATCACTGAGACTCTGACATACTAGAGATCATCTACATCATAGTACATAGTGACTACATGTGATGATCAGCCTCCTTACCTGACCAGAGGCTTGTCTCATCACATAGGGACCAGCATTTGCAAAGATGCAATTATTTTCTGAAAATCAAATTCATTTCACTTTACCATCCTGAATTCTTTATTAGAAGTTATGTAGGATTTATTTCAGATCCATGGCATACTGAACAAAATAATAGAGAAACTAAATGATAAAACAGTACCTGCCACCATGCATTTCCATCTCTAAAACTGACACACCAGATACTGAATGGGTGCTCACAACATCCCTCAAACTGTCAGGGGTGGAGGTCAGTCTTGATGGTCCAGGTATCTCAGCAACAAGAATATGTTGGTACCTAAAATAATGCATACAATATTACTCTTCAGCACATGAACATAATTATATGTTTTTAAATTAATAAAAACTTTAGAAATTATTAATGGTTTGGAGCATCAAGTCTATTGACTAATTAGAAGAAACATATGAACATTACAGTCAGAGGAAAGAATATGAAATAGCTTAGATTTATATTGCATAAAATTTACAAATTTGTATTAAAATAAAAACAGCCTTCTCAATCAAATCTCATTACAATGTTAGACTTGAACCAGATGGATGATTTCCTTTCTGACTATCATTATCTTTGTGTGTTTTTCATGAATTGCACAAGATTAAATGTGCAGTTCAAATAACTTCAATGTTTGTATTACATTTGTATTTGTTTAACGCCTTAATGAAGAAGTCAGATCTGTTGTGCATTGTCAAAATAATTGGATAGATATCACAAAGTGATGTAAGGTGCATAGCTGGACTTTATATTCTTGAACTCCTTGGATTTAATTTGAAATGAAAATGAACTTTAAAACGACCAAGTTAAAATGCTTATAATCTATATGTTCCTTTAATTAAGTTTAATGCCAAATTAACCCCTCACAGGGATGTCAGCTTAAAAATCAAGACAGAGACAGACAACATGTTTACAAAATCTTTAATTGTACAGTCAGTCTTTCAGTATTTATTCCATATTTACTTAAAAAAAAACAATCTGTGTGATTCCAAGCCTTCTTTAACACTGTTTTCACAGGAGACTGGTAAAAAAGTTTAGACTCTGGGACTGTATATATGCTGTTATTTTGTCAAATCTAGAACAGGCCAAAATGATAAAAAGATACGTTTATGGCTTAGATATAGCCATATTTTGGACCATATATACCACAGACCTGAGGGGAGAGACCTTTACTCCTTTTGGAGTAAGTTCCAGCTATGCCCCTGGATATTACTTTTTGCTACTTTCACTTTCAGTTCAGCGGTTTTTCGGTCTCGCCTATATTCTTGAAACCTGAGCTTTTTCGGTTCCAAAGCAGTTTTTCCACCGGGATTGATCAACATCGTCAACAGAAAATAACGGAATAAACAATAAAACCGATCGATCTCTGCATGCCCTGTCGAAAATATAACCAGACAAAACAAAAATCATCGTACCTGTCGATCCGGAATGTCGCCCCGTTACGGTCACTCTGTATGTTATGATCGTGTTTTATCACGTTCCACCGAGCAATTCCATTTCTTAAATTAATCCTTGATTGTTCGTAGGACTTCTTACGAACAACCTTACGCCTCTTCCTTTCATTATCTGTTATTCTTGGCCTCCCTCTCTGTTTACCGTGTGTACCCGCCATTGCTGTTATGCTAATTTATCACGTGATCGAGTGAAGCTTGATTTACGGAAATCGACGATGTATTTCGGCTTGTTTCGGAGAGGTATTTAGGACCCGCGGGTGTTAAAAGATTTTCAAAAGTTTAGACAAAATTTACTAAACTGTGGGACGCCATCCTAAACAAATAACAAAGTTAATGTATTGTTTAAAGGATATTTGATTCGGTGGCCAGCGCTTTTGGCTAACTTTTAATGATGATTTTGAACCTTCATATAACTTTAAGCTTGATGTAAAATGTATATCTCAAATATTTTAGACGAAACCACAATCAAACTATTCAGTGTCAATGCTTATGGTGGAAGACAAAATCATTATTTGCCAGAGAATACTACATTCCAATTGTTTTGTCAAGCTGAGGGCAATCCTTTACCTAATATGACGATCGAGGTTATGAACAACACATTGAAGTACAAAACATTGTCTCAAAAAGTATCAGTTGATAAATCAGCCTCCTGTACAGACCTCGGTGAATATACATGTCAAGCTTCTAATCGGAACGGTCAATTTTCAACAAGAAGTATCAACATATTTGTGTTCTGTGAGTAAATAGCTTTTTCAGTTTTGTTTAGCACAACTTTAATTAGTATGCCAACAATCTTTTACGGATGTATAAGCTTTAAGCAGATACAAATTGTAAAATTATGGAACTATAATCAACCAATGAGTAATTGCATTATGTCTCAGTATGAATTTAAGTATGAAATGGAAATATGCTCGTTTCAATTAAGGTCCACCAAGACGGAATCCAGAGGTGAAAAATAAAATGATTGCTGCAAGAGATGTAAATGAAAACGTAACATTCACCTACACAGCATTAGCATTTCCATATCCAATATTTACATGGTACAAACATGGTTCACTCATAGATGTCAACGATCCACGTACAAACATATCGTCATCCAATCTACAAACAAACCTCACCATATATCACGTAGAAGACGATGATTTCGGACAATTTATGCTGCATGTATCAAATGATGTTCGTTCCATTGTTGAACTGTTTGAATTGAAACCGCAAGGTAAGGTATTGAAATGATCTTGATATCGATTCATTGTAATCTAATGTGTTTTAGAAACATTGGTTTTACACGAAGTGGGTGTCTATCTCAGTGTTCTTCGACAATATGTGTATACAATGTGTTCATACAACAACACTTCTTCCACGTTGATGATTCCCGAGATTCAGGGATAGGGAATACATCATGCATCAAGTCGTTTGTACAATGAGACTGTTTTTACATGAAGTATATATTTTCACACATGCTTTAATGTCAAATAATACAAATGCCTACTGGAACGAGTTTGATTTGTTCTATCATCTTGTGTATGTATATTGAAAGTATGACAATGTTTGAAATTAACACAATTTCAAATTATTGTCTTTAGGTCACACCTTGGCAACAGCATGCCGTAACACATTATTCCACTTTTGCAAAATTCAATAAAAATATAATCAAAATACAAGATAATTTTATGAATTTGTCACGAAGATCTTCGTGTTTGTGTTCAAAGCGGCTTACTGCGCAGAAACATTGCTTAGGGATATCTGAAATTCATTTTGATAAGTATTGTAACAAGTGGTTATTGTGATGTATGGTTATTGTCTTATGTTCTAATAGAGACAAATTCAAGTACTTCACAAGATGTAACGGGGATTGTAGTTGGTACAATCTTCGGTGTGGTTGTGTTGTGTGGGATACTTCTGTCTGTGTTCATCTATCGTAGAAGGTATTCTAAAATTATTTCCTTAATTATTCCATACGTTTGGTATATCAAACTATTCATTAGATATCTATCGGCATTAGGGCTTTCCCGATATGACTGTGTACCGGTACGTACCGATACAGTGCTGAACAATATGCGTATCGTATCGGAAGGTCCCGTATCGGCCGTATCGTGGTTTTTTGCTTTTACTTTAAAAACTCCCAGAATTATGAAAAAAATGTACTAGATTTACAAATTTTCTCTCAATTAATCGTCGACAAAGCTTCAGGATTCTATCATAAGCAGGCTGCAGCTTGAGGTAAAGCTAGACCACGTATTCGGATTTTGCTAAGTAGATATTGACTGATTTATTTAATAAACGATATTTTATAATTTTTTTAACAAACATGGAATAATTTTTCTAATTTTCCGAAAAATAGGTCCGACATTCAAATTTTCAAACTCATGTACGAATATTTAATCATTTTCACATGTAAAGTGTGTAAACATTGTCGTCGTTTGCATTAACTATATATTGAAAAATGGCAGAGGCACCAAGTAACTTAGAAACGCCACAAAATACTTTTACATAAAAACTATGGTCAGCAGTTTGGTTTGTCGATTGATGAAACAAAGAAGTCTTTAGCTGTCTAAGAAGTGGCACCACGATATCAAGTATAGTGACATTAGAACACACATATGTCTCGTCCTCACCTTGCTGTATTTTATTATTAAATCAACTAACAATTTTGTACATTTATACCTCGTTACACTTTGTCAATATTATGTTCTATATTGCTCTTATTGTCATGTAACAACATGAATTGAGTAAAATAAAAGTTTGAAGTTTTAAGTCAACATAACATCCAAGTTGAAAGTTTCAAACTATCAATTTAATTTTGTTAACACATGTTCATAAAATCTGATTCTTTAAACAACTCTATCTGGCTGTAAATCGAGTAGATTTAACAATTATTATGCCTAGTTCCTCATAATTCTCGGTGTAAATGGTTTTGTTTTCCAAAACATTAAGCTGGAAAATAAAAACCTTTACATTTGCAAAATGCAAACGTCGACTGACATTGTTATATTAATATACATTTCTTTAAAGGTATGTTATTGCATGTGAATCTACAGCAGCTGAACAAACGCAACCCAACTTACCTGTTCCTTATGAAAATTTAAAGATTGATCCTATACCAAACGTTTCCCTAGGGAACCAGAATGAAGTAACAACTGTTCACTTTTCGGAAACAAATGTAGGTACGTGCCCCTTTCTTAATGTATTGACCTGATTATACATCAACACATAATAATAAAAATCAGACTTATCTCATTGCTGTAAGTCAAGGTTAGTGATTCCAAGACTTGACAATGACACGCGTTTCTCCATTTATACATTGAATGCATGTTCTCGGCCTGATGCCAATTGTGCCTCAAATTCCATTTAAAGTAGACGTCATTTGATTTCGTTGCATGCAAAGTGTTTACGAATGAGAATTAACAAATGTATTTTTATCAATATGACTTCTTGAAGATATTCCGATAATATGTTGCTGAATGACAGTTTATCAATTTTATTATATTCTTACATTGACATTTTGGTACATTTTAGATCACACGTATGAAGGTCTCTCGTCACAAGAAAACGGTATGATGATTAGTAAATGATTCGTTTGAAATCAATCAATTGCTGTTCATTTTCTTTATACAGATCGTTCATGTATTATATACAATTTATGTATGATACAGATTGCAAGCGCTACAGTGGCAATGCTATTGTACATGTACGTGAATCATTATTTTGCTTTTGAACCTTTTAAAACGGTATAGTATATCGATTAGTCTTATAAACCTTCAGGATTATCGGTGTGACTGTTTTGGCGTTGACAAGAGTACAATACAGCTATGATATAATAGTCGGAAATTGTCAAATAGGTCGCGCATTATTCATTCAATATATTTAAGCGTAGAGAGTCATTTGTTGATTACTACAAACACCACACGTCATCAGTGTCATCACACCATTCAGTTCATCCTACAAATCACACAATGCCATTAATTTGGTTCAATCAAGAACCGCAAACACACCTTGAAAACAGAACTTAAAAATCAAACAAAACACAAGTCAAATTTTATACTAATAATCCTTACATATTTTTTTTTATAATTTCAGATTCTAAAGATACATACGATGATTTACATATACAACGTTGACTGTACATCAAATGCTTTGGAAACGACAATTTTCGCGAGTTCTGAACATTTTGTTTCGTCAACTTCAAAGAATAATCGAGTGCCATGCGTTTACTATTATCTTTTCAGTTCATCTTATGGTACTGCATCGGAACGACATTCGAACATGGACACGAATACTGTATTCGCTACTTAATAACATTAATGAAATGCTTAAGCATGGCATTAAATAATTTGTGTTTCGCAATGATTATAGGGAGTGTCACGTAACTACATTACTTTCTTATTAATCTTTCATTTTGACACCTTTCTTTTTTGTTTTATTTGAGCCCCCTTTTGTTCTAAAACTTCTTATCAACAACCTTTATTATGAATGTTTCCGCCTCTATAATATTTTCGCTTTTTACACACTTTTTGTTTCTTCGGAGTGACGTCACGGGAAAAGGAAAATATTCAAAAGAGTTATTGACGAGATGCGGTTTTCATCGCCTCAGCCATATTATAATTTACTCTTTTAGGCTTCCTCACAGTGTAAGTAACTTAATTCAATGATAGTTTACGTATAACCTTGTATAACCTGCTTATATCACATTATCATAAAATTCGGTGTGTTTTTATTGTAATTTCTCGGTTGATTTCGTACCTAATACGTTTCGTAAATAAGCTCCGCTTTATAAATTATTTCCTGCAATTTACTGTCTATGTTTGATTGTTGATAAAATAGTTCGTTTAGTTAGGATTAATTTGCCAACATGATTATTCGTTTATAAACTTGATTTGTATAATTATATATGTATTATTTTTCAGTCTTTACCAAATACTACGAATAAAAGAGGTTAAACTGGCTGACTATGTAATATTTATATGCTGTGACAGCACATGAAGCTTTTATATAGAATATCATTTGCATGTAATTAGGTAAAGTTTATTAATTACATAATAATGAGATACTCATGACAAAGACAGCAAACTATATTGCATATCAACATCATAATCAAATACAGAAATTGTACAAATAAATCTTTATATTAAACACTTTCATTATTATTCAGAATCTATATACTTGTTAAACATTGTTCTTGTAATGTTCGGCCATTAGTGCATTAAACTTAGTATAGCATGTAAACAACTTCTGATAAGAATAAAAACAATGTTAATTTCTTGAAACATATGAAGCAACTTGGATTATTGATCCGGGTATATCACAAAACGTCCATTGGTAAGCATACATACGTTGTAATGTCCTATCTAAATCTTTAAATTCTCGTACGTGACTTTAGCATCTGAAATGGTAATACACGAAGTAAAACAAAAATAACGATATCAGATAATCCTTCGAAATATTTGTCGTTATCATTATAGAAAATAAATTATACATTACAAATAAAACAGAAGAAACTAATTTATGAATGTATATACCAGTGTTGTCGACAATCAAAGACGAGTACTTTTTTTCTTTTTCTGAAATACATAACAAAAAAGTTTTTGCCAGATATTGGAGACAAAACAATGCATAGTTTCACTAAAAAACATTTCTGTACTAGGTTTCATATTAGTATTATATTAGCTATTACTTTATGACGTACATGACAAATAGTTTGCTCAAGTATAAAAATACTAATATTATTTTGATACAACGAAGTTGTGCATTTTTTATGTTTTTTACCTGAGGTAAACATGAACGCTTAATCTCATGATTTGTCAAATTTAAATATATCAAAAAAGGAATTTGGTAGATCATACAAGGTACGGAAGTAAAAGTGTTCTATAAACATCCAAATTATAAATCAAATTGTGTTTAAACTTAATGATAATATTTACTTTATCAAAAAAAAATAGAAAGGATCATTAATATTACGAAATTAGTTTTGAGAATAACAATGTAAACAAAGCATACCATTATTTCTTGCTGAAAGTCCTTCATACGTATGCTCTGAAATACCGCGAAATACCAATGTAAGCAAATCATAATGATACAAACTTTGAAGTAATACATTTACGTAACTATTAATATATATTTGTAGCTTAAAGGGGCATGCCCAGGAACTGCTGTGTCTTTTTTTATGTACATCAAAAATGTGCTTGCCACTTGTAAAACCAATTATTACTGAAAAGTCAAAGAAGAATGTGTGTTCAAAAAATGACCCTATAACGCGCGCGTCGGTATTTGTATGTCGGTTTCAATAAAAGGCGACAACGATATTTCCGATACGTCTGAGAGTTTAACTGAGCATGTGCACTGCCTTTCAAGTGAACATAACATGAGCAATACTTACCATTTCAGTTTGTTGACATTTTTTCCGCGATGTTTTCGGTTTTGACAGATACCGAAAGGGTCGAGTTGTGAAAATGACGAATACTTTTTAAGGCCGAAATCGGCAGGTTTGGTAAATCTTGAAATGTGTATTTTGAGTAAACTAGCGGGATATTTTGTGAATATTTTACAGGGCTTTCATTAATTGATTTAGTCATTAAAATGATACCAATTTGATTGCTATTCGAGACGCTTCAAGTTCCAGGGCATGTCCCTTTAAACAAAATCGACAATTTCATTTATTGACATTGGTATTAAGCCACACTAAATTGATTATCACGTAAATCTAGATTATCGGTTTGCATTTCCAAAATTGGTTTTACAACGTAATGTACTTATATTGAACATATTTCGGCACATACCAACATTTGTTTCCGAAAGCTGATTACCAGACGTTTCGTTCTGACGTTGCTGAGGTACATTTGATGTTGTGTCAATCTTTAAGTTTTCATAAGTTACAGGTGAAGTAGATGGGGTCGGTTCCGATGCTGTGGATTTACTTATATTAACAAACCTGTAAGAAAATGTTTTCTCAAAACATTGCTATAGTAGTTTAATGCATTTAATATACATAAAGTAAGGAGAATTATTCGCGTAAAACTTACATCACCGCTGTTATGATACTGCTATTCACTGAAAGAACTTCATTACGTAACTGTAACAATTTCAAAAGTCTACAAACGTTACAAAACATCCACTTTGTCCTCATTTTATAATTAATTTAAGTATTCGTCCACTGTGTCCATACAAATTATTTTGTACCTTGATCTATCTAAAATGTGCAACAGCTCAGACATATAACCTAAAACATATATAATATAATAATGATTACAATGGTACTAGGTTATTAAATACCTTCTTTTAAAGATGATGACACCTATGATTACACCCAATATTAACAGAACACCTCCCACTGAACCTACAACTACACCAGCCATAATTGAAGAATCGCTATCTTCTTTACTCTTCTCGACAAGTTCTTAAATATCAATAAGAGCACTTGTTGTCTATTATTTCATGTGTTTCATATATAGGCTTAACATTTCTATCCATATATAAAACCAAGGTTAACAACTTGACTGCTTCAACGACAAAAATAAATATTAAATACAAGATCGTGTAAATAAATAATCTTATTTATATTTAATTGACAGTTGTAAGACTTGCTGATCGAATGTATGTAAAATCATTTAATACTTTAAACAACTCACTTTCGTTTGTTCTACAAGAAAGTGTCACATTAGATCTTGATCTTCCCAAGTTGTTAAAGGCAAATAGTATGACATCATAAGTTGTATCTGATGTCAGACCGGTTATATTATAGAGTACATTCCCTTCACCAGTATCTTTAACATTTATACTCTGCCATGTTCCATGTGGTTGTTTTCTGTACATTAAGGTGAATGTTTGTTCAAGTCCATTGTTAAACCCAGGTGTCCACCGAAATATTATAACTGATGCAGTAGAGGTACTGTCTATTTGTATGAAGTTTGTCGGTGTTTCTGGCACTCCTAGAACGTAATACAACTATTTCTTAACATTGACAATATCCAAAAACACAAACATTTGAAAAACTTTATTGTCGTGTCCTTCTTTTACTGAAACAAATTGGCAAGCACGCTTTAGTAAGAGACTTTTATATTTGTTTTCAGGTTATGTCATTTGTACAAAAGTTCAATGTTTGAAGTAAAAATATACAAGTCCATTCTAAAATACGATTACCCAAAATCAGATGTCAATTTAAAATATACGTCAGTTTATATATATCATTCAATAATCATAGTTTGAATAAAATTGTATCACTTGACTCAAGCTGACTTAAATGATGATCATGCAGTCAATACAAAAACATGAGTGTACCAAACCGACGTCGAATATTGTATGCCACAAACTCCCGTGGCACGTTATGAGTCATTGGTATTTTACATTTCCTGGTAGCGTCGTTTCGATATCGTACTAATTTCGTATCGATTTAATGATATTTTAGCCCGTCCACGTAACTTACAAAATGAAAAAATACGATATTACCGCAGGAATTGATGTGTCTGTTGGCAAAATAATATTAATTATCATAGCCTAAAATAATGTAATAAGCAACATTTTAATCAAACATGATTTCATGTTAGTTGATCATAAAGGTGATGTAGCAGTTTCTGTTACTTATTCGTCACTACATAGTTTTGATTTACCCAGGTTCGAATTGGATGAAGTCAAAAATTAGCAACAAAGTTTCATAAAATCTATTTAAGTATCTAAACTACAATCAAATAGTCTAAACAGCTCAACAATGGAGAAACCGAAATTCGAAAGCTCAAAACCCTTACTTAAAACTGACTGAAACTAAAGCAAAAACTCAACCGAAAAACTGACAAAATTGACTTCTCCTCCAGTAGAGTGCGGTTCGTATAAAAACACCAACATTTGTCAGGTGACCATTCAAAACATGAATATTGAACTTTTTATACTTAGTTACAAAAACTGACCAATAATTGCAAGATTCTGCAGAATGTTGAAAAGGGCTTAGGTCAAATGAATATATCAATTAAAATGAAGCTCTCTGCCCGGAGATTTAAGAAAATCGCAAACGTTTCATTACTTAATAAAAACTAAGAATAATTGGAATTACCTAATAGGGAACAATTAAAGATTAATCTAATTTAAAAACATAGTTTGTAAACAAACCGTTAAATTAAAATCACTTTTCATTACTCTGGAGAAAAACTCATTAAACAACATAATTATACTTAGTCTAAAAGATCTACAAATTTATTACATACAAAAATATGAATTATTTATTATTATGTTTTACCAACTATGTTACAGAGAAAGTGTTTACGGAAGAATATTACTAAAAACGATGTATTAGATACATTACCTTGTGGTTTTATATACATTTCTGCGATATATGAACCAACAATATTTGTTGCATTGACCACATACAGCCCAAAATCGGTTTCTTCTACATAATGTATTGTAAGATTCGACTGTATATTGGATGAAGATATTACTGTACGTGGATCACTATAATCTATAGATGAACCATCTCTATACCATATAAATGTAGGAGGTGGATAGGCTAAAGCTGTGTAACTTAATGTTAAAGTATGATTAATAGCACCTGTCTCGTTGTATTGAATATTAACATTAGGGCTAGGACGTGGTGCACCTGCAGAGAAAAAATATTTATGTTTCAAACAGTTGTTAACCTCCGCCGGTTTGTTTTTGCCGCGCCGGTCTTTGGCAAATACAGCCCCCACTTTTACGCGCTTTTGAGAAACAAAAACATTATTAAATTGTAGCATTTAGTTACTTATTAAAAAATTGTAAGTCCCATGTTTCTATCTTTACTAGTTTTCTTGAAAAATGCAAAGAAAAACTGTCTTTGCCATGGCAAACGGCGTTTTGCCATGGCAAATCGGTATTTTGCCATGGCAAAATGCCTTGCCATGGCCTTGCCATGGCAAAAAAATCAACACTTTTGCCATGGCAAAATTGCCATGGCAAAAATTTTTTTAATATCTAAAGGAACACTATGTAAGGGTGTGTAGGTATCATAAATAACACAATTATTATGGTTTTGATCAATAAATATGAAATTTTAATTTTTAATTTTTGCCATGGCAAAATTTCCATGGCAAAATATTGCCATGGCAAAAGTTCCATGGCAAAATATTGCCATGGCAAAATTTCCATGGCAAAATATTGCCATGGCAAAAGTTTACAAAATTAGTAATTTAGTTAAATTACCATTACAGAAGTAAATTTCTGTAATAGATAAGTTACTTAGGTGCGAATCGGCTTAGACCAGGTCTTGCATTTATGAAGTATCTTAATTATTTGTTTATACTCATTCAAAATTTACTAAGATTGGAAAAAATCTTATCATAAGATGAGTGATATTTAAGAATGTATATGTTAATAAATATTCTAGCAAAGAAAATTCTTAATTTGAAACAAATGTTTTAAGATGTCATTACTATGGAATTCCAGCTAGGGGTTTTATTTCTGTAAAAATAAAACTGAAATGATATCTATCACATGCAAACCCACAATTTAACTTCATACAATTGTTCCTAATTTTGTATTTCTAGACAATGAGTTATTTACTATAGGCACAATTCAGTACTCTTACCACATTTTTAAACAAGAGGGCCATGATGGCCCCTTATCGCTTTCCAGAAAAAAGACCCGGGAGAAAATAATCATGAGCCTATGTAAAAACAAGTCACCTGGGGACGAGGCCAATTTTTACCCCAGGGCCAAAATATCTAAGCTTTGGACCTTTTGGTTTCTGACAAGACGGTTTTTTGTAATTTCTATGTTTAAGCATATATAAGATAGAGTAAACCTGACTGGGGCCAATTTGACCCACGGTCCATAATTTGAACACCCATGGCAGAGGACCACTAGAAAATGCTACTTACAAAATAGCTAAGCTCTAGGCCATGTGGTTTTGGACAAAATATTTTTTTTTAATTTTCCTAGTTAAGCCTATATAAAATAGGTTAAACCCCGGGTTGAGCTAACTTTGACCCATGGGGTATAATTTGAACAAACTTGGTACAGGACCACTAGACTAGGTCTATATGCCTTGAGGTTTTGGACAAGAAGATTAAACAAATTCACATATATAAGCGGCTTTAGCCTATGTAAATCAAGAGACTCGCGTGGGCAGGGCCAATTTCAACCCCAGGGCCATAATTTGAACAAACATGGTAGAGGTCCACTAGAAAATATTACATCTGAAATATCTAAGCTCCAAGCCCCGAGGTTTCAGAAAGAAGATTTTTTAAATTTTCCTATATAAAATAGAGTAAACCCTGGGGTATTAATTTGAACAAACTTAGTAGAAGTCCACGGGACAAAATAACTAAGCTCTAGGCCTTGTGGTTTTGGACATGAAGATTTAAGTCTATATAACAGGGGTTGTAACAGGACAAGATTGTCAATCCTGAAAATTAGCCGGGGGTCTAGCGAGCGCAGGTCCCCAGCAGGGTCGAGGGCAGAGCCCTTGTGGGGGGTTCATTGGGGCAATGCCCCCCGATGCAAAACGATTTTGAGCATTTTCAGGTTCTTCTGTAATGCATTTCGGCAATACAAGTTCATGATATTTTTTTTCAAAACTCACTATGTTTTTCTCTCCATATTTCTTAAAAAGATGATAATAGTTAATACACAGTGATTTTTTGGGTTAATTTTTTAGCTGATATTGGGTCATATTCCCAATTAAAAATAGTATCCTTCTTTTCCAATTCACAGACAAAAATTCTCAATTGAAACTTCCAAAAATAAAACAAAAAAGATACTAACTCAAATCTCACAAAACAAGAGATCTTTCACTGTAAAAGGCATGTAATAAATGAAAGTTCCCATTATGGTCAGTGATAGTGTCAATTTATGTGTATTTCAAAATTGGAATAGCACATATTTTCCCAATATTTAACAAAACACTGAAGAAATTACCAATCCCAATGGTATGGGTCATGTTCCCAAAATACTGGGGGGAAAGATGGAAGACTTAATCCTTGGAACTTGCTTGAAAGACTCTTCAATTTTGCTACCCCACCCACTATTTTTTTACAAGTTAATACATAGGAATGACATATCAACCAATTCATGTTTATATCAAATTATGTGCACAAAATATTTCCATGACAAGGTCATAGGGATTGAATTCCTTCACAATTTCTTACCTCGATTAATGGGGTTGAAATAGTTCGGGCCGAGTCAGTGTCAAAATGTATTGCTACCTATGTTTAAAAAGTTGCTGATAATTATTCATTTTATGGACCCATTAACCAACAAATTGTCAACGATTTAAAAGTTCATAAGCTTCGATTAACTTCAAGTTTTAAGCTAAATATTCGTTCTGCAATTGCAAATACTCTTGTGTATATAGACGCTTGTTAACCAAGTGTTAGTGAATAGGAAAAACGCCCAAGTGATCCAGATGCTGGGATGTGCTAACAGCCATCCCAATCTGTACCCCCCCCAAAAAAAACTCGGATTTACATCGATCTCAAAAGCGCCTCTGGCGGCTTTAAATCCGAATTTCCGGAATATTCCGGAATATTACAACCCCTGATGTAAGTCTACATAAATCAAGCGAACACGGGGCGGGCCAATTTTTACCATGGGGCGATAATTTTAACAAACTTGGTAGAGGTCCGCTAGACAATGCTTATACACAAAATATCTAAGCTTAGCCTTGGAACTACATGTATGTACATGGGTCTGGTGCTCTGCATATCACCTCATGGAATTTAACAGTTGACCCTGTTATTTTCAAATATGTCAATGCATAACGGAAATACAGCCTGGACAAGGTCTATGACACTCTTTTTCATGCTTGACCTCCAAGTGTGACCTTGACCTAGGAGCTACAGACCTGGGTCTTGATCACTGCGCACTATCTTATGGTATTTATCAATTGTAGTTCTAGTTGGGAGTTCTAATGTAAGTGCTTACATATAAAATAGAGAAACACTACATGTACTATCAAAGGAGACCTAAGAAGTGCGTGCCTGATAGAGCAGTTTGGGTTGACATTCCATGTACTTCCATAAAAAGAGCATCCTGTCAAAACCATGGCGCCTCGGATTCACACAAACGATTTATTTGGACATGCAAAACTGATTAATGTATCTTAATTCCTATTGATTTGTGTATGATAAGTTATATATTTATAACACTTTTTAACAGTTCTGTCTTTTGACTTTAAAATTCACTAAAATATGAACCACTTAAGTTGTTGGACTTACCCCCCCCCCCCCCCCCACTTGGACACATTCAGTCATTCACCGTACAGCTCATGGGTGACTCAAATTTGTATTTGCAACATGCCTTAAAAAAATCCTGGCTAGAACACTGTGCACTAAGTTATTTTCACATTATATGTCTAATCATTAGGGACAAGGAAAATGCAGATGGACTAACTAACTGTTTCTTTTTAGCAGCAAAAGCACATTTAGGCATACTAAGAGTTAGAGCTGGGTATCGCACCTTAAAAACATATTGTGATATATCACAATAGTGCATGCTGTATCAGGATATGTATCGCAGTAAGTATTGCAAGTTGTCATTAAATAAAGAATAATGAATAAGCATTCACATAAAGCCTTGGGTAATAATGCAGTTTATTGGTGATAGTGTTGTCTGGAACCACACTTTGAAAGAATTTGTTCTTATTTAGCAGTGTCTAAACAATTAATACATGTATTATAATGTATATGTGCAAAGTTGATAATACAAGTTTGACCAGTTTTTAGACATGAATTATATTTGGACTTATTTAAAGTCCAGTTATTAAAGCTAAATCCAATATATTGGTACGATGAAAAAATATTGTTATTGATATTGTCTAGCTGATATCGCAATAATGATAAACCGATAAAAGCTACCAACTCTATTCAGCGTTTTGATATTCGCAAATGACCAAAAAAATTTAATTATTTATCAATAGTAAATTATCCTATATTTACATAATGATTTTGAGATTTTCCAGACATTCAGCACACAAACAGTATTCTATTTATATGTATACACATTTAAATAAGACAGCAAACGGTTTATTGTTTGTAACTTTTTTAGCAACATTCAGGTGCATTTAGACATAGTGGGATTCCCCAGAATATTCATACACATGTACAAATTATCTATGAAAACTCACTCAGAATAGAACATTAACATAATGAAATTTCTCAATATTCAATACAAAATATTCAGCAGTATTCATGCATGTAGATAAACTTTTGAATAGCATAAGTTTATTTGTTGGTTACTTTTTAATAGCAAAACATAATGGTGTACTTAGGCATAGATGAAATATGATAACTTATAGATATACATGTATAATAACTACATCTTCACCTATATTTATACAACAGTTGTAAACTGAAATG
This sequence comes from Lutraria lutraria, assembly GCA_964023205.1. NCBI lineage: Eukaryota > Metazoa > Mollusca > Bivalvia > Venerida > Mactridae > Lutraria > Lutraria lutraria. Next base: position 33,275,865 of record OZ026847.1, read on the forward strand.
CATCTGCTTGCAAGTCGGATGCCCTACCAACTGAGCTCATCGGGCTGGTGAATATCTTAGCCAATTTATGAATATTATATGAATATAATATACGACAAAAAATTGATGCTACAATCCTCCTTCCTTTTTATTCTAAGTAACTCACTGCGACAACAACAGACTCAACTAACCCAGCCTTTACTTCACCCTAGCTCTATGATAAAGTACCCGGTGTGGGGCTCAAAACTGTGACCCCCTGCTTGCAAGTCAGATGCTCTACAGTCTACTGAGCTATTCGGGCTGGTAAATATCCCAGTTAATCGATAATTAATATACCAGACTGCTACAATGTAAAATTAAGTAAGTTATCATGCCCAACAGCTTTTAACTGAGGATTTTGAGTTCACAAAGATACTTTGTTCTTTGTTGTAATGCAGCAGACAGGCCAAATTGAGGAAGTGTCTTATTGCCACAAATAAGTTCAGACTAAATAGTTATCAGATAGGCCCTCCTGGACACATTCAAATAACAAAGCCTATCTAAAAAATCTCCAATCAATTTTAAATTATGCTGAGAGAAGGTGCAAATATAAAATAAATTGTAATCACCTGATAGCAGGGGAGACCCTTGCTTTATTATTCTGCATATGTCTGTAGTAATTAATTCTAATCGTTTGCAGCATTGAGCGAAGCACAAAATCATAAAGCATATGTTGACCGATTAGTATACTGACCAATCATACACGATAAGCTTGTGTGCTCGCCATTCATTAATCCAAGTCTGTAACAGTAAGTTTTTATTCTCTCAAGTTCCTAGCACTTTCACGGCCTAATCCGTTAGCTTTATTAATTATCCTTGCTGTAAGAATATTCCTCTATTATTCATTGATCTTTACACGGAATGTTGCACACTTGATTATGTTTGTTTAGCTTAAAATTACTGTTAATATGTAGACCTCTAAACAGTGACAGTTCCAGAAGAAGCCATTTTGGGTATCACGTGCCTTACGTCGCTAGGAAACGAGCGAAGGTTTTGCATCCTAAGTATTTCAATGAACAGAAAGATACGTGTACAAACACCCGACAAGAACTGTCAGGTTTACTTTAATCCTACGTTAACGAATATTTAGATGCATTAATTACCTAGGCCTACTGATTTTTTCAATGTTCCTGGATTTAACCAGTCCAAATGCGAGGTATATGATTTATTGACCAGGCAGTCTGGACAGTGCAGTACTGGGTAATAAAGCAGACCGGGTCGTAGCTTCTGCTTATATTAATATCAGTTGGCATATAAAATCAGCAGGATGTTAATTAGTCATAAAGTTATCATCAGTACCAATCAATGGATTTCTACTGCAATATCTAACATGCACACACGATAAGACAGATAAGGCAAATAAACCATTCAGAGATTCGACCTCCCGTAGCCCTACTATATATGTATACGACCTCCCGCAGCTTTTGGAGTCACTTCTAGGAGCTACATATATAGCTACCCAGTACTGCTGTTCATGACTGTCGCAAATTTATAAGCCTTGTGCTGCTATGTTAGGTATATCTAGACGTGTTTTTTACTAAGTGCTACTTTTTACTCAATTATTTAAAGTATTGATACCGTGCATAACGTCAAAAAATCTAGCCAATAATTAAATTAGTTTTTATTACTAAAAATTATGAGAATTTTACCGCAAACTTGTTGTATGATTGTGCATGTATTAACTGTAGAAATCTATCCCGATTCTGCAGTATAGTTTTATTTTAATTTTCTAATGATATACTTTTTAATATATATATATAGGTGTTAAGTAAGCTATAAACAGTATGTTTGTTTCGCAACGAATACTTATTTATTTATTTGTATGATCATCTGTAATATTAGCTGTGTACAAGTTGGTATGTACCAATTTATTTTATTATACCTCACGTGACTTATTTACTCTATAGCCTTATGTGACGTCAGAGGGTGACAATCCGTAATGTTACCCTGTAACATTACATTTCGGCCCGCTTGCCATAACGAAACTGCCCTCACGCACTGACGCGATATTACCGGGTGTCGTGTTTTAGACAGTCCGTTCTATATCCTAGACATTTTTATGGGCGATTATCAAAATCCACTCATAATTTGACATCCCGTTTACCAGAAGATAATTTGACAGCGAAAATAACTATGCTTCAAGAAGACTTAGTGTTTTGACTCAACCAGTACGAAAAGAATCGTATAACTGTTAGCATGTTTGTTGCATTCTTGTCTTTCTTAATTATTGTTTTGTTCGGAATAATAAAATAAATATCACATCCCACATAGGGTGATAGAACGTAATGTTCACCCTTGACGAAGTAATGTCAACCTCGGCTAACGCCTCGGTCGACATTACTTGTCTCGGGTGAACATTACGTTCTATCACCCTATGTGGGATGTGATATTTATATAATGTATACTACCTACCGCGTGTCCGATTAAACTATATTTGATAACATTAGCATTAAAATAATTGCGATAATTACAGTTTGCATCCAATATTAAATATATATAGTAGGTATTTGTTGCCAGAAATTACGAAATTGACACTTAGATTAGAATCTACCCCTATATTGTGTTTTTAAACAACGTGCTATAGATGTATTTTTTCATTCTTGGTATAATAGTATTTCGACAAGTATATAATATATATATATAATGAAAAATAACTAACATTCCATAGGTATTATTATAGATTTAAAATGCCGACCGGTTTCGTCACTGACTCAGGGTGTTTAATGCCCTGATGAGTCAGTGACGAAACCGGTCGGCATTTGAAATATATAATAATACCTATGGAATGTTAGTTATTTTTCATTATTAATTTGCTTGACTCGGATATATTTTTTAACATTTTATATATATATCTTTATTTCCTCCAAACACGGGGAGTATATACTATAATACATTGTACAATGTACATATTACCGTTAATATACAACAATATAATAAATCACAATCAATGAATATTCGCTTTACAACATAAGCAGGATGAATTCACATAATTCAATGCTCTAGCATTTATCATATGTCTGATATGTAGTTCAAATGACATCGAAGATGATTACCACTTTGCTATATATAAATATTCGTAAGCACTTTTTAAAACCATACTATTATGTTTGCCCAAGTGTCTTCAAATTCACTCAACTCATGCTATCTACTGAAAAATTAGACATAATTACTCTAGCAAAATTCACATATCATGCATTTCTTTACGTAAACAGTCAGTCGTTGTCGATACTTAATATTTCTAGGTGGACATGATGTAACCATTATTTTTGGTAAAATTCTAATCTATATGATGCTTTTTTTTTTTTTTTTTTTTTTTTTTTTTTTTTCATAAGTAACTTGCAGTTAACAAATCTAAATCGTGCTTCTTGATTCATGTTATTTTAAGCACAGCTCAACCTCTTTAATTTTTGAACTATTAGTTTTCATTAATTAGCTGTGTATCTTCTACTCTTTGAATTTTCACGATGTCACATGATCCAAACTTTATTGTATTTATGTTTGTAACGAGATACTATGTTTTGTATAAGTTACTAAATAAAATCGTGTTTCTATACGTGTCTTAGAATGTGTAATGTTACGTAATCTCGGTGCTATTTCGAGAAATATTGACGCTCGGCTTTTTGTATATAAAATAGGAAAATTATGTATGGGTCTGACACATTGCATTTGATTGATTGTTGCAGTACCAGAAAATTATAAGTGAGAACTTTTATGTTATTGGTTACGATTAGTTTTTTTTTTCTTATCTTTTAACAACTGAACGGTTTGATCTCACACATGATACTGTCGGTTTCAGAAGGTCAGTGGAAATGCCGTTATCTGATTGGTCAACTGGCCTGTCAATGAAATATCCAAGGAAGGGTCAATTGCCGCGTCGCTAATATATAGTCGTACATAGATCGATAGTCAATAAACACCACGGGTGGTAAATGTATATACTGCAGATTTGCATTTTACTAGTTTGTATATAATATGCATATATCTTTATCGATAGTAAAATATAAGTATCAGAGGAATTGCTTGAGTAGCGGGCAAGTAAAAGACTAATGAATTTATGAAACAAATGTTATTTTACTAACTTGTCACATTTTAAAAACGAAAATAAAACACGATTAAACGAGTATTGTTATCGATTCGGGTGTTTTTAGTGTTTTACAGCACGAATACTCGAAGATAATTTTATGTAAAATCTAATACAAGACCTTCTAAATTCTAATTGAATATTACACCTGTTAATCGACAGATCAATGATACGTAAATTTGTATAAATACATTTTGTATTCAAGACAGAAACAATAATGAATAATGATAATAATTTATATAAAGTTTTTTACATTTTTTACATTTTCAAAGCTTTATGAATACAACAAAAAATAATGTGTTCTACAATATAATCTTTTCCAACTAAATACAAAATACGTGTTCTTTCGTTAAAAAAAACACCTTCGTATTCATTTTAGAAAGGTTCTAATGAGATTATTAATGTATTTACTGACGCAAAAGAAATGGCCAAATCATTAAAGACGTTCCGTCTGCTGGATCTATGGTCTTATCGGGTGTCTGGTCGATTTAACGGTTTACATTAACTGGTTCCCGCTCAATGTTGCAGTGCACCAAAGGAACAAACAAGTCAACGGGAACCAGTTTAAGATTTTCACGCAGTCTATCGATTGTTACCCGGCTTCTTTACCTTATTCATAACATGAAGTCAGCCATGCGTCAGAGACGAAATCAGTATTAAATTTAACAAGTTATGATTCCTCTTATATATATTCCAGAATGTGTGCGTATATAGTGTGGCATGCACATGCACCGGGTCACAAGTCTTGTATTTCAAATAATTGAATTGATCTAAATATGCACTTCCATATTACGGAATAAAATCCAATAATCACAAATAATATGTGACTATAGAACGGGTGCATAAACTGTACAATTTCTGCAATTATTATGACAACAATGCCGAAGTATAGACTGCTTAGTTTATTGAACTGTTAATATTAATCAAAGTGAGACGTGGGTCAAGAAAAAGGTGAAGTTACAATTAGCGACCGTACAAAATGACACCTAATTTTATAAATGTATCACGGAACAGCTTTTTATGCTCTTTGAATCTTTGCTTATCATCAAAGCATTCAAGTCTGCCTCAGAAACATTGAATTAAGTAAAGGTGTTTTCAAGTTGAATCTACAATCTAGAGCAGATTTTATAAGGAAGAACTCGTCAAATAAATGGAAAAAGATATACTAGTAATAACCGAAAACCTGTTTCAACTGTACACGCATCATTGCGCATGTGTTATCAAAAATTAATACCCGCAACATCATATTTGATATGGGAGTGAGGTATTCATGATAACTTAACTTAATCAAGCACTATATTTACATGCACAAAATGTATCAATAAAATGGTACGCGCGACACATAATCAACATAAGGACGTTTGTAAAATGTAGTTTGGAGTACCGTTTACTGACAGGAAGTTCGTAAGCTGAAATTTCTCAATGTGAAATGTATACTTCACTAATCATATTGCTCGTGAATCCCGTGCATTCAATGACAACATGACCAGCATATTGTTTAATCGGTACGGTTTTCTGTATGCAATAATGAAAACATTAAACAGGGCACGCATGCCTTCGGAAGAAATTTAAGAGGCTCATCATACAAATCGAGTTTTACCTTTTTAACAGTCAGAGTCATATGAAGCGGACAGTTCACCTAAGCATCGCTCCTGGGAAGAACCAGTACTAGACTTCCATTCTCCGTAAGCAACTGCCTACTTTCTCACATAAAGAGTCATGGTCGGGAGCGGGACTCGAAACCACGACCCTCTATCAATGAGAAGTTACAGTGATTTGAAGTCAGCTACCACGGAGACGGGTTTCGCCCGATTGTGAATTTCGCTTATCATTTGCTTGAAAAAAGTCATATTAACAAAGATTAATGAAATTAAACATGATGTTTGACAATACTATTGACTAAACTTGTAAGAAATATTTACACCTGGCCTGTAACTCGCGTTTAATTTTCGAACAAAATACTTAATATTAGCAATTATTTCGATTATGATCTAATAAACCTTTTATTGAAACATAAAAAGTAATTCAAGGATTTGTCAAATTTGTTGTATACCGTTTTCTGAAAGTTTTAAACATGAGACATCTGCTAGATATATATTTTCTCAGTTAATCTTTGCTATACCCACTAGAAAAGTAATCGTCCTGAAAAAATGGTACGAGTAAATAAATATATATATATATTGAATGGCAGCAGGAGCTAGTGTAATAAAGCTATTAGTCAAAATTAGTGATTGTAAAACTCAGCAGCAAATGTTTACATAATAAGCTTTCAGAAAATAAAAAAAATAAGGATGTGAAATCAGCAATTTTGGGAAAAAGTTATAGCCACACACGCATTTATACAGGCGATAGCTGAAACAGCTTATCTCTGTTATCTATGTCTCATCACCATACATCAGTAAAATGTATGACCCTATTCTTCACTAAATTCCAAACTGACCGTGATCAGACACAGTGGGCGATAAAACGAGAGATAAGACCTCCTGTGGTTTTTAGTCGCTTACACTGGAGCTGTTCAATAAATCCCCATGCTGATGTGAAATACACCGATTTTCGGAATCTGTACAATTTCAGTTGATGACAGATTATATAATCCATACATTTTATGAACATGCGTTTCGTTTATGGATATATATATATATATATAGAGTACGCACTTTTATAGGTACACTTCGCCCTATGTGTACTTACAATAATGACTGAATCATGCTGATTTTTTTAATTTACTACAAATAATGATCTATCATGTTAAGTAACGTTAGATTTTTTTCTAAATTAAAAACAGTTATCATGTTTTTTTTCTCGAGACAACAGAAATAAGAGCGACAGGAATAGCACGATACTAATATTAGGCTATTAATACTTAAATTTGTGCTGTTGTTATCAGAGTTATTAATTTTTATTCCGGAATACAAAATCTGTCATCTATTTTCAAAAGGAAAATGTCAAATATATTATAACCCTTTTTATTGACGCTGCGTCAATGAAATGGAGGTGTGTGGTGTGTGTCCGAAATGTGTGACAATGGTAAAATAATATGAATCACTGACTGATTTAAACTGCAATTTAAATCAGTGTTTAAATGTACATTAAGGCTCTGTGTCGATCTTATGTATCCTTTAGATAGTGAGGCCGTCTTCGTATAATTTTTGTGACAGCACGTGTTCTTACTGAGAAACTTGAATTGATGTAAGTTTAATGTATTCATTATCTCTAATTAAAACATGAATGGTATCGATAAAATATATAACGATACCCTCATATTGACCTTTTCTTCTTCTAAAAATGTTTGAATTACTCAACAATATTTTTACTTAAAAAAGCGCTGGCCGTGTATTTTAGAATGGCGGCCGCGTAATAACTGTCGCATAGTGCACACTAGTGCACGTCCGGGAACCAGACTAAGTGCACGCAAGATGGCTGCTGTTTACTAATGTAAATATTAAGTTGAGGAATAATGTGAATTTCTGTTGACAGTGCACACCATTAAAGGGATTACCGGACGAAATCAGTTCTGAAAAAGATAGTTTTGACAGGCATAAAAACGACAAACTAGAGATATTGACCACATCAATAATATGCATTGTCGAACAGTATTCAAGTCGCAAACTGAGGACATAAGGATGGGATTTTTAAGAATGAAGTAAAATAATGATAATCTCTGGCGTGACACACGTAGTCATTCCGTTGGGCTGTAAATTTAAAAGGGTTCAACGGTAAGATTCGTGTGGAACTGTCAGAATAATTCTACATAACTTCTAAATACTAAACAGGAGTAGACTTGTAAGTGAATTTTACATTAAATTTAAAGACATTGAACCAGGAATCTATCTTCCTTTAATGTCAAACCCCTCACGGGGACGTAGGCATGTGACTAAGACCCAGCAGTCCTGTATATTCCACAGTAGGGAGTCCAATAAAACTGACAGGGTCATTGATAGACTAGATTCTAATTACATAATCAGTCATTTAAATTTATGGCTAATAAAAATTATAGCTACTGTATAGATACTTAAATTGATTCAATGTTTAATTGAAAATATAGATATAATTTTCTTTTTTTTTAAAGTATATATATATTCTTTATTTAATTGTGTTTATATTAAATGCAAAATATTAAGAAATTTAATATGATTAAAGACATAAATTACTCAAATAAATGCTGAACACTTCAAACACATTAGCAAATTGAAATATACATGTATCTCACACCAATTAGTTAGGTCTGGATGATTTTGATAAATTAAATGTCCATTTTGTGAATTTAATACAACCATATCCTAACACCTTTATACCTGTTAAATATTTCTAACCAATATAATTTCTCAAGCAATACCTGTATAAACATAGTTTCTTTGCAAGTTATTTTTAAGATTATAATATTTATCTTGTAAAAAACAATTTCATGTGTAAATAGAATGATTTGATTTAGAAATAGAAGAATCATTCAGTTGCATTTTTCATGCATTAACTATTCTTACATAATCTGGTAATTAAAGGACACCATTAATTAATCACATAAAATGCTTACAAAAACAACAGGAAGTTATCCATAAACTAATTATCCTTAAAAATCAATAAAATTTATGACCCTCTATGACTAGGTGTCAAGTCTACAGACACTTAGCAGACTGTGAAAAGACAGGATTAATCCCATTAGGGGCAATAAAACAATTAAGAGATTAGACCTCATGTGGATTGGGGGGGGGGGGGGCACTTATATAATAGCTGTTCAATGTCTTTAATCTGTAATGCACTCAGTGTGTTACAGTGTTTTTTCTCTCTTCATTGGGAAGAGGCCTTAGCCTGTTGATTTTGGGAAGAATTATCGCTAACATTGCTGATTTGGGAAATGAAATAGCTGGTGTAAGTTTGGAATTTTGGGAAAACTGCATTTTTTAAAAGAAATTTTCAATTGGAAAGAGGCCTTATTAAGGCCTCTGTTATAGAAGATGAAAAATCACTGTGTTACAATATTGTAGTGCAGGGCTTTTTTCACAGGTAGGAAAAGTGACATTTTCTTAAAATTTGGGAAAGAATAACTCATATTTTTTTGCAAAAGGGGAAGAAAAAACTTGGATGTAAACTAAATTTTAGGGGAAAACTGCATGATTTTAAAGGATTATCCTGAGGGGAAGACACCTGTTATAGAAGGAAAATAGCTCTGTAGAATGTCATTTATCCTTTTAAAAGTCTTGTTATAATTGTGTTATTTGGTCTCAGGTAAGTTAACTTTATTTGTAACTTAAATATTAACTTATTTTAAGTTCATTAAAGAGGGATCTTATATAGTCAGTACCCCATTTACCGATGTTATCCAAATAACGGTGTATCTTAAAATATCCGTTATATACACTCTAAATTCACATTCTAAATTTAGCTTCACCGTTATCTAGTACCACTTATATATGTTTAAAGAGTCTCATATTTACCAAATCACTGGCAACAGCTAGGGCAGAAACAAAATTACTTTCTGCATAAGTTGTAAAAAGTTCAGCTGCAGAGGAAACTAGATTCTATATTGGACTTCATTAGATCCGATAACTGACACCCCCTACAGGGATTCTTTCAAATATAGCTCCCTGGAGAGCTGTATCTGCAAAAAGCTTTTGTATACAGCTCCCTGGGAAACTCTATTCAATTCAAGTGTATCTCCTGTTCTAAAATTAGAAGCTGTATTCTGAGTAGCGGTTGCTTTTCCAGAATAAAAATCCCAAATTGTCTGATGCAGGATAAAGTTAATTAATTTTTTATTCATGATAATTTTTTTTAAATATAAAGACATGACAAGAAAATATGCATGTATGAATTGAAACAATAGGCTATTCGCCAATGCCTGTGGGTTTGTTGGTCTGTCATTCATGCACACAGTGTTTGGACTGATTTCATTAAAGCAGCTGTTAATGGATTATTGAAGATTTACAATAGACAATTTACAATTAGCCGGAATAGACAATTGTGTTAAAGTTTACTAGCTTAAATAGACATTATCTAAGGTTTCGGCTGTAACTGGGTTAGCGAAAAGACTGTGTACATGCCCAGATCATTTGACATTTTGATGTTGTCTCTGTTCATGTGGGGTTAAATGCTGTATTCCGAGGAAATGGAGTATTGTTGGTTAAAATAATGAACAAACAAATCACTTGTGCTGCTCGCTATAGTTCCCTACTGGTTGGATATTTAAAATAACTGGTTGGAGAAATCCTTAAATTTGGATCTGTCCAGGCTATCAGTCAGATAGAACTTCCCTGAAGGATTATATTCGAAACATGTGACATAGCTTACAAAACGATAATATAACACTGTGCACTAGCGGTTCAAGGGACGGGGGAAGATAGCGTGCGCCCCCTCAAAGTTCTCGATCATATATAGACATAAAATACCATTTAAAATTAATTCATTCAATGAAATAGCATTCAATTATTCAGTTCATAAATATTACGCCCCCTAGTTTGAAAACTCGGATCCGCCCCTTCTGCATATATGATAATTACTAACAGGACTCATTGTTGGTTTTACAATGCTATCATTATCAGTGACATCATGGCAAATTTGCAAATTTTAACACATACATTGCATGGTGAGGGGAATATAAAATGATATTACACTGAATTATTGATTTATTTCTTAAATTCAAACACATGCATGGGCGCGAATGTCATAGAAAACACTTCCTTTTTATTTTTAAGAATTTAAGAGAAATGAAGAACCGGAAATTCTGTAGCAACAACATATCTTAAAAACATTTTTTTTAAAATAAAAATTATTAATTTTCTTTGATAAAATAAGTGCATGCTTAAATATCAATAATCTTATGATAAGATTTTTTTATTGTAAGACGGGGGAAGGTAGCCTGCATGGCGGGCGCCCCCTCAAAGTTCTCGATCATATATAGACATAAAATACCATTAATTCATTCATTCATTTAATGAAATAACATTCAATTATTCAGGTCCTAAATATTACGCCCCTAGCTTGAAAACATGGATCCGCCTCTTCTGCATATATGATAATTACTAATAGGGCTCATTGTTGGTATTACAATGCTATCATTATCAGTGACATCATGGCAAATTTGCAAATTTTAACACATATATTGCATGGTGAGGGGAATATAAAATGGTATTACGCTGAATTATTGATTTATTTCTCAAATTCAAACACATGCATGGACGCGAACGTCATAGAAAACACTTCCTTTTTATTTTTAAGAATTAACGAGAAATGAAAAACCGGAAATTCTGTAGCAACAACATATCTTAAAAACATTTTTTTTAAATAAAAATTATTAATTTTCTTTGATAAAATAAGTGCATGCTTAAATATCAATAATCTTATGATAAGATTTTTTATTGTATCTCGTACAGAAATTAATTTTCGCAATGTTAATTTTACTAAATGACTAATTTGCCATGGCATTTTTTTGCCATGGAAATTTTGCCATGGTAATATTTTGCCATGGAAATTTTGCCATGGCAATATTTTGCCATGGAAATTTTGCCATGGCAAACTTTTGCCATGGCAAAAATTAAAATTTAAAAATTCATATTTATTGATCAAAACCAGAATAATTGTGTTAATTATGATACCTACACACCCTTACATAGTGTTTCTTTAGATATTAAAAAAAAATTTGCCATGGCAATTTTGCCATGGCAAAAGTGTTGATTTTTTTGCCATGGCAAGGCCATGGCGGCCATGGCAAGGCATTTTGCCATGGCAAAATACCGATTTGCCATGGCAAAACGCCGTTTGCCATGGCAAAGACAGTTTTTCTTTGCATTTTTCAAGAAAACTAGTAAAGATAGAAACATGGGACTTACAATTTTTTAATAAGTAACTAAATGCTACAATTTAATAATGTTTTTGTTTCTCAAAAACGCGTAAAAGTGGGGGCTGTATTTGCCAAAGACCGGCGCGGCAAAAACAAACCGGCGGAGGTTTGTTACAATATGTGTGAAGGTAAATAATAAAAAAATATCCTATGAAAAAGACGCAATTTCAAAATAAAGTCGATTTTGGATGAACATATGTACAGAAACGTCTCACACGAGGGAATAATTTACGTGAACATATGTGCATAACTTGAATTAAATTATATATTTATTATATTGGATGTAAGATACAGTGTATAGTAAATCTATCAGTTGGGTTGTGGATAAGGCAATTTCACACGAGGCTTTGAGATAAGTACAAATACTTTGTCATAGGTAATGATAGATTCATTTTCTCACTGCTTGATTGGCATCATTTTCGTCGGAAAAACTTCACTTTTCATTAAATTTACACGATTTTGCGGGAAACTATATCGCGCCCCGTTAAACAAAATGATGTCATTTTATAACGTTTTACACGATTCTCTAGTAAATCACATTTCGACGTTCCAACGTTGCCCCCGTTGAGGATAATCCCATACGAGATCTTCCAGCACTGCTATCTTTAATAACTTTTACGGATTTTTCTATCCAAAAAAATTGTTTTGGTAAATAACTATGCAGCATTATCATCACTATTCCAATTATTCTTACAAAACTTATATGGTTTATTACATTGACAATATGTTAGTATTATAACATGGCAAACAAAGTGTAAAAATAGCAGTTTATAAAACTCTATTTTAAACGATGCTAAAAGGGTTTAGGCACATTTTGAACCTCGCAAATGCATTGATGACCACATTTTCGTGACAATTTAAAGTTACATTTCTACTTACATTTAACTAATATTTTGACTTCTCTTGTTGACGGTTTGGTGCTTAATGTATTATATCCATGACAACTGTAGACAACAGGTTTACCAGAACATGCTGTTGTAGTGTTGTATAACAATATATCTGTATTTGAACTTTTTACTTCATTGTCAAACCTATACATCTTCACATCAGCTGTTGGATTACCTTGTACACGACATTCAAATGTTAGTGATGTATTCTCCAAGATGGTAATGTTGATTTTATCTGTGTAATTCCGTACGTGGAAACATGTTACGCTTGCTCTGTCTGAATAATGAATATCAACATGTTAAGTTCTAATTTCGATAACTAAAAAGAATGTCTATAAAGAACTACATATACTTCAGCATTGGCAATGAGGAGTGTAGCTACATTATATAATTTACGCACTAAGTCAGATATCTATGTACTAAAACAATTACATGAAAATAAAACGCATATGCGATCAAGTAACATTTTTCATGAAACATAATATATTTAAGTGACCATTTTACTTAACTATCTGCAGCTTGCAGACCCGTACTTAGTGACGATGTTAGTTATTATTGGGTTTACGTACTTTACGCAAACATGAATGCTTTTTTTAATATATGAAAAAAATACTATGACCTTAGGTTGTCTTACAGTGTACAATTAATCGAATATCCGCACTCGCATGTCCTAGATTTTTTGTACCATTTGAATGAACCATCAGGTTGGTAACATAACATGTGTATACGGAGTCATCGTATCTAGATACATTATGTATTAGCAGCTCAGAGGATGTCCAAACTTTAGTGCCCTTTGATCTCTTCCATGTTACATTGGTAGTTGCAGGATTTCCAGGAACAACAGGACATGTGAATTCAAATGTATCCCCTTCTTTAACTGTGAAACTTTTCCCTGATGTAATGTTTACTGAAGGTGGATCTACAATTTTGGAAAAAACAAATAATGTCACTTACAACCCATGAATAAAAAAGTAGGCAGAATGATGGCGTGTCTATTTGATCCAATGAATGCATGATTTTGATATAGAAGTATATAATTATATATATACGTTTTTATTGTGTGAATGTGTAGCGCAAGACAAGCTTTTCCAATTTAATTTTCTTGAATTTGCTATTGCACATAATAAGACCTGCCCGGTTTGCTCAATGGTTAGAGCGTTTGTCTGATGATCGTGAGGTTGTGAGTTCGAACCCCGGGCGAGGCTCACACTGACCGTGACAAATTTGACTGAATATATTACATCCTATTTTAGATTGTCCTCCACCTCTGAATTATGTGGGATAGCTTGGCAAAAGCTTACGAACAGAAAGTCGTTAGTATTGGGTAAGGCCTAAATGAAGTCCAAGAAAGCTGGTTAGGATAACTGTCCGCCACGATATGACTGAAACAATGTTGAAAATGGCGTTAATCCCGATGAAACAAACAAACAAAGCACATAATATTAAGATTATCTTAGTCTTTTACATCGACTTCGTTTATAAAACATTACAAACATATGTACACTTTCGAGTACATGCATTTACACACAGCTTGTAATACCATAGTACAAGTGGCCAATAAATCAGTTAAATAACTAAACGATGAACATATACTTGTTGCCACTTGTCATCATATTTTTGTTTCACCACTCGAGCCTTATTTCAATACAAATACCACTGATAGGGATATTGGTTCTATTTGCTGAGATATAAAACAACAATAAGTGTACACGGTGAAAATGTCATTGTATTTATCAAAATGACGGTTTAATCTATTAATTAATCTATAATTAATGTTATACAATGTATAACAACTAAATATATATAACAGCAAAGGTAGGGATATAAAGTGCCACCACAATCAATACTACAAACAAATCATAAATGGAATACATACAAAATATTTGTAACTAAAACAAATTGCATCTGATTATTTCGCGGATAAGGGGTTGGGGGTGGGAAAAAAGTATCAAATTAATGCAATTGTTGCTTCTTGGTAGTCTGAATGAAACAAGAGGCTCATCCTTTGTCTCACTTATCAATCTCAAAACAAAGCTAATATCAAAATAATCTAGATCACACGTGTCCCTAAGTACCCTTTCCACATGTGTGAAAATTATGTACGCCGATAATTCCTTTGATCTGATAATGAGATTAAGTAGGTAACATGTGAAATTGTTTGCATGATCCCAAATGCCCCTTATCAACTAACATGTGTGGCAAACATGCACATTAACACAAGTAAATATTTATTGCATTCAAGCGGTGAACCAAATTTATTTATTTATGATACATAATCTTTTAGTTGATTTCAATTGGCCATAGTACAATTAGGCAAGTCATTCTGCACCCAATGGCTTCATTTGGAAAACTACAAACTTTGATTTCCTACACTACGATACTTGATTGGTCAATCGGTTCGGATATTCGCCTGCATAAATTTCCGTTATTTGGAATATAATAATCGAATATTCTTTTTCTGCGATAAAATCTATGCGCAAAATGTACACTGTATGTAAGGTAATAAAAACTGAAAATTAAAAGGTTTGCATTTCTAGTGGCCTGTATGATAAATGACCATTTTGCTCTTTAGAAAGAACTATAATAATTATAATAATATTAACTCACATAATACTTCTAGATGAACAGACGTTGATGTGTTGCCTTGCATCACGTGATGACAGGATGGAACCATGGTATTGTATACAGTACATGTGTACATCATATCATCATATCTTGTAACATTGGGTAGTGATAATGTTGTACCAGACACATTGTGTTTGTTAGATGTCCATCGTGTCATATAAACTGGTGGATTGGCTCGTATAACATCACATTGTAATATCACAGAATCTTCTTCAAATACTGTCTGGTTTTGTATATCACTCAGTACCGGTGGATCTGATAATGAAGGAAATTGTATTAAAGTTAATGCACTAAGAGAATTTTCCTTAAATGAGCAACAGCCCTCAACACCTGAAGAATAGTATATGGCGTAGTAAGTGCTACCAGTATGTCAAGTTGTTTTGTTTGACTGAGTTTTTTTTCAATGAAAGCGTTTTGGTATATATTCTGCTGCGTGTCAATAACATTTATTTCACTGTTTTGCGCACGCCTAAACTTAATGAATATCAAACATTTGACGTAAAAGTTATATCAGCATGCTGTGGTTCGGATCCTCTTTTTCTCACAAAACATAGAATATAATCAAAGGACAGAAAGTACTGTCGGAACTTACAAAGCAAAGAAGAGAAATGTGTACCCACATCGTCATGCCCATGCAAATAGTTTTAAAATTTACACTTACGGACCGATTTTTTATTCATATTGTAATGCAAGTCATATGCATGTATGTGAAGGGCATACACTAGCGCTTTACTAGTCTCTTTGATAAAATTTCAAAATAAAAAAGATATTGGAAAGTTTAATGTTTAGCATATTAATTGAAGACCATTTAATTGCATTGCATTAAAAACTCTTTTTTGTACTCAAACTAGTGAACAACACATCAGTAACAGTGAATACCAACATTGATTCTTCTGATTGTAAAATAAAAGAACATCGTCGCATTGAACACAATCTAGGTCACTCAAATTAAAAAGACCCTGACACAATAGAGTAGGGCATATATTGCCTATAACTACCCAATGCTGCACGAGATTCAGACGAGATCATGTAATTCCAAATATTCTAAATCGAAACAGAACTCTTTTATCATTTTAAAAAATACATAACCGGTTATTTACGTTCGTATTTTGCGACTCGAATTATAATTCGTAAGCTGCAGTTCAAACATTTGACCTTCGCAGTTTACCCAACATGAACTCATTATATAAAAATTTATTGCGTCATCAAACTAACACCAGTTGATGTGAATATTACGGAGTTACGATTAGATGAAAATTCGCCCTATAATATTAAGATAATGTTAAAAGGCACCAAACACATACATCGATGGTAGATTCCAGTTACAATAAAATTATTTGAAATATATTTTGATCCGACACACTTAATTGAGGAAATATTCCAGATACATCTATATAATCACACCGTTTAGTTGCGTAATATTTCCTTTATGCGGCATTCTTTTAACCAAGCTGTTATGGAGTCCAGCGACAATAGTTTGTTCACAGATTACTAAATACTTGATTTTGATAAAAATCAAGTCCAAAATGGTATACACACAAGTACTTACATAAAACGTCAATTTTTACAGATATTAAACAAAAATATGAATGTAAAAAGTCACTTACGAAGGACATCAATGTATACAGTAGTAGATCCGGTACCAGCAATGTTTGTAGAACTACATGTACAATACTGTGTTTGTGTTGCTGCCCATACAATAGTCTATGATACATTGTTGTTAGGTCCACGTTGTCCTGTTTTATCTCCTGTACAATTCCAATGTAATATACCAGCTGGATTTCCTCCATCAACTGAGCATGTCATCTAAGTGTTTAAGTTTTGTATCACTTTGTATATTCCGTTCATTTTGCAATGAATAATAGGTTTGTTTGTTGGATCTACATGTACAATAAAGAAGTATTAAAACGAAAAAAATGTTACGCTCTTATTTGAGGGTCACATATCAATTAGCCTCTCATAAAATCATACAACAATGCATCAGTCGACAACTATTACATGTAGTACTGTATGTTTGCTGAACCAGAAAAAGAAATAAGATTAAACAAATATAATTAGCAGGATTAAAATAGTTTTTATATAACTTCTAATGTACAAATACCCTGGTGGGACTGGCAAAAAATACTTACATGTTATGTTTAGAGTTACATTATGAAATGCTGGCTTGTAAGATTGTATATTTTCAGCCTTACAAGCTAAATTCCACCAATTATACGTTCTGTTTAGATTCACTTCGATGTTACTTATGGTCGATATAAGACTATTAGTTTCATCTACATATGTTTGACTCGAGTTTGTAAGTTCAACAGCGTTTGTTCCATTGGCAAGATACCACGTGATAGTTGCTGTGGGCCGAGATTTCGATGTAGTACATTTAAATACATATTTGCGGTTTTCGACTATTGTACTTGTGGTAGCTTCACCATTGGTACCATTTGATGTAACACTTTGAACTGGGACTACAAATACATATTAGTGATGAAAACTACAGCAATTAGCCAGGTAATGAAATTATATAATTATGACCAAAATAATGTATTTATGACTAAGCTGAATAATCTATAGATTAACGAGAGTGTCGGGTCACAAAATACGCCCGTCAAAATTCATTGTTCAATGCATCAAGGCATAACTCAGAAGTGCCTGGGCCAATTTGGCTGGTTATCGAACTTGACCGAGATCATAAGCAAGTTTGATGAGGATCCGAATAAAACTGTTTGAATTAGAGAGCGGACACCGTTGTGGACGCAGTCCACCAAATCGCCCGCCCGCCATGGTGTTACCATAATATGACCCGTTTCTCAAACGGGCGTATAAAAAGGACAATAGTACCGCTTATCAGTAATTAGCACGGCCCCGCACCAAAGCAAAGTGTGGTAGGTAATAACAATATCGTTGTTCATACATCACAGAATTATGAAATTATTCATGACGTCCAGAGATATATAATTGTAATGACTTCCTGCTACCATATAATTATGATGATATTTTTAAAAAATCGGCATGATTATGTTTATAGTCAAACATTTATTTGAACCCACTTCCGAATGAAAGCTATCCTGTGTGATTGTTACTGATTGTTTAGGACAAACTGACCTCCTAATAAAGGTCACCTTTCAATAAAGGTCATATTTTGTCTTTCCATAGAGTGGTCTTTTTTACAGGTTTGATTGTAATTAATGCATTGTGTGTTTCAAATTTAACCTATCAACATTGCCCAAAGTTTGACTTTTTTCATCTGTTGTCAGGAAAGAAAAAACTATGAACATATTGATATATCTTTCGTATTGTTCGACATGACTTAAGTTTTGTCGCGCCTTATATCATATAGATTGGTAGTTTCATTTCCGATTTAGTAGATAGGAGGCCGATATGAATACAGTACAACCTCTTCAAAGAGGCCCTCTCTTGAGCAACAACCTCCCTGCAACAACAGGACGTTTTTCTTCCACTACAGGATTTAACTACAAATTCAACCTCTCTAGAGCAACAACCTCTCAACAACAACATAATTTTGCTACTCCCAAAGGATGTTGTTTTGGAGAGGTTGTACAGTATGTGCGCTATCTTCAATATCATGTCTAAGACGTAACAATACAAACAATATTTAAAGCATTACCATGTCATCTAAAAGCTGAAAAAGATGATACATCATTTTGCATTAGCAGTTTGTAACAAAGCCATATTTATCTGCCTTTGATAAAGATATATACTTCATGTAGATTACAGAGGTGTAAGGCTGTATTTACCTGAAATGTTAAGCACTACCACGTTCCTGATTTCCTCCGGGAATCCTGCTTGACAAGTCCATATATCACCATGCTGATTTATGCTAACATTCTTGAAGGTCAAACTGTACGTGATGTTATATCCATCCTTATTACACGAGTAGTCGTATTTGGTTGGTTCGTTAAGAATAAACGAGTTAGAATAACACGTTGAACTAGTGTCATTCCAAACAAGAGAAGCTGAGTTGATATTTGTATTTAGAGTCCATCTAGTAAACGTGTATGTAGTTTTACATTGTATAGTGACTGTGCTATTTTCTATGATAATCGATGAATTTGAAACTATCGTTGGCTCAGCGAGCGAAATGCAAACTGAAATACATATAATGTTATTTAGCTGAGTGAGTACAATCAACAAACAAAAAGCATTTAACCATTTGATGACTAAATCAAGACTTATTCTTTAGGCAATTGTACATCGCCATTTCGAATTATATATAATACATTACTTCATTACCGATTTTACCTTCATTTAAGCATTACATTATGAAATATTGTTTGAGTAAAAAAAACACGTACAAGACATGCAGGTACAGTACAACCTCTCCAGAGCGGCCCTCTGAAGAGCAACAACCTCTCGATAACAACACCTTCAAAATTTCCCTAAACTGATATTTACTATAAATTTAACCTCTGTAGAGCAACAACCTCTATACAACGGCCAATGTTTGCAGCTCCAACAGGGTGTTGTTCTATAGAGATTGCACTGTATATATCGAAGTAAATAACAACCATTATGACTCACCCTTTATTAAACTAAGAAGTAAACCTAATATAAGTGCTTGCATACTTTGGTTGATGTGTACAGATTATCTTCAGAAACTAAAAATAAACGACATGTTTTATTTCAACACAACATGTGAAAATAAAGTGACGTCAGATTTGTTTATTCTGCATATTTAAAAATATTAACCATAATGACCTGAAAACTTAAAAAAAAAAAGATAAAACAATGAACAATAGTTACATGGAAGTCTGATAAAACGTCTAGTTTATAATTGGAAGTGTCCACGACCTTCTGGATAATCCTTCGAACTAAATTGTATATACATTTACTTTAAATAATTCGACATTATGTGCACATATTTCGTGTTAAATTTTCTTTTTTTATATAAGACACACATTAATCATATGAGACATTGGTTTCTTACCTTGATGACTATAGTGTTTATCACATATATCCAAAAATAATGATGTTGCTCTGATACACATTTCACTGTTTTCTATTCTAGGTCAATCAATGCTGGGCTTACTTCAATCATTCAGTAAACTCTAACTATCAGTTTAATTCAATTTAACCCGGAAGTTTGTATTAGTTCATTATCAAGTACCACTCGCTCAGTTATAACATAATATTAGTGTGTTTACATGTTGCCTTTATGTATGTAGGAACGCTGTAAAATCGAGTTCAACCTAGGACCATGGCATACGCCTCTTTGTACAGAATATAAAAACATTTCCGTACGTGGACGTGTTGACTCCAATTAATAAAATGTAACATTACCATTTTTTATGCTCAACATATTGAAATGATTTTACATTATCGTGAAAGAATGCTACAAATATAGGTTCTACAATTACAATTAATTTACCATCATAATCAACATTGTCAATGCACGCGTGAATAACTATCTCGTAAGAAGTTAATTCATGAAGATGCTTTAGAAAAACCGGATGGCCCATTGTCCCAGTGTGAAGCACTTCATCCCCGTATCCAATGATTAAGTGGTAGCAGACCAGGAATAATTATCTCATGTCCCAATAGAATAATTATACAGACAAATGACAAATGACCCTCCTCCTAGCTTCCTCGGTTCCTACGCACCTGCCTATCATATAAAACACGTATACAAAAGAATATTTATATAATTTTGTTTTGATTAGTCGTAGGAAAAAAATAACTCGAATTGACACTTAAAACTGTTTTTTTTGTCATTTCAACATAATCTTTACACAGTTTATGTACAACATTTGATCCATATTCATAATTTTGACACTACAGTGGGAAAAATGTCCAGCCTGTAATAAAATACAATGTATAATCCTTGAAATAATGCTGTCTGATCTTCCTGTTTCATTGTGCAAACATTCATGAATAAATTTTCAAACAACTACAACTGTACATATGTCGGTAATTTAAGTAAGTAGTTGTATGATCTTGGTTAATTAATTACAATGGCGAGCTTAATAATGGTGTAGCAGAATTTGAAATAAGCGGTTACCTAAACAATTTATTTAGTATGATCTTAAGGCACACGCTACAAACACTCCATGCATGACTGTACAGATTGTGTTCTGCAATGATTAGAAGAATGTAAACATTTAAAACATTGTTTAGGATAATAATATTATTATTTGCATTGAACACAACAAATGCAGCTTTTATTACAAATACACCAAACAATGTTACACACAAACATCAAATACAGAAATAACTGCTTGACAATTTTACAATCAAACACTTTTATCCTAATTTCTGAATCATTATATGATTTTTTAAAGCATTCTACATCAATAATTGGTCATATTTTGGACATCATAGTGGCATAAACATATCATATATCTTTGTGACAAAATCATCCATATATCCATCATTTCTAACAGTTTATCAATTATGGCATTTTATCAATTCATCATTTCTAACAATTGTAAGCATTTATCTTACGTTCATAGACATCAGCAGTCTTCAGTGACTCGTATTTAATCAAATAAAGGTATGATCTGATAAGACGTCTTGGATTCATGATACAGGATGTAGCACACAATGTACTTTCGAAGGCATGCGATGCACTGACAACTTTTCTTTAAATCTTTAAAGTCTCGTAGGTGACTTTAGAATCTGAAATAGTAATACATAAAGTCAGACGGAAATAATGATATCAGCTAATGCTATGAACAGCATGTTCATTTATAATACTGTAATTTATTTATACGTAACAAATGTATGAGAAGAAACTGATATTAATGTGGGCATGTACCTGTGTTGATGTTGACTCTCAAAGACGAGTACTCATTTTCTCTCCCTGAACTTCAAATGTGGAAGTTTTCTCCACATGACTAATATTAACATGCACAACTGTGTAGTTTTAAAGAACATTCTGGTGCCGTGGAGTTGATTAAGAATTCACGATTTAATACTAGTTTTGACCATTACTTTTCAAATGAGTTGCTTGGAAACAAAGTGCATGAATGTTATCAGAACTGCCCATTGTCCTTTTTTATGTTTGCGTGATTGAGGTAAATATGTACTAGTATGATACTGACAGATAAACATACCTCGATTTATCAAATGCAGACGGATCTATATTACAATGTGATATAAATATCAACATTATAAATCAAACACTCTGGAACTGTACCAAGCTTTATAATAATATTCCGTTTATCGAAACTAAACAAAAATCAAAGATCATAAACTTATGTTGTAAATTTGAGGTCATTGATGATAAATATGTAAACACGAGTATACCATTATTTCTTGCTGAACGTCCTTCGTACGTATGATCTACCAATATAAGCATATGATACAAAATACAAACATTAATTCAAAAATACACAATTACATAAAATTTCAATTTAAATCGACAATTTCATTTATTGGCATTAGCACTCATCAAAATTCAAATTAATTGACTCGTCAATCGAGATGTTAGATTTTCTGTTGGCAGTTCAAAACATGTGTTACAATTATACTGAACACACATTGACACATACCGACTTTTGTTTCCGAAAGCTGATTAGCCGGCGTTTGTTTCTGATGTCCCCGAGGTTCATTTGGTATTAGGTCTAACTTCAAGTTTTCATAATTGATAGGTGAAGTAGATGGTGTCTGTTCAGATCCCTGGGATTTACTTTTAGCAATCCTGTAAGAAAATGTTTCCTCACAACATTGATGTAGTAGTTACTGAATTTAACATACATAAAGTAAGCATAATTGTTCGTAGAAGGCTTACATAACCACAATAATATATTTCCATTTTATTACAATTTTATAGCATGTAATACATTAGGTAATTGTAACAATTTGTATATTCTACAAAGTTTACAAAACATCAACTACCCTTCTTATTTAAATAGACCTGTATCCACTACAATTATTGAGTACAATGCCGTATCTAAAATGCGTAGCAACGTAGACACCTTCATCTATATTAAACATGAAATGCAATAACAATACGTAATGAATTACAATATGTTATGAAAATACCTTCTTTTAACGATGATGACACCTATGATAACTTTCAACAACTCACTTTCATTTGTTCTACATGCCACGGAAACATTAGATCTCGATCTTCCCAAGACGTTAAAGGCATAAAATATGACATCATAAGTTGTATCTGATGTCAGACCAGTTATATTGTAGCGTATATTCTCTTCACCGGTATCTTTAACATTGATACTCAGCCATGTTCCATCTTGTTTGTACATTAAGGTGAATGTTTGTTTAAATCCATTGTTAAACCCAGGTGTCCAGTCAAGTGTTATGATTGATTCAGTGGTAGTGCTTTCGTTTTCTTGGACATGGGATATTGTAAGTTTTGTAGACAGATTGAATGACGATATGATTATACGTGAGTCGCTTATTTCTTTGGATGAGCCATGTCTGTACCATATAAATATAGGATGTGGATAGGCTAAAACTGTGTAACTTAATGTTACAGTATGGTTAATGGCACTAAGTCTTGTCTCTTTGTATTGAATATTCACATTAGGATCAGGGCGAGGTTTGCCTGAAGAGAAATTATAAAACACAGTCTCTTAGTCTTATATCCCGTCGTAGTTTATAGTTCATAGTATACACTATCAGAATAGAAAAATAATTAATAATGTACAAATAAAATATTCAAGTTCAATAAATGCATACAAATTACAATGGTGCTTAATTTGTATGACAATACAAATTTTCACTTACATTTGACTAATATCTGAACGTCTCTAGTCGACGGCTTGTTGTTTAATGTATTATATCCGTGACAACTGTAGAGTACAGGTTTACCAGAACATGCTGCTGTTGTGTCGTATAACAATTTATCTGTATTTGATCTTCTTACTTCTTTGTCAAAATTATATATCTTCACATCAGCTGTTGGGTTACCTTGTACACGACATTCAAATGTTAGCGATGTTTGTTCCATAACGACAATACTGGTTTTATCTGGATAATTCCGTATGTGGAAATAAACCACACTTGCACTGTCTGGAAAATGAATGCCATTAAGTAACTCCGGTACAAGTATTAGCTTATGATACAAAATGACGTAAATGACTTATATGCATTCACATGAATCACCTATTTTGATTTAATCATCTAGTACATGAAAAAGAATATTTAACGGAGTGTAACTATTTTTGTTTCATCACATAAAAAAGAGACGTGTAATCACGATATTTATTAACAATTCCATAAAAATAATATAGTTCAGTATAATTATAGAATTAAATTTATGTTGAAGTTTATAATTATGTGGCATTATGTAAAGGCGTATATATCAAGCCGTTTGAAATTATTCGTTATTTGTACGTATATAAAAATATGCAAACATGGCGGAACAAACAATCTCACATTGTACAATCAAGCAAATATCAGCACTCGCATGTCCTAGTTTTGTTGTACCATTTGGATGAACCATCACGGTGGTAACATAACATGTGTATACAGAGTCATCGTATCTAGATACATTATGTATTAGAAGTTCAGAAGATGTCCAAACTTTAGTGTAGGTAATGTCTTCTTCCATGTAACATTGGTAGTTGTAGGATTTCCAGGAACAGTTGGACATTTGTATTTAAATGAGTATCCTTCTTGAACTGTGGAACTTTTACCTGGTGTAATGTTTACTGACGGTGGATCTATAAACAGATGAACAAACACCGTAAAGGTGTACAGTTCATAGTTGTATACAAATTTGTTAAACATAATAAAGGCTAGACGTTACTGACGGTAAAACTTATAATTATTTTAATCACGGTGTGAAGCAAATACGGGTTCTGTGCTTCTATATTCAAAGTATTTTTGACTGTCGACCCATGATATGTCTTCTAACAATTTGTTTTGGTAATAATGATACATATGCATTGCCTTACATAATACTTCAAGATGGGCAGACTTTGATGTGTTGCCTTGTACCGCGTGATGACAGGATGGATCCATGTTATTGTATACAGTACATGTGTATATCATATCATCATATCTTGTAACATTGGCTAGTGATAATGTTGTACCAGACATATTGTGTTTGTTAGATGTCCATCGCGTTATATAAACTGGTGGATTGGCTCGTATAACATCACATTGTAATATCACAGAATCTCCTTCAAATACGCTCTGGTTTAGTATATCACTTAGTACAGATTGATCTGTCAAAAAAGGAAAAAATATCAATGTAAAGGAAAAATCATTTCGAGTTCATAACGTTTTTATTAGGTTCTCGCCATAATATGTAAGCGAAGATTTCTGAGAAGTGCATCTGTAGATTTACTCCAACAATACCAACTTCTGCTCGATCATGCAACACGTCAGTGTTGAACCGAGGCAAATCATAGGTAAATCGATGAAGTTATTTCTTAAAGCGTTAATGTATGTACTTCCAAAGAACTGCATGTACATATCGTCGGCTTATTTCCACAACCCCGTATGTCATTTTTTCACATTCTGAAATTTGAAGTTTTTTACTGCAATAACTTTGTTATAGTTCATGACACGTGAATATATTTTAATATGCATATGTAAAATTATGTCATCTACTTATATTCTAAATTTCATAAATATGTATAGAGTCAGTTTGCTTTAATTTCAAATTACATTTTTCAAAATTCTGTTGTAAATCAGAAAATGCTAGTCAAAATTGAATTCTAAAACCCCATATTGAGATACTGGGTTTTTAGCAAAATATTCATGGCACTTCTAAAACCCAAACTTGAGATACGGGGTTCTTAGAGAAACAATTAGAACAAAAAGTAAGAAGTGGAATAATGTTCGGATGGTAAAGATAATAAACACACATAACCTTAGATGAAACTATTATTTACCTCTAGCACATCGAGTTAACACACGTCTTATAAAACATTGAATTACAAAGCCGTCATCCTGTCATTTCAATAACTAGCAATATATTTAAAATTAAACCATCGATAACACCGTAAAATCCGTATATATAATGCAAAACTCAGTTTACTGACTATATACTAGTATTTATGATAAAAAATATTTTACATAATATATGGTTTGTCGGGATATACTGTAATGTCACGTAATAACTTTTGTAGATGACATTCCGTAACAGTATACCTATGTTTCTTCGGCATCATATTTAAAATCTTAAAGGAATCTATCTTCAAGTATTAGGCCAGCACTCCAAAGTAAACACAATTTCCCCCATGTTCATTTAGAATTCGCTTTATGACTAAGTTTGGTTATTCTGTTGTTTCTGTATAGTATACAAATATTTGATCGTCATCCAGGTAACACTTGCATGTATATCTACAATGCCCTCTACAGTCTTTCGGAATTGTGATATCATTCTTCTGTACCTGATTTCCTCTCGATTTTCATGTCTGGCCCCTACGCTTTCTTATCTTTTTTTGCTGACTACCCGTGTCTTTTAATCTTGTCCTACTTCTATCAAGAGTATCTTCCATACGAACTTCTAAAATATTTGCATTTGTACTATTGTCAATAACCTCAATTGAATTAGTGTATGGCCCAGTATCTGTATCAGTATCTTCCATTTCAGATCCTTTCTTATCACCATTGCTTATATTAACTTCTGCATCTACGCTACAACACTTGTATTTGTTTTGAGAATATGAACAGTTTTATTCCAGTTCTTCAACAAATAATGAGAGGAATGTGTTTGCATCATGCAAGTGGATGGTATAACCAATTCATTGTAGATTGCATCAACAAAAATGTTTACATTATCTGGTTTACATTCCGGGCTATTCAAAACATCGGTGTCATGCTCAATATCATTGTATTTATCATCCTCAAATCTGTCAATCTCGTTTGCTGTCTCTTTATAACAAGCTGTTGTAATAACACCCGCGACTTCTGTACTAGAGCTACATCTATCATTATTGTTTACTCTGTATATTTCAAGAATGTGGCCTGTGGTTTCCATTTCTTCAACGAACGAATATGAAGGAATCATATCCGTATTGCACACATGTACTGTTTATATTTCATTGTTGTTGATGTGATGGAGGTATTCAAAGAAAATAGTTTGAGATATGATCTGTTCAAACTTTCACCAACAGTGACGTCCAGTGTTTTATGGAAATACACATATGCCAATATACATTTTCATTTTTTACAATGCTTTATGTCCAGAGAACATTCCATGCGTCAACAGTGATCAGCGACTAAAAGTCTTGTTAAAACATATGTTTTCAAGAGTAGATTGTGTAATGTTTGTAAAACTTAAGTATACCTGTTAAAAACATGACAATATTCATTTACAAAAAGTTCACTTTTGGAAAGGTCCACAATCCTAATATTTGCAGCGGTGAAGAGAAAGCGTATGTGAAAGCTTGCCTGTGTGAAAATCTCTGGCACTGAACTCTGGAACGCAATACATGGCAACAGCAGTTATACAAACACCAAATTATTCTTCCCCTATAAGAATATATCCCCTAACGGTTCGAATCCCGAGAGGAGCGAATTATTTCATGATATCCAGCTAGCTTATCCACTCGTGCCTGAAATAATGCACGGAGGTGCACCTTGAGTCTTCTTCCATAATGAAAGGTAGAAGTCGCCATATATGATCTCAATATGTGTTGGTGCGAAGTTAAACCAAACAAAACAAACATACACACTATAAGACTGTATCAATATTCCAAACTTATCCGAAATAATGTTCATCCGAACAGATGTAATATTGACACATATGTATATCTGGTCCAGAAACAGTTTCTGCTTCATAAAATACAAAATGATATTCACGCAATAGAAACTTTCACTGAATTCACGTAAACTTACATGGTTGTAGTAAAAATAAACACCGTAAGTATGTTTCTAAAGTAAGTTTAACAACATCATGAGCGGCCATTACAGTTTTATCCTGTATCACGTGGTATAGAACAGAACGATTTGATTGGATATAAAAGTTACGGGACTCTAGAATTAAAGTTTAGCGTAAATAAGCGAGTTACGGGTTTGTGGAATTCGGATTAACCCTACTTAGGGGAGACAAAGAACCATGTAAGTAGGTTCATTGTAAAGAGCTCATCGAGACGAAAAAAATGATATCAAAATCTCAATATCGCCAAAAATTGAGTTACGGGGTTGTGGAAATAACCCGACGATATATGTAGCTCTGGTACCAGCAAACGCGCACTTCCCTCGATCGGTCGTTTAACTTATACATCATCACTATGACATACAAGGATACGAATACAAAAAAAAGCAGTTACTTACAAAAAAACGTCAATTTATACAGATGTAGACACGGTACCAGCAATGTTTGTAGAGTTACATGTACAATACTGTGTTTGTGTTGCTGTCCATACAATAGTTTGTGATACATTGTTGTTAGGTCCACGTTGTTCTGTTATATCTCCTGTACAATTCCACTTTAATATACCAGCTGGATTTCCTCTATCAACAGAACATGTAAGGTTACCTTTATGGTTCTGTATAACCTTGTATACTCCGTTATTTGTGCATGACGCGATGACTAGCGTGTTTGTTGTATCTACCAAAGAAAGGACAAAGATAAACATATGAAGTAAATTTTACCACACAGTACATCCGTAATTTTTTCACACAATATAGTTCAATTTCTCTATTTTATGGAATAAACAATAACTAAGGAAAAAAGAGAGTCTCCAGACCTCTTTATAGCGCCGAAAGTATGGTGGGGTGCATGGGCCAGAATCGAATATATTAATTTCATATGTATATTTTTTTAATACATTTTGAAAAGTTTATTCTATTCAGCCTTCATTTATATGACAATAAGAAGTCATTATAACGGCTTTATAGCAAGTCAAACGCATTTTAAAGATCATTATATATAAGTACTCAAATGTTAACATTTTTCTTTCTTAAAAGTTCATTTTGGCAGTCTATTTTGAAGAAATTGTAAGCAATTATGCATTAAAATGTGCAGTTTTTGTTTTGTTTTGTTTAATAATTCACTACAGTTATTACAGAAAAGCTCAGGCTGAGGTGTTAGCGTGCTATTTTGTCTGTCGTCCGTCCGTCTGCCCGTCTTCAATTCTTCAAAAAAAAATTCCTCTGAAACGGATGTATCAAATTCGAAGAAACTCCACAGATATGCTCTGTGGGTGGTCATTTTGCAAAAACAAGATAAATGAAGCTTATTTCATGCAGAACTCTTGTTTCCATGGCAACCAAAAGAAAAATACTAAACAATCGAATTTTCTTAAATGATATGGTGTTACACTTAGATATTTGAAATGGAACATCATCTAATGACCCGCTAACAAACTTGCTAAAATAATGTCCCCGGGGTCATAATTAGCCCCGTCCCAGGTCTAACCTATATAAAACATTTTATCCCTGGGACGGGGCTAATTATAACCCCATGGACATTATTTTAGCAAGTGTGTTAGAAGGTCGCTAGATGATATTCCATGTCAAATATCTAAATTTTACACCATACGGTTTAAGACAAGTAGATTGTTTATTTTTTTCCTTTTGGTTTCATGGAAACCAGCGTTCTGCATTGAATGAGCTTCTTTTTATCATTTGTTATGGTAAATGACCAAACAAAGATCATTTATGTGGAGTTTCTTCAAATTTGACGCCGACGTTTCAGAGGAGAAGTCCTTTGAAGAATTGAAGACGGACGACAGACAAGAAAGCAAGCTAACAGCTCACCGTAAGCTTTTCTGTAATAACTGTAATGGATTATTATATGACACCAATGAGTAACTGTTCACTTTAATGCATAATTGCTAACAAGTTCTTTAAAATAGGCTGCTAAAATGAACTTTTAAGAAATATATTTGTAATATTCGACTACTTACATATGATGATCTTTAGAATGCGTTTGTCTATGTATAAAGCTGTTATAATGACTTCAAATGAATAAAAATATATCATTGTCTTATAAATGAAGGCTGAATAGAAACTTTTCAAAATGTATTGAACAAATATTGAAATCAATATAATTATGTGATTTTGGCCCATGCACCCCACCATACTTTAGGCGCCATTAAGAGTTCTTGAGGCTCTCTTTTTTCTTTAGTTGTTGTTCATTTCATAAAGTAAAGATATTGAACTATATTGTGTGAAAAAATTACGGAAGTACTTTTTAGTAAAATTTTCTTCATATGTTTTCCCGTGTCCTTTGAAATTTTCTGACAATGACAAAAGTTGTGACACAATGAATTGTCAACTACCTGAATTTCTGTCAACATTGGTGAATAGATATGTATAATATATTCTGAAATGATTAGACTTTAGAGTTAGATAATTACAATACTTGTGTTACAGTAACATTCTCTGATGACATAATGTATAGATATACAAGAACTTACATGTGACACTGAGTCTTCCTGAAGCCACCGGTGTGTAATGATGATGTTCTCATCAGTACACACTAAATACCATCTGTTGTTTGTTCCTTTAATGTGGCAGCATTCGTACAGTTTACTGACACTAGTTTTGATGTTTTGTTTATGTATCAGTTTATGTAACAAACGTTGATTGGCGAACAATCTGTGTATGATATATCTGTGCATGATATATCTGTGTATGATATTTAATGAACAGCCATTCTCTCCTTCGTAAGAAACTTTGTAATTACATTTATTTGTACAATATCAACTTACACAATACTTCTAGACGAACAGACTTTGACGTGTTGCCATGTACCACACGATGGCAGGATGGATCCATGGTATTGTATACAGTACATGTGTACATCACATAATCATATCTTGTTACATTAGGTAGTGATAATGTTGTACCAGACACATTATGTTTGTTAGATGTCCATCGTGTCAAATTAACTGGTGGATTGGCTCGTATAACATCACATTGTAATATCAAAGAATCTCCCTCAAATACGCTCTGGTTTAGTATATCACGCAGTACAGGTGGATCTGATAGTATTCAAGAATTAACAATAATAAAAATTGTAATGTTCTTATGATTTTATAGTGAAATTAGCCAATGAATAATAATCTTTTGATGTTAAGAAGGTCCAAAATTACAAAGGTACACGTAAATAGCATGTATATACATATAGTTTCTCCCCTGTGTTTCTAGGGTGTACATGACATTGTACAAACAGTAATCAATGTATACGTATTTATATCTGGTACCGGCAATGTTTGTAGAACTAGATTTACAATACTGTGTTTGTGTTGCTGTCCATACAATAGTTTGTGATACATTGTTTTTAGGTCCACGTTAAATTCCTCAGTGTAACGTTCTTGACTGGAAATGCAATATCATGTAGTACTACATTGTAAAACCTTTCCACATCATTTGATTTTAGTGAATAACAAACACGTACAATATGTATATCTTGCTACATAATTACGTTAAGACATGATGTTTTATTTCTATAATCATTACTATTCATAAAAAGTATATATCATTTAACCTTCAATCAATGTATAAAGAATATGATTCAGAAAAAACATCCTCATTTACACCTGACATAGTATACGATGACATTTTTTCTTACACTAATGTTTGTTTTATTGTAATTGTATCTTGCTAACATCAGCTATATTTTTGTAGTCAGTAATTGGAATAAATGACTTACATGATATATAAAGTATAATCATGCTCATTGAAGCATTTATGATGCATGACCATTGTTCACGATGTTGGTCACCATGAGTTAATACAGTAACAATGTACGTACAAGGGTCGTCATGGTAACAACGTATAATGTACTCGTTATTCCCCTGTATGATGCAATGTCTAGTAGCATTTTGGACCACATAAAATGTTGTACTTCTTCTTGTCCAGACTGGATATGTCGACGATTCGGGAGAATTGCTGGTAATGTTGAATTCTTTGTTTTCTATGACGAACGGATCATTGATGTACAAATTTGTACAATTTATTTCTAAAATAAACATCATTTGTTAAAATAATTGCTGGATAACTTTAGGAACACAAAACTGTTACATGGGCTATTCTACTTTTGAAGGTAATATTTAAAAATTGTCATTTATACTTTCACATAACTTTAACACATTATAGTAACTAAAGGTGTGGTCAAATATATGGAATAGAATCAAATAAGTCCAGGTGTATGTCGAAAGTCAGCTACCAATAAGATCAAACTCGTGTACAGTTAGTTGTAGTTTTTGTGTATGTCCATATTATCTTAAGACATTTGAGGTTGACAGTATTGTTTATAAATTATTTAATTTGAATTCCGTAAAAAGATGAAAGATGGAATTCCAGGAGTATATGTATACGTTGAATGACAACATTTATTCAGATTATGCTACTTTGACCTTCAAAATGAATTTGGAATGTTTTTTTCCTTGGAATTCATAAATTTTTATAACTTTAAGTTTTTATATAAAAAAATCAATTCATATATCCCAATCTAAGGTATTCAATCAAAGTATTTTAATACAGTATTTTTATCAATGACTTACGTAATAATAACTTTATTTACATATAAAGACAATGAAACATTAACAATGATGAAAATGAAACAATTCTTTTTTACAATGTGGCCCTCTTGAAAGAAAAAAAACAAAAAACAAAAAAAAACAATCATTGAAAACTAAACAATTTGTAGACATATAATACAACAAATACAAATGATTTATTGAATAAAGTTAATAACAATTTAGACAATTATATTTACACACACACACACATACATACACAAAACTCAATCATTTTCTCGCAATCACAATTCTATAAAAAAACACACATATTAAAATTGACACATAATTGTATAAAATTGCAAATTATTTTAAACGCATAACAATAAAATTGTTTATCAACTTACCGAAGAAGAGGAGGTTGATTGTGATGACACACGAAATGGTGAAATAACTTCCCATTGAAATGTATTACCTATTGTATAATTTTAAAAATGATAAAAGTGCATTGTACCAAGATACTTTTTATTGTTCACATTTTATTTAACTCCACAATGCAAAATATTGTGATAGTCTAATAAGCATGTGATTAACTATGGAAGAGCTAAAATTCTTTACCGTGATAGTCTTGTATTCCCAAACGAAACAGAAACTGGCTATTTTTAGTCTATCCTCATTACCGCTAATCACCCAAATATAATCACAGTCAAATTAGTTAATCTATCAATAAAATACAGGTGCTTCGTGATATATTATCTATTGTATAATCTTCGACTCTATCTTCGTTTTGCGAAACCTTCTTTGTTAAAGGTTTTTAAAACAAGCATTACGCACATACTAAAAGAAAATCATGGCTGGTTATGTAAGTTGTATATATTTTGTCCATCCTGTTCTATAAATACTCATAATTTACACAGACCACGGGTGGGTAAGCTTAGGCTCTTTTTATTTAAGACTTATTCCATCTAAGTTTTAACTGGCGCATATAATTGTTTTTTATTCTGAGTGAAAATCTTGCCAGTTTATATAAAATTAATGTCAGTTCGTACCTTCGTGTGCATTTCTATTGTTTTATATTTGGATGTTCAAATTTAATATTGTATAACCAGATTGTTTTCCTGTTACGGATTAAGTATTTACTTCAACTCTTTTGTTCTTTCCTCAACACTAAACCTTTTATCAATTTGGACCCAAATATCTTCAGTTTTGTTATGTCGAATCTTTGTCTTCTTAGGACAATTGAATGAAGTGTTTACTTTATCATGTTTGGTGTCTTGGAAATGGATAGAGTGTTATTAGCTTCTTGTTGGATAGATGTTGCAACAAAATGTATACACTTGCTTTCTTTGATTTCAAAATTCATATTGAGTGAATGTGGTACGTGCGTGTCTTGTAGGTTAATGAATGTTGTTTTATGGCTATGCAGATTGCATGGTAGGGCTGATGTTTTTCATGCGGTGTTTCCTTGGAATCCGTTTTTGAGTCCTACTTTATTCAAACATCGGGAATTAAAAGTTATGTTATTGGTTTAGGACTTTCATATACTGTATGCTATAGCTCTTTCACGATCAAATGACCAACCTAAAAGTGAATTGGTAAGAAACAATTATTTTTTCCCGTTTTTGTTGTTGTATGCAGTTAATTCAAAGTAAGTTAACACATACTTCGATCATAGCTCAATGAACAAAACATTTTTTACTCTGGGTAGAATCTAGTCTTAACACCCCGCTTCAAGTTTTTATTCAGCAAACTGTATATACTCAACATCATATTATAATGGAAATAAGATTAATTATACTAAAAACAACATAATAGTTTTTTTTAATCAATAAAAGTATTTATCAATTTTTAATTAGTCATTAGTTCATCCGTTCCTTCATTCACTGTCCAAAATGTAAAAAAGAGAAGAAAACAAAACGCAACCCGATAATCCAATGTTAACCTCGTATATAATGTTACCGATAATGATTATTTGACTTTGCGCGTCTTTGGTGTAATTTGAAGCGTTACAATCTGTTAAAGCTTTTGTTTGAACGAATGTTAACGATTACGTAGGTACAGTATAAGGTGTATTAATAGGGTGTTTAACAGTCATTGCCATTAACAAGTTGTGACTAACGGTATGATTAGACAGAGTATTACTTGAATTATATAAAATCAAATCATTGCCTGATTAAATTAATTTGATATTGGCCGCAATAAGAATTATCAATGGTTTTGATGCCTAGAATTTCAGTTTGGATTGTAAAAAAACGAGGATTTAATGAAAGATAAATCTGTTTTGAAATTTGTTTCTACCAAGATTGGCTTACGTGTTGTCACCAAACCGTGATACAACTGACCCTTATTGGTTAGTGATCGGTTGTCTTGCACATTCTGGTGAACCAGAACTGACTTTCTAATGTCATTTATATTTATTATATGTTCGATCTTGTTAGTTTATATTGGCTTCAAAACAGTCCAACTGTAAACTCTAAACGTAATATTTGGTCCCTTAATCATGAAGTGAATTGTATTTCACATAATTATCTAGGTAAAATAATACAGCTTCATCTAATATTAGGTGAAACTCGATAATTAATATCGCCAAGTTTGTGAAAACTGCTGTACACATATTGCGTTTACTGACATAGTAGTCGACATTTTGTCAGAATCAATCACATATGTGATTTTGAGTTGTATGTGTTAATGAATGTTGCATTTAAATCAATAATTGGATTATACATTTACTTGACATATATATACACTTTTCTTCTATGCGTACATAGATATATAGTAATAAAGAAACCAAAAAATAAACGAATTTAATTTCAGATAAGTATTGACAATTGGAAAATTTAATTCTGCACAAAAGTCCGTGCGGCTGTTCACACTGAATTGACTAGTATGAGCATCAAGGCGAAACCGTTCCTCTATTTTCTCTTGTTGGTTATGTTGAAATGTAAGCATTTTAGTATCAGAATGGTATGATATAGGTATTATATATATTATATTGTACGAAATACTTGCATTAATAAGTATATCAACAATGTCAAAGCATTTTCTGTAGAAGCAACTGATAGGAATCATTCATCATCTGGCAAATTGAATTATTAAATGAACATATGCAACATCAACAGTTTTTGAAAATGCAAAACAGCAGTTGGCTATAATGGAAATTGTCTAACGCTAATAGACATTAAAGTGTTTTTTTTCACTGTTACATTTTTGTACTGATCTGTTTTGTTGTTATTATGTTTGTATTTTGGTACTATTCTATACAGTATTATTTTTCAGGGGTTTATTCGTCGGGAACTTCACTTACCGTTCCAAATGATAATTGGAAACTTGTTTGGGATTCTTCAGTGATATTGACATGCAATCTTCAAAGCGTTAAATCGATTGCCATGTCATGGTATATAGACGGCAACTATTCTGCAACTTGTGATTCATCAACATGTACACCAACAGATGACATGCCTGGCCATTTTACCCCTACTGTTGGAAATGGAACAATTTATTATCTGACTATAAACCCAATTAAACTATCAGATAATCAAACTACAATATATTGTACAGATGGTACCGATTCATCGCCTGGAAATGTACTTGTGAGCGGTAAGGCTGTTTTAGTCAAAATGTGATTCAGTTGTTCATGCAGTCAGTGTATAATATCTATGAATTATGTTATCTTCAAAACCAAATAAGAAGGATATACAATTGGATTGTATTAAGTTATGAGTTGAAAGCAACGTCCGGAGACTTAACGTACTGTTCAAACGTTTTATTAAAGGAAATTCCATAAAAGAACCCTGTGAACTCTTATTTCGTCTTCCTGTGATATATATTTAGAGAAAACTACAGTATAGCATTAAGAGACGGCTTTCGACATTTACATCGAATTCCTGTTGTAATGATTAGGTCGTATATTGATTATGATTTATATTTAAACCATTCTTACATAGTATTTTCATTCCGTAAGTTGAATATTGCTTCAATCATATTTACCATAGTTATGTTTTTGCAGTAAGTGTTAACAAATTACAAGTCGCTACGCAAGATGTGGTTGATAATAAATTACAGATTATTGCAATTACTAAATGTTTTGACTCTGCGATGGATAACGTTTCGTTTGTGCTTCAATATGATTCGGCATGTTTACAATGTTCATTTTTTCGTTTAATATTGCAGCCTGTATTTAAGCAGGCACTATTATCCACCTGTGTGAATATATTACATGTTGGTTAGTTAATTACTCCTTTATAAAGTAGTTACTGCATAATTACTAAAGACATAAATATTCTGTGTATATATTCTTCGTATGGGAAGGATTACACAATAAATATAATGAATGATCTATCTAAACGGCAATACATTCTAAAAACCTTTAATCAATTTAACAATGTTGTCAGTAATTTATATCGAAATTGTTTTACAGCTATAATGATATAGACATGCACTGCATTGTTATACTTTACAATTAAGTTAACTTAATGTATGGCTCATGATCCATGCTCGTATTATTGTGATGTCGCAGTTATATAAAAATAAGGACCTCACAATCGTATCATACGAGTTATAATAGGATCCATTTTATGGATGGATAGAACGTTCGTTGGGAGGTTGTTTTATGGTGTATCCCATTAGAACTAAACCAAAACATTTATCATATCTATAATATGCATGGGGTAACGATTTATCAAATGTATGCAGTTTAATCAACATAAGAAATGGGTCCAAATACACAGACCATCCACAAATGACCATTATCAGAAAAAGTACAATTCCATTAATTTCTTCGCTCATCATCACGTTTATTTTTTCCTTTATCAGGAACTGCAGCAATTGAAATATCCTCTTTTAAAGCACATTGGATAGATATTACTAAAAAAAGGCACAATGGCATGAAAATTGTGTTATTAATTGCAGCCTAGTATTTCCTTGTTTATTTGTAAAACCCAAACAGATGGGAAACACCCTGCATGTATTGTCCATTTTACATTTAATAATAATCAATTCAATTATGTTACTTGTGCAGCTAAGTTATAATATATGATACACTTGTAGAGTCTGAGATATATTTTGAAGTCTGGCTGCACATTGAGACACAATATCTATATTTCTTTTTTAATCATTCGAAGATTCGTCCTTTGGCATATACAAAAATATAAACTGATACGTCGCAATCGTGTATGCATTGTCATACAAAATCAGAAGACATTGTTTTCCCAGGTTGGAGACAACATTCATTAATTACAGGGAAGTCGTTAACCCGAAAGAGATGATTGATTGTTCATACGTCGACAATCCAGATTGTGGTGGTAACTCTACGGAGAAGGCCAAAGATGAATTAATTCACAATACAAAAAGCAACAAAAGGATCATCTCACGACTTTCAACTTGTTGTTTTGGAGTCAGCAATAAAGAGAAGCACAGAGTATGTTGGAAGTTACACGATACAAGGTAATTACTGCATTGATTTGACCTACTGTTGATTTACGAATACACTTAGATGAAGCTAATTGCTAGTCTAACATCTATATATATTCGTTCCAGAACATATGAATAAGCATATTAATGCTACCATAACCTCACGGTGTGTTGATATTTTACCTTAACAAGGTCCATCACGATGATTTGGACTATGAGTATTAAACTTGATAGTATTAAACATTAGTTGTCGTACTACTCGTAACTATACATTTAATATGTCATCAGATATCCCTTTCCCATTACCTTCTCCCAATGTAGATGGTTGGCTCTCGCAAATCAACCAACAATTTACAAATATTACTATTATATAGTAAAATAATATTTTGGCAATCGTTTTTGAAAATACAAGTTTACTATTTACAAAGCGCATGCAGATCAGCATGGCATTGTTCAAAAATGTATTTTTGAATACTTCCTGGCAACAGTATGTTTTAACACTCTTTTTCAAAATGAAACAAACACTATCTTACGTGGTGTTGATTTTTTTCGTCGACAGCTCTGCACATCATGTGCGTCATAAATACTTAAATCGAAAGGTTTCGCAAATTATCTTAGCACTCTCACTAAAAAGAGTATTATTCTAAAAATCTACAAATAAATCTTATTTATACGGAGTTCATTGTCTATAAGGGCAACCCTAACAATTGTAAGGTATAAATGTATAAGTATATCAAAGCTTTTGCACATATTTAGGTCCTAATCTAGATAATTTAGTCGGAATGAATACAAATAGATCTGATGCATATTCCAAGAGACTGAAGACGGTCGTCCATTGTATTTTCAGACGATAACCGAGACACAACAACTCAACACGTACCTGCAGACACCCAGCCAAGTTCTCAGCCAATTCTTCTTGTCTTGTGTGTTATATACAGTTTGTGTGTTTATGTTAACAAAATCTGATAAACCAGTGTGTTAGTTATTACTTACATGTATAAACACCAAATTCAAACTGACAAGCGTGTACGTGTTGTAATAAAGATATAATTCGCAGTTGTGGTTTACAGAACAATTTTGAACTGGTTAAATTTTATATGACAATGTCTGTGAGGCGAAATGGGATGGTCCAAAATTTAATACAAATGATGATTGTAAAGGTAAGAAACCAGGATAATGTGTTTACAAACTGTACCATCAATATCTATATTCAATTGTGCATTCATAATGCAACGTAAATAAACAAAGAATATACAAGGGTAGCAGAATGACGTTTTATTGTCGTAAGTCAACCATAAACATAATTATACTGATATAATGGACACATCGAAACAAAAAATAATACATATATTGCTCTAGTGTACAACATTCACTATTTAATACGATGACGATTAAAGCATCTTAATAAAGTATTTTTCTCGTTACATTGTACAATGCAACCTCTCCAAAGCAACATCCTTTGGGGGTAGCAAAATTATGTTGTTGTTGAGAGGTTGTTGCTCTAAAGAGGTTAAATTAATAGTTAAATGGTCCAGTGGGAAAAATTATGTTGTTGTTGAAAGTAGGTTGTTGATCAAGAGAGGGTTGCAATGGAGAGATTGCACTGCATATAAAGGCACCATGTGTGGTACCTCTTACGGATCTGGGAAGGAAGGCGCTACAAAATCTGGTATTTAGCAGGTTAGACTCCGATTAGATCATGCATAACTAGAACACATGTTTTCATGACTATTTTTGCTTGGTACCTACAAGTCCTGTTTGGGCAAGTAGAAGGCCACAGAGAAACTGCATATTCGAAACTATCTATGTAGACAAACAGTCACTGATAATCAAACATTCTACCCGCATCACACTGGTCTGAATTTGCCAGAGACTGAGGACACAGCCATTGTAACAAATTTTGCATGAATGAAAAGATACATAAATGAAACAGTAGACAATTTTATTCAACACCTTTATGTTTTACAAAGAACAAACCTCCCAGTTCCATGTATACATAAAGTTGTGTTGTATGAAACAGAGTTGTGAAAAATATTAGTAACATGTAGTTTGCTGATTCATGATACTACAGTTGTATATATACGTAAATGACGTCTAAACAAAACAATACCTTATAATTATATTAAACTAATGAAATATGCACA
Organism: Lutraria lutraria; assembly: GCA_964023205.1. Lineage (NCBI taxonomy): Eukaryota > Metazoa > Mollusca > Bivalvia > Venerida > Mactridae > Lutraria > Lutraria lutraria. The sequence continues at coordinate 33,316,208 of OZ026847.1, forward strand.
TAATGCTAACACTCAAAGAAATTAAATATAATATTAAACCATGTGTGATGTATTTTGTTAATTTAAACGCTAAATGATACTTATTGTACTTAGTTTGTAATTGTACATGTATATAGATATCAACTTGCACCCAAGTTCGCCGAGTAGGATTTTTTTTTCACAATAGTGTTTCATGCAACTGTTAAAAAGTGGTTGTTACACATGTCTCCAATAAGAACAATTTACATGTATCATTGTCATTCAGTCTTACACTAAACAAAATTATTCCATTGTTAACAATATGAGTTGTGACAGAAGGAGTTTCAAATCTCATCAAATCATGGGACATTCATTCTTTCTAATACGTAAAACAGATCGGAATGTCATGTTCAGTGAAATATGCAGTGTGCACCATTGTTATAAGGTTCATCTAAGAACTGACTAAATAATGTCTATGGAATATGCTTAACATATTTTATGCATATTTGATCTGTGATATAAGAGATCAAAACTACAATGAGCAGACAATTGTTAAATCGTAATACATGTACCTTAGTTATATATTTGTTTCCTTCTTTGTATTTTTAAAGTATACCATAAAAAACACAAGTAAAGCAATCTAGTACATGTAAAACTTCCTGTTGTATTGTTTTATTTACAAAATGTTGAGATGACGATCTTTGTACATACTACAAAAGATATTGCATACGAGCTAAAACAGATAACCGTTTATATTTAGTATAATTAATTCCCAGGTACAATACATTTCACAATTACTTTGTTCAAATGACACCTTTGAACGAACAGTATCTTAACACATGATCTCCATATCATAATATCATGAGCCGAGTGTCATTGTTATGCCATTATTAATCATGCAATAATGATATTGTGTTAAAATGTAATAATGTGTCACATATGAACGCTCTCTGCTAAACACTAGATTAGAGATTTGTGAAATGTAAATGAATAAAAAACATATTTTAAATCTTATATAGACGTTTTACACGTGGCGAAGAGAAAGTAGGTTGTACAGAACAAGGTCGTGCGATGTTAAATCTTCTTTATACCTTCAGTGCATCATAAGTGTCCTTGGAACCTGAAATTACAGAAATATATTCAGCATGGTGTAAACATGATGTTTATGCTACGCAACATAAAGTTATCATAAGATCACGGTTCAGTCGAGTATTGAATATGGAAAAATGTGATCCATAATGTTGTATTGCCTGCATTGTTGATCATGTTTGACAATGTATCGTCTAGTCAGTGTGAAAGTTTGATAAATGCAAAGCTAATCTTTTGATTGGTATTGTTTTCATATGACCAAAATCAATTCATTTATGACCGATTTAAGTTTTGACTGACTTTTACTTAAATGTGTACTGTTTTTTCTCCATGAAATTTCTGACGAACATAATCTCTTGTCAATGGAATAGGACAGTGATAAATTAAATTCCGAAGACCAGTCAAATGCATTCTTAGTTTATCTGTATGTATGATTGTGTAATGTATTAAAATATTGAATGAATTACTTAATAGTGTTGATCTATCTCAACACTCATTATCTAAAATAGCTGTTTAGGGAAACCAAGATCAAGCGATTGTCAAACATATTGAATTAATTTCTAAATAATGTCTTAAATATGCAATGTAATTAATCATCGTAAGAAATAGCTGCATAGGGTAAAAAGATCATGTGATTACCAAACATAGATTTAAGAAAATAATGTACCGGTATCTAGTGGAGAAAGATCTTCATACGTGTAATCTGAAATATACCAAATTTCTGATGTAAAAATAACGAAATGGGATAATTTACATTAACATTTCATCACTAGAATATCTTCAAAAACAGTGTTTGTGGTTATTACATCTGCATATACGTGAAGTTGAAAGATCCAGACATCTTCTGTTAACTTCTAGCATTGACTATTAAAAAACATTAACAATTTAAATGAAGTTTTCCCAAAACAAGATGTAAACTAAACAAGAAAAGAACAGATGACATCACAAAGCATTCATACATTCAACGCACAAACAAAGAAATTAATGTAATTGACCAATGTAAGAATCGTGAACCCTAAAAACATGTCGATTTGTTGATGCCAATTAATGTAGAACAGCTTCTTGAATCATATTTTGTTAACAATATTACGTACCCACATTTGCTTCTGAAAGTTGATCAACTGTCGTTTCTTCATTCTGGTTTTCCGATGATACGTCCGGTATTGGATCCATTTTTAAATTTTCATAAGGAACAGGTGGGTCGGACTGTGTTTGATCTGATTCTGTAGATAGTTTTGTCTTTACATACCTTTGAATTAAAATTAAGATTAACAATAACAGTCTACGTTAACATTTTAGGAATACAAACCATTCTAATATCGGCTAGCATTATCTTAGTTTTAAACTAACTAAAACATTAAAAACAATTCCACATCATGAGGGCATAGAAGGACGGGACACTTTGTAGACATTTATATATAAAGCACATCATGAAATTCGCAACATCATAAACGCGTATACAATGGTTAATGACATGCTGCTATACCTTCGATAGATGAACACAGGCAGTATTATTCCACACAACACAACAACACCACTGATTGTACCAACTACAATCCCTGTTACGTCTTTTGAAGTACTTGCACATGGCTGATGTTTTGTTTCCTCTAAATTGAACGTAAATAGCATGTGTATCAATAGCCACACATTCAGCTAACTTCATATTATAACAGTGAATTATTAGTGTGGATCACGCTTACTTATTTAAGAAACTATATCAAACAGTATTACATTGATATATTATATTGAATTATTACAACTGAAGAATGTTATCCGACTCTTGATCAATATGAGGCGACGTAAAAATAATGTTTCATAAATGTATTATTTCTCTCCAAAGCGCAGTAGAAGACTCAGGATAGAAATACAAATGCATATATTGAGCATATATATGTACTACATTGTTTTCTGAACTCTGCGGAACATACGAATTGAACTATATAATAAGTATGCACTATGTTGATGTAAAGACATTGTGGTCCATACATTGTGAAAGCATACCGACATATAAACTTATTATGTTCAAACCCCACGTTTCTAAAACACATCAAATTTAAAGGGAGTCGGATATTTTTATCGGAATCATGTCAATACTTCACCTTGTGGTCTCAATTCAAACAATTCAACAATGGAACCAACATCATTTGCTATATGCAGCATGAAAGGACCAAAATCGTTTTCTTCTACGTGATATATGGTAAGATTCGTCTGTAGATTGGATGACGATATGTTTGTACGTGGATCATTTGTATCTATGAGTGAACCATGCCTGTACCATGTATATGTAGGACGTGGGTACGCCAATGCTGTGTAACTTAGTGTTGCAGTATGGTTGATAGCGCTGGTAACATTAAATTGTATCATCATGAACTCGTCACGCAGAGGTTTACCTAGTACATAAACGACTCAATAATAGTCTGCATTCTGGTGATATATATAAAATGATGTTTGCCATAATGTCCATATTCACATTGTTTATACGTTTGGCTCGTATATAAGACAAACACAGGACTGTATGCTGTGTATACATGTCAATACTATTACAAATAGCTTAACAGAAATCGAAGAACTTCATAACATATATTTGAACATTCAAATGATGCTGTATTTTCGGCACACGTGATAGAGAACTATATAAATTTCTACTTACATCTGACTGCTACACCAATTCGACGATAAGAAGGTTGTATGTTGAATGCATTATTTCCATGACAACCGTAATGTTCAGATCGTCCAGTACAAGATGATATTGTATAATAAAACAATTCATTTGATTTAGAACTATTTACTACAGCTCCTGTATCATGAATTATTCTAACATCAGCGGTTGGTTCACTTTCTAGTTGACATATAAATATAAGTGGAGTATTTTCGTTGACAACAACACTGATGTTATGTTTAAAGCCGTGTATGTAGAAGTTCGTAACGTCTGCTTTGACTGAAAAAAAATGATGTTAGATTGAAATGCATTATTAATTATAAAGTCATCATTTATTTTACTTATCATGCTTTTATCATAGGTTGATATGTCGCGATTGTAAAATGTTGTTTACGTATAGTACATGTGTAACGTGTTTGTTGTCTTAATTAACAACTCAATAGAACCGAGTATCCACTGTACAAGCGCCTCCATATTGCCTGTCTTACTCGTCATACTAACACACATATCAAACCATCTAGCGCACGAAATTGTTCCTAAACATCGAACGGCAATGAAGTTGTTACACACGTAACATTTGTAATTTCTTGTAACATGCGTAACAGTTTCTTAACAATGCCAAATCGCCCGTCAACTACTAAACAGAAGTACTGACAACTTACATTGGATAATTAAGCTAACATTCCCTTAAATGGACACAAAGCAGTTAAAGATAGAAACAAACTAACAAACAGAAGTACTAACAATTTACAATGTACAATTAAGGTAAAATTCCCTCTTCCTTTTCCTGTCTCTGTTGATTCGTTTGTACGTTTCATGACATTGGTAGCATAACAAGTATATACTGAGGCATCGTGTCTGGAAACATTACGTATAAGAAGTTCCGAGGTGTTCCAAATGTTACTGTCAACTGATCTTCCCCATGTAATATTTGTAGTTGATGGATTACCGTGTACAACAGTACAGTTATATCTTAACAGCATACCTTCTACTGTAATGATTGTTCTGTATTCCAGTGGAATATCAACAGAAGGTGGATCTAAAATCATCCGATAACAATTATAATTACATAAGTATAGTTATTGATCAATAATAGATAACTGAACGTTAAATCATATTTTATATATTCTTGCTCAAACGGAAATTTTATCTTCAATTTAAATTCTACTCTGTTAAGAAAGATACGAATCTTACAAATACAGTGCAACCTCTCCAGCGCAACACCCTTTGGGAGTAGCAAAATTATGCTGTTTATTCTAGTTCTGGCTCTAGAGAGGTTAAATAATAGTTTAAACGAACTTGCAATGGGAAAATAATTCTGTTCTTGAAGGGAGATTGTTGCTCAAGACAGGGCCGCTCTGGAGAGGTTGCACTGTATGTCTAAAGATAATTGACATTGACCGAAATTTAAATAGTTTCGTGATAATTCATTAAACAAATTTACAAGAGGGTTTGTGAAATTCAGTTTATACCTTTATAGATTTCTACACTGAGTATCACAACTTAATCTGCGGAAACTGTATTTCTTTTAAACATGGAATCGATAGTTTGCGTTTTTATGTATGCTTCTACCTAATCATATGCAAATCATTACGTTTTCGTTTTTAAATGAAAATAAACCATAGATTTTTTCTGCGAAAGTGCTAAATTTGAATCGATTTAATAATTTTGCATTAATTGTAGGGGGTAATATAATGTTTTAATTTGTGCGGATTGAATATGTTTAAACAATTCTTCAATGTATCAGCATCATTGATAAATATTGTCATACATAAAACATTTAAACATCTTTTACATCATCTTGACATGATGGTTGCATGGTGTAGTTTTCTCTACAAGAATATACGGTATCATCAGTACGTGAAACATTTGGTATTGTTAATACTGCATCTAATATGTTATGTTTGTTTGATTTCCATTTTACCATAGTGGTCGATCCATTGACAACACAACGCATAGTGACACGCTCTCCCTCAATAACATACACATCTTGCATTTTTTCTATAACAGGTGGATCTGAAATGGAAACCATCCATTATGAATAAAATCTAGTTTCCTTTTGATGCACGATTGTTACTGCCCATTTATATATAGAGATGTTCGTACGTTTTAAACGCTTTGTTTAGCGTTACACAATGTTACTAAAATAGATTAATTCTCATGATAGAATTCAACTGCCATTCAGTAAAACATGTCTGTGCAGCAGACCAGAAAGTACTTCCCGTCATCTTATTCAGTAAGAAATTTGTACACATAAAATGCTTAACTTATAAATTTGAAGCATAGGATGCATACTCACAAATAACAGCTATAGTCACAAATGTTGAAGTGCTTCCAGCAGTATTTGTGGCGAAACATGTACAAGTTTTATCCTTAATCAGAGTCAGTGATAATATATTTGTAACCTTGTCGGTCACAATTTGTGACGTCCATTGCTTCTCAGAATTGCAGTTCCAAATAATTCTGCAATTGGATTACCACCAGACACGGTACATGTTATGTTGGTTTCTTTGTTTGAAAAAACGTTGTAAGTATCGCTTTGACCGCAGCCTATTTCTGGGTTGTTTGCAGGATCTATAATCAATATACAATCATATGTCAAAATACATGTGCACTGAGCGCTAAATGACACAATATATTCTTACCACTTTTATCAAAAATACTAGTACATATCTTATGATATTATAATTTTGATAACTAAATATCAGCTACAACGAATGTATTCTGCTGCATTAATTGAATCATTTTTACATCAATGATAAACTAGAATACAACTATTGAAATTGTTCTTTAGACTTCGACTTATTTAATCATTCTATATTTATAATCGAACAGATTCATTCTCGTAATATACACACTAACGAATACTTACATGTACTATTCAGAAGAAGAGTTGCTGTCACTTGTGGGTAATTCATTATATTACATCTAATTTCCCGACCATTCATCTTTCTACTCGTTGTGAGAGTTACATCACTAATAGTTATATCGATACTGTCTTGTAATGATGGATAAACGTTCTCATGAGGGCCATGTAGGATCACATTGTCTAGATACTATGATATGTTCGCCAGTGGTCTACTTGTAGATGTTCTGCATTGAAGCTGTAATATTTTATTTTCCATGACTTCAATCTTTGTATATTCTGAGTCATTAATTTCCATTTCATCTACTGGAACTGCAAGTGAAATACATGTTGAGACCGGACATCAATTCAAACTTTAATGATGTAAATAGATACAGTACATACACAGGAATGATGAAGTGACATATTTACATGCATACTTCTTAACCTTCTGCATGTTTGTATACCTAACGGCAAAAGTACCGTGTATATAGTGTATATATGATAAATGAACATAGAGATTTATTTATGTAGTAATCAAAGCACTATTTGTTTTTAAATTGCAATTGCTTAAATGGGATAATTCGAACCTACAAATGCATTTCATTAAGGCTGGTAATTTTGATTCCTTTTCACTGTCTTATTAATATAAAGATACTTAATGTAGTTTAATTTCACGTTGCGTCCTTCGATATAATTGTGAGTTATACACTTTTAAAACAAACTAACCATTTTTAATTGGAGTTTACTTGATACTTTCAACCATAAGTGATTCGTAGCAATTGTATAGGTATGTTTCTTTAAAACGGGAATGGTAGTCTTGTCTGTTACATTATTCCATTAATGCATTAAATCAATATATTATGTAAATCTTACATTCGGTATGTCAATAATATAAAGTAAACTAACCATTTACATGTAGTGTTGACGTGTTACTTTCCCTCGGTACAAAGGCGAATAAGTCCGGTATTGAACATTTCCACAGTCCACCATGCATATCTCTGCTAGTATTCTTTGATGTAACTTCGTACGTAGCATTTCCTTTACACGTACACCTGTATGTGTTTGGCGTACATATACCACTTAGTTCACATGTATTATGGGTGTCAAATACCCTGAATATTCATTGTTGTCAGTGGTTTGTATTTTCCAATCAGATAATACCTACCATACACATCCAGTCACACTGCATGTAAATGTTGCTTGTTCTCCCTCAACAACAGTGAACGTTGATGGTGATTATAAAACATCTATAACTATAAGCGAGCGATGACATTATTCTCAAATTGAAATAGTTTTCAGACCAAATGTATACATAACCAGTACAAACCTGCCTTTGTAATGGTGATGTCACAACTGGTTTGAAAATAAAAACTAAATGCAGATGCAGTAAAACCCCTGATAAGCGGACAATGTTCGTAGTCCACTTTTTTCGGATTATTTGTCCAAAGCTTAATGAAAAAAAAAAGGAATTCTCAGAAAACCAAAGTTATGGCCCGTCCGAAAGGGGTCCGGATTTGAGGGGTTTTACTGTACAATAGTTGGGAGCGCTTATAGATATGAGCATTATTTCTGTCTCATTATTTGTGATTTTTTCTTCGAAATGAAGCGGTTTCTCTTGTCCATTTGAAACATTTGATCATTGGTAGCAATAATTTGATATCTATTTCCCTATGGTTATAATGTATGCCTATTCACACTGTCCTCAATGAAATATGACATTCAATGAATATTACACATCAAACAACTCAACGCATTTTGAATGATTCCTGCGAGTAAATATTTCTTAAGCACTGTCCATCTATAATTTGTTGTTATGTATCAACTACTCAATATGAATATCGTATGTTCTGAATTTCAAATGTTGAATTTTTAACAGTGATATTTTGTGTAGTATTGTGTAACATATTACAAGGTTGCATTATCAATAAATAATCTATTTTCGTATTTCTAAATAATAGTGAGCTATGTAATTCATGTTATGACGGTGAATAGTAAAATTAGATAAACCTGTACAAAATGACTCCGAACCGTTTGAATTTAAGTCCAAATGAACCAGAACATCAACGAAGTCTTCAAATCAAACATCACAGTTATTTACACATAAAATGTAAGTTTTCACAATAGTGTGAATGCTATTATAAGAAAAAAGCCAATTGTTATATGTATTTAAACTTGCAGCAAGTATAACAATACGACTTTAAATGGTACTTGTTTAAGTTATTTCTGTTAAAAATAAACATTTACAAAACTTACCTTGAAGTGATGGTGTTGTTGAAGCATATAATAAGATAAACAAATGAACACATTTAATGGACATTTTTCTATTGTTGTTGAATTTAATATATTCTTAACAGTGCTCTAAATGCTTCCTAGCGGGGCCAAACAAATAAATGAACAAATCATGAATATATGATCTTGATTACACAATGACCTATAACCAAGCTTACATCATAGTGGAAGAATTTGTACATTGTGGTATGTTATCTACTTATATACTTTCCGCCTCAGGTCAAACGGTGTACTTTATTTTTTGTCCATAGTTTCGTTTAAGTTAAGAAAAACTCATAATAAAGGACGACATTATATTTTATGCAATTTTCGTTTGTTATATGAACTTACTTATGTAATCGTTTTATGTAAACGTCGCATTCATCACGTAGACTTGCAAAATAATATAATATAGATATTATTTTTGAATGGCCTTCTTTTACTTCGTCTTATATAATTATATAAGTTTGATATTTATGTATCAGTAGTGTTTTGATATACTTAGTATTCTAAACCCAGTTTGCATGTTATACAGTTTATACAGGCTTTCAAGCTTTATAACCTCTACATTTTGAGTATTTTTACTATTTTACTATTAATATTTTGAAAGCTGTCGTTTTTTAATTGATGTTTGCCATTATACAAATAGATGATGTTAAAATGTGTTTATTTGCTATACTTGTACATCAACAAATGTCATCATTACTTCATGCACTATACTCGAAAGTTGATATTAATTTAAAAAGGGTCAGAATAAAAAAGTAACACTTGCCACCTTCGTTCAGCTAGGGGTTCAAACAATAGAATAGAAGCTGATAATTTAATCTATTTCGTCATCTGAATATATTTCATTAATGTCCAATAGGACATGATATAAGTGGGTATTTATTTCCTTTAGGCATAAAATGCGTCTTACATACCAAAGTATTGCTCCTGTTGCACGAACATGTTGAACTTAAGTTTAACGTTTAACTAGGTTAATCGGTCAACGAGCACAAATAAGTGTCATTGAAACATAGCTATTTTCATCCGCCCTTGACACATGGGCTTTATTTAGTATACCTGTAACACCGTTGCTTATATAAAGTAGTTTTCGTTGCACTTGAAAATTGTTATTTTGAAGTATTGTGTGACACTACGTAGAAAATATACGCGCATGGTTAAGCTTTATCAAATAAAATTTGTAATTACATTTACCAACAATTGCCGACATGCATATCAATAGATTACAACGTCATATTTGTAATTATTTCATGTAACAATGCATTGAGAATTTATCTTGATTTTAGGAACTCGGTAGTCGACATGGGCAAAGCATGTACACTGTATAATTATATAGTTTTTTTATGCAGTAGTAATGAAAATTGCTTTATTCTCTAACCAAACCTTATTTCACTTTGACTCTCAATGGGGCATCGGCTTTATGGTGATAAAAAGCAGTTTATATTGAATATTGTTTTGCAGAATAGATAATAGAAACTTTTGCAACTCATAGACTTTGTTTTGAAATATCACCCCCAGTGCATTCCCTTGACCAAAGATGTAATGAACAGCTAAAATATTAACTTGGCACATTTAAATCATGCGTGTACGTTTATTATTAAGACAATTAAACCTTGGATATAAATGCTGTCTTTGAAGAATATTTCATCGGTTTATTGAATGGATATAATATATCACGATTAAATGAAATAAGTCATTATAATCTATCATTTAAGTTATCTTTATCATTTTAACTTCCTGGTGTATTATGTAAATATTCATATATCCCGATTACTACTTGTGTGTATTATGAATTGAACACGGCGCATAAATAAGTAAACTTTGGAATGACTATGTGAATTAGATACACGGTTGTATAAAAATAATAGTGTTATTTATGTCCCAAAAGAGGACATATTATTAAAATACTTACATAGTTACGCGAATCGAGTATCATGACAACCCGGCTGCATATTTGAAATGTATTCTTGTTCACGAGTTGCTGTTGTTTGTGGACACAGGCTCATAGTGCATAGCCGTTGTCTGACTTGACGTGATACGGATATTACAATTATACAACATTAGTAACAGCAGCGCATAAATACGCAGTGATGTTGATCAAAGTAAGTAAACATTTCAATAATGTTATGTGTTCACAAATGTTAACATTAAGCATCATGTAAAAATCATTGCGCCAAATTAAATATACTTGCACGTATAGTGTAATGTACAATATCTTAGTAGTCCTCAACATGTGGATGTAGACTGATTTGGCGTCTTACTGAAGCTCATTACAATTATTGGTTGTAGACCGTTCAATGACTAAATATTTCCACATGTTGTTGATGTATAGGTATATAAATGCGTATAAGCAGCTTTGGTAGTCTGTGTGTAGATGTCAATGTGTTTGATGCTTTCGTTTCTGTCAATAATAAAAAATTCAAATAATGTTTAAATAACTTTCAGGTACTTTCTTTTAATATGGCCATATTGGTAATGATTAAACAGAATGACTATGGTAAGACAATTTCTCAAACATTTTCAGAAAAAAACACTAAAAAGATTATTTGTCCTGTATTAACTCTACATGATAAACGGTTGAAACAAGGAGCAATTTATCGTATAATGCATCGATGATTATGTGAATTTATTTCAAAACCAGAATTTTTTAACATCTAATACACGTACACATTTTGATTTCAAATATGTCAATAGAACAAATATGTATAGGGTAAAGATAAAAACTGAAACAATCCAAAACTTTTGACATCCTATCGTATGACGAATTCTATGGAACATTTCGGAAGTGCATACATGTTTCAGTCATCATCATCATCACCATTCCCAACAGTATTTCTATAGGGGGAAATAAAGATTTTAATTTGCATGTGAAGTGTAGTCCTTCTTCAAAATAAATAGTCGTTATGCTCCGAATGATGAATAATTCGAGTTAACAGTAATGAACAGCACTGTTTCTGTTCTTGCAATGCTAAGTTCCCATTGTGCAACATGTAAAAGTGTAGCTGGATTAGATATAATGTAAATTTGTGTAAAAAAGTGTTATCGTTTGTACATTTGATGCATGTTAAACAATATAGTTATTATTTCAGTTTCGTCTCAGAGTATCTCATTGTCACCAACAGGACCTGTATCTATATGGCAAAATGAAGATGTTAATCTTACATGTGATGGTCTCTATTCTATTCATATGATCAGATTCATTCTTAATAATCGTGGTTTGTTGGATGATGACAGAAGATTCAAGGTGACAGTCATAAACAATACTACGTCTGTTCTCACAATTCATAGTGCTTACATGGAACCATGTGTGAACAGCATGTTTAAATGTACGAGAATAATTGATTCAAGAATATACGAGAGCAACACAGTCCAAGTGGAAGTCAAGCGTAAGTCTCTTTTCATGTTAAGAGTAGTTTTCACCATCCATTTTAGTGTTGTTGTTATTGTTACTTCAAATATTAACAATGGGCAATAAATTTAAATAGTAGTATCATCATATACCAACGATTTGTTTGTCTATACGATTAACAATTTATCAATAAGGTGGATTTTCTCACTGCTTTTATTTTCGATTTGAAGCACTAATTCAGACTGTGGCCATATCACAAACTGAAAGAATAGGATTAGGAATAACAGAAAACATGACAGTGAATTTTACATGTTCAACATCATGTACCTGTACGAGACCAACTATAGAGTGGAATGTACGTGATAGAGTCAACATCAAGTTCATTGACAACCAAACAGAGTGTCTACCTAGTACCAGTTTAACGATATCAAGACTTACGTACATGGTGAATCGTCTAGACAATGGTTCATACGTTAACTGTGCAGCTAACAACGAAAATGGTCACACAGTTCATTCTAGCAATATAACATTGATAGTACACTGTAAGTGCATAGAACCTTTTGATTCGTTTCTGGTTACGTGAAAGTCCACGATTGAGTGCTTTAAAAAGTGATACACGACATTTCATTCTATACTGAACTATACTGAAATACCAACTATATCAATCATTTACTTGTATTGCAAATATTACCGTTTTGGTTGCGTTAAATTGAAGATTCAAACGATTTAAAAGGATTTTAATTGGCCCTCTTTATAGCTCTAACATGTACTTGTGTTATTGCATTACTATATAACATGATGCAATTACAAGGTATTGAGGATAAGGAAGATTAAATATGATATAATGATTATATAGATGTATGCATTCATAAATCATTACTTTCAGACCCTCCAGGAAATATGATGATAAGCGGTGGTTCAGGAAATGAATACAGTGTCATACAACACACAAGAGGCACACTTACATGTACTGTTAATGGAGGAAACCCACTTCCTTCATTATCATGGAATTGTAGCTTTGCTAATGTTGACACAGAGACATCAAGACTAAGTATTCAGGGCACAATTACATGGAACGCGTCAAGGGATAATCCCAGGACGTGCGCTTGTATTTCAAACCACCCACTATATAATCAGCCTGAAGTGGCTACGAAACAAATTAACGTGCTATGTAAGTATGACTACTGTACGATTGATGTTGTTCATATCAGATACAGCATATTAATGACATCAAAATAATTTCTTAAACACTTATTGCTTTCTGCTTTTCGACTACACCTTTATAAAAACAATGCTTGTCTTCCATTCTTAGTAAGAACCGTTATACACACGAAAGAGATTATTCTAGGACTCAGTATTGATAACAACGACAAAACTATTTAGGTTTGCTAATATATTATGTAAAGTTCAACGAAAACATTCCATGTTAATATATGACAACACGTATATAAACCTAACAAATTATTCATTAGTCAAGAATAAATATATATAATTGACGGTAACAAATGTATAATTGGCGGATATGGCCATGACAGCAAAGAAAGAAACTCCATCAGTCAAGCACGGGAATGGAGTTTAATCTACTGATATGCGAAGGAGCGACCAGGAGCAGACATGGATGTAACCCGGAAAAAATCCACCCCAGTTACACTATTTCGGCTATGTAGCCATACTGCAAACGCCTCCTGGCGTATGTAATCGCACCGCTAATGCGATATAAAAGCAAGCGCATCGCCTGATGCGTTAAGACCGGCACCCCAATTGCCATAATCACACCACTAATGCGATATGAATGCAAACGCACCGCCTGATGCGTTAAGACCCCGAGAAGGCACCGCTAGTGTCATATAATTGAAAGCTATCGCCGCACGGCGAATAACAATACTGCATGGTACCCATTGTACCTAATTCTACTACCAGTGTATCATTATGTATTAACAACATCCTAAAGAAAAATGTGAGCCAATTACAGATCGCCTTTGACGCTTATCCATCGAGCCTATCTCAAACCGCTCATTCATCCCAAATCATAAGTTTTAGAAGCAAGCCTATAATCACAGCCCGACAGTATAGCACAGGTACGGTAAACCATGATATTAGGTATGCTACAATTTATATCTTTAACATAACTATTCCCCCATTTAGCAGAAAAAAAACCTTATACCCGTGGTGGCTCCTGGCTCTAACACTACTGCTGTCACGACAAATTAATGAAGACTATAATCGATTCTCAAAATTTAGATACTAGTAGTGAATACTTATTTCCTTGAATATCGCCTATATATAGTTTATAGTCTTTCATATATTGTGGTTACTGAACCCAAATCATTTCACAAATGTCTCTGGTTTATGAGTTAGCATCCAGTCGCAGAATGTACACAAGTTTTCTACCAGTCACTGCGCACATGATCTCAACGCTACACGTCGATGGTTTGTGATGACGTCTGTTTTACTTCTGTTATCGTCGAACCATTATATCTCTGATAAGCCACTAATCTGCGATGGTTGTTGTTGTTCATTTATCCATTTGAAGGTCAGTCGATGACAACTCGCAATATGTCCATGTCACATGAAGTTGTGTCGCTGGGGATGCCGATTCACCCGTATGATAAGGAAACTGCAATATATAACAATCACCGCAGCAGAAAATGTTTCATAGGATATGAAATAATTAAGAAAACAGAGTAACAAATTGAGGGCGGTGGGTGGGCTTTTAACAGTTACTAATCTAAAGACACCGGACAAGAGCCGATCGTGGTCTTATATAGCCTAACCGTGTGACGTGACAGAATGCACGGTCGACTAATTATAATCAACCAATTTATAAAGACAACGACCTATAATATGGTCGATATTAACCACAAGGTATTCGAAGACTCGAGAGACAAAATAACTGAGCCAGAATAACTTAGATTGATATGATAATCAATCTTTATTGTTGTAGAGAAGTCTGACTGTTTTGATACGTTTCTGATATGCACGTTTTTATATTTTCAGATCCGCCATTGTTAGCAACTGTACCAAACGTCAGTGTAATTGAACATTCATCATTAACTGTAGTTTGTTATGTAAACGATTCTAATCCAGAAGTTAGTGAGGTCAACTGGAAGAAAGCAGGTTCAAATAAAGTGTTATCAAACAATTTTACTTTGTCCGTTCGCACGGCGACGAAGGAGAGTAAAGGATCCTACATATGTTCTGTTCAGAATATAATGGAACCCACAGATGGAAATATCAGAACAGGAACGGATAGAAAACAATTCCATGTGCACGTTTTATGTAAGCAAGCTCTGTAATACATTTATTTTCTGTATGTTAATGCTTAATGATGCTTAAATATGACGTGTAATTCTAGTACAGAAAAAACTAAAACAAATTCAATTACATATTCATATTTCCATTCTAGATCCTCCACATGTAAACGGCTTTGATAATGTCAGTATGTGGGAAGGAGAATCATTAGACATCATATGTACTGTATCGGAAGGTAATCCTGGTTATACATACACAAAATGGACAAGAAGGCAAGATGATAAAATATGGACAACTAACCGACTGAACATCGCTGGAGTTAGCAGAACTGATAGCTCAACGTACACGTGTACTGCTTGGAATGTTATGCATCCAACAAATCATTCATTAGAAAATGGTACACACAGTAGGATGTTCACACTTGATGTTAAATGTTAGTATACTTACATGATATCAAATTTATTCTATGTTATAATCATATTTAAATATCGCGAACGCTTTAGGACGTTATGAGTACCTTACATATACATGTATGCGTGATTTTACTTTTCTAGTCCAAAAATGGTACCTTGATTGGTTAATTTAGTAGTACAAGTTATATGATCAGTCAAACAATACCACGTCCTTTAATTAATTAATATTCACTGATAACCATTACATATCTTAAATTTAGATGAAACGACTATCAAGGTTTTCAGCGTCAATACATCTGATGGAAGACAGAGTCATACTTTATCTGAAAATACTGATTTCTCGTTGGTTTGTCAAGCTGATGGCAACCCTTTACCAAATATGACCATCATGTACATGAACGACACGTTGAAGAATAAAACATTGTCTGACAAAGTATCCGTTCATAAATCAGCCTCCTGTACAGACATCGGTGAATATACATGTCAAGCTTCTAATAGGAACAATCGACTTTCAACAAGAAGTATCAGCATTTATGTATTATGTAAGTACATGTAGATAGTTTTTCTTATTTGTCAATAAATTACAACCCGTCATTATTTCATATATACCGTATTGTCAATGGCGCCACAATCATACTCTTATCGTGTGCAATACACTTTGAATCACGTTGCCTGTGCAAGTATATTGATATAATTATATTAAGCGCTAAATAGATAAATATGGGACATGCATTTGAGTACCATGACAGTAACTTCTGTTTGGACAAAATAGGTGCGGTACTATAAAATAATTGCCTTCGATCTCTACAGTTTGAATTCCATCCAAGTACCATAAATCCAGCGTACAAAAGTTTATTATATGTTTCAAATCTCCGAGCGTTAAATTAAAATTAATGCTTTAATAAGAAAATGTATCAATATACTTGTATATCATTTTTAAGCTTGCATAGGACTTTTCGAAATTATTATTTTAATTTAGGTACACCACGACCGAATCCGAAAGTGGCAATAGATTTCACTGCAGCAAGTGCCTTATATCAAAATGTAACATTGAGTTACACAGCTTTAGCATATCCACATCCTGTATTTACATGGTACAGAGATGGTTCATCTATAAATATAAATGATCAACGTATAAGTATATCGTCATCTAATCTACAGACAAACCTTACAATATCTCGTATCGATGAAAGTGATTTTGGCAAATACATTCTAAGTATAACAAATGAGGTCGGTTCAATTCAAGAAGACTTTCACCTGAATCCACAAGGTAACGTAAATATGAAAAAAAAGTGTAATAAGGAAAGCTAAAAGGATTAGTAAAATAGGTAGAAAAAGAAAAAAATGAAAAGTTCACGTAACACATAAATTATGTTAAAATATGTTATACTAAATAATAATTCGAATCGAAATCTGACCGGGATTAAATTGTTTTACTTGTCACCACCCTTAATTTTATCTCATTTCTTGCAATAAAATTCTTAAATATCAGCAAATTTGCACAGACGTTACGACAATTTCAATAAAATGTTAAATGATATTAGCAATAATAATAATTTAGTTTACAAAAACATGATGCACCTTGACATATTCGAGTATGACAAAATAAACTTTCCTAGAGAACGTAAACAATTATTCCATAGTACAATATGCTTGTCTTATTGGATACTACACATAGCACGTTATATTATTACATTAAAATCACGATAACTTCTAGGAGTTCCAGAAGTACCAACAAATTTTACGCAAGACAATACGAGCACATCAGACTCATCTATAGCACTTCATTGGGTTCCTGGTTTTAACAATGGATTAGAACAAACATTTACACTTCTGTACAAGAAATTACAAGATGGTCATTGGCAAAGTGTAAATGTTCAAGATACTGGTACAGGAACAATCAGATACAACATCACCGGACTGTCAAGTGATACGTTTTATACAATTGTTTTATTCTCTAGTAACGACATGGGTCGTTCAAAGAGTAACTTTACCTTGAATTGCGCAACAGGTAAGATATTTGTCTGAAGGATTTTTGTTGCGATATTTCGTATTTGAATGTTCTTAGTAACACGACATGTCTTACGGGTATATATGGTTGTTCTTCTCCTAAAGAAATGCAGAAATATAGTCAGTAACATGTTTTATTGCTTAAATGTGTTACAACAATGAAATATGTGGATAATGCATATTTCTATAAAATTACGACATATTAAAAAAGGCAAAACTGAAGCTACTTTTTAGTATGTGAGAAAATGCAAGCAGGAATACATATGAAGTGTAAATATATTAAAATACAAACTGAAGTATACATGATATAAATAAATACACATAATATGCCACGATAAATTAATAAAATTTAATGACGTGCTTTTGTATAACAACCTATCTTTGCATAAACCATGATGATTATTTTCCAAGGTTTTACCGCTAAAACGCTTGAAGACGATGATCATTCAAACATTTCTGCCATTGTTGGTGGGGTTGTCTGTGTAGTTGTTGTTTTAAGTGGAATAGCGGTTACAGTATTCATTTGTAGAAGAAGGTATAGTTAAAAATATGTATCAAAGTTACTTGACACTTTCTAAATTGCTAGATTATTAGATCTGATAAACACGCACAAAATGTAATGAAGGCATGACTGTTTTATATCGCTAATGAACATCACGATTAATACGATTTCATGACTAAAACTCAATAACATGTAAAGGTTCTAAGATGAATGTACAGTATCTACGAGCTATTGAACGTTCATCTTTAGTTTATTTGTTGAAGGTTACATAAGTGTATTGACAGAAGTTCAGATGGAACAGAATTTCCAGCACCTGTTACTTATGAAAATCTGAAGATTGACATCATTCCAAATCTACCAACTGATACGACGAATGACCAGACGTCTAAAACAAACGTCGGTATGTATTCAAACTAATTATGTTTCATATGAATCAGATTAAGTCTGTTTGTGCAATTTTGTCGTAGACAAATTATCATGAATATGATATCATAAATATAATTGGTATCTTGTCTTTTCCGCATCTCGCAACCACTTTTTGCCAGTGTGTCTCTCTAACGACTTCTGAAATTGTTTGTTTATACAATAATTTGCTTATTTCAGATAACACGTATGAAGGACTTCACTCTAGTGACAATGGTATAATTTTCTATTGTTTACAACAGTTACTAAAAAATATATGTCATTATATGTTGACTTGACTACGACACCGTTATCATTTCGTTTTAGTGTAGTTTATGATAAATGATTTTGCATTTCATATGTTCAAGATAATAAATCTAAATACTAATCAAGCGGATATTCTATAATATCGAAACGTTAATGAAAAATGAAAGCGCTTAGAGGGGCATTCTGGAAATCTCGGTGATTAATGTATTAATTTTGTTTAGACACGCGACATAAATATGGCAAGTTAATGTTTTTATTTATCCTTACAAAGAAAGATTGTTTTGAGGTAAAGGTCCCTCTTAAAACAGATGCAATAATAAAATGTCGATAAATCTAAATACATGTTAACTTCGAGGTTAGTACTCCATTATAAACTACTGTCTTTACTCTGCAGTTACATTTACAAGACACAATTATATAAGTTTTTTATAGGTATATTTGGAATACGTTTCAGGCAAGGAAAATGAGTATATGCAGTTGGAGGGAAACAACATTGGCAGTAGATAGACAGTCAAATATGTTATGTAGCAGTTTATTCCGTGTTATCGGTGGTATTTATTTCAAATGTCATCACCTACAATCGTCAGAAAAATGATTTCACGTTAAAAGATATTTTGTGTAGATATAATTCAAAAGTCATTGTGTTTTAGTATGATGTGATCTGTGATAATTTTTATGTATAGACATAGACAGTATGATAAAATGATTGTGTATTACTGACAATCATTACACGATCAGTACTATTACCAATGTAAATATTCTATACACTACACATGTTGCGCACTTATTATTGTAAAGGACTCTATTGTTAGTTTTCGTTGTTTTCTGATGTAAATATACATTTTTTCTGTAGCTATAATTCATTACCCAAGAGATGTATGCATTATTGTGTGAGTGGTATTTTTCCGTTCTTCCGTAAGCAAAACAGAAAAAAATGAACGAGTGAATTTTACCATTTAATTGAAAATGTATATATTGCAAACATTCAAACGAAATTACGAACTAGACAAACTAATTATTGAAATCGTGTAACAGTAAATGACATATGTTAGTGTTGTGCTATCTTAAGAGGGCAATATAATATCGGACATTTCATCACAAATGATAATGAAATAAAACCTGTACTATTGTTGAGGCTTGCATATAATAAAGCCAAACAAGCATGTAGACAGTAATTTAGGAATTACTATTCAGTTTTCCCTTAATACCCTTAAACCAATGTCGAAGTGGTATCATTCAAAGAAATATTAACCAGATATTAATACATGTATGATCAAAGTAAGATACTTGGACAAGTTACTTGACATGCTGAGCGATTTGTCTCAGAATCTTATTCTGTGTGGTATAGAGCAAGACAGCCAGAATCTAACAGATTTGTTTGCAAAAGTACATGCAGGTGTATTTGGTATACATGTTAAATGCTATTGAACATGAATATAAAGTGATTTACAAATTATTTGTTAGCTTCAGTTTGTTCGTTCGAGCGTTTCTGTGTACTTGTTACAAAATACTAAATACTATTTTCCGTTAGTTATTTATCAAGGAAGGAACAGGCTACTGATATCAGATATGGGTTCTTTCTTCACCATTTTGGGAACATTTTAATATCTCAATTTTGCGAGTTCTTTTGTAACATCAGTGACGAACGTATTCGAATAGTACAATTGAATTCTTCATTTATTTTGAATATATTTCGTTCTTTGAGTCAGTGTGTATGGTATTCGGTATGCTATGTTGGTCCTGTGTGTATCTAATTGCAACTCATGAGGTTTTGGTATATAACTATAATTCCAATAGTTTATGTTAATTATATGTCAAGAAGACAGCAAGGCGTAGATGTGTATAAAATATATTTATTCGCCAGTCAACAAGTTCACAGAATCAGCACGATTGTGGATCTAGCTGTTATCATCAGTCGTGTATAATAATTCTTCAATCACACTAAATAGACTGTGCTGGATGTTTTTTTTAATGTTAAAAGTAAGTGCACATAGAGAAAAGTGAACTGATTTCTGGATTCAAACACTACATGTATGCTGTTATCTAGAAATAGTCGTTCATAATGCGGCTCATCTTATACTGTAGATTCTGAATAAAACGCAATTTAATCGGACAAACGAAATACAGCACGGAATAAATCATAAAGTATATATTGGATAAAAACTAGCCAGAAGCAAACGAGTATAGCAAAAATGGAATACTATAAAAACACACATCTCAAGTTGACATGATACGAAATAATAGAGCCAGTGAAAATGGCGCCAAACTTGACAATTAAGACTAACCGGACCAGTATTATCAATAAATGCACATTCGATGCACAAAGTAAACAGAGGAACAAAACCTAGTCATAAAACATATTCAACAGCAGATTATACTCTCAAGACAGAAGAGAAATTCACAGTTGTAGTCAGCTGAGCAGTATAAAATCACTTGACCATGACTAATCACCAAAAGACAACTCAGATGATTAAGAAAGAAGAATACAAGTTATCTCCCCTAAACATCACTATATTGTCCCCGTTACATAATATATGTCCTTGCACAATAGCTATTTTCTATCCGCCCTTGACACATGAATTTTATTTTGGTTTATCTGTAATATTACACCGTTGTTTACATAAAAAAGTTTATCGTCCCATTGAATATTTTGATATCGCAGCAATTGTGTGACACCAGGAAGAAAATATAACAATTTGGTTAAGCAAAGTCAAAAAAAATCTGAAGTTACATTTACATACGATAGCCGACATAAACATCGATCAATAACGACGTTTACTTCCTCTTTTTCATGCTTATGTGTATTTTGAATTTATCTCGGTAGTCGACATTGAAAAGGCAACACAAGTTTTACAATCGAAACTTCATTCATCTCTAATCAGCCAAAGTTTCACTCCTTGACTTCGATAGGACCTCGACAGCTTTGATAAAGTGTCAAACGAAAGAGCTCGATGGTAAGAAAATGTGAATGAGATTTTTGTCACGTGACCAAACAGCGAGACAATACCGTTTGAAATTGCCCTTTTTAAACTATTGTTACAACTCACAACAAAAAAATATATAGTTTGACAAATAATTAGTTTACAATGTCAGAGTGCACATTAGTTATGATTTAAAGAATATTTAGTTATACCTAATATTCGGATGCAGACCTTTCGGATAATTTAAGAATATACTTATGCAGCATTATCGTATATATATATGACCGTGGCATTGAAGAAATGTTTTTTTCTGCTATTTAATCTGTAACGATGTTCATTTTCTTCAAATAGCATGTCATTTACGATCAACGTTGAAATGCGACAGGTAGTCATTCTGAATCGTAAAAGTTCTTCTGCAATTGAACCGGCCTAAAACATAATTATGATGTTCAGCAGTAAACAGTTAATATTGTAGTATTGAATACAGAATATAACCTTTTGCATTGAATTTTGATATCGACAAATACATGCCATAATTTGAGCCAAAGTGAATTTAGTTTTAAAAAAGAATATCCAGCACTTCTCTTTTAACCAAACATGCAATGAACGGTCAACATAACAAAACGATACATTTGAATCATGCATGTTCGTTTATCACGACTGAACGAAATAAATCTTAATAATCTACCTTTTGCATCGTTTAACTTCCTGGTATTTTGTGTGAATATGTTCAAAACTACCCGTGTGAGTGGTAAATTTAACACGGCGCGTGATTAAGTAAAATTGGTACGACTTTGTGAATAAGATAAACAGGAGTTGAAATCAAAAGAGTTATTCATGCCACAAAAGTGCAAATGTTATTGAAATATTAATCGCGTATCATTACAAACCGGTTAAGTAATGGGGATCGATTCATGAGCTACTGTTGTTTGTGGATTCACGGATAATTAGGCTCATTGTTCATAGTCTCTGTCTAACAACATTAATAAATAAATACACAGAGATGCTTTTCAAAGTAAGTAAACGTTTAAATATTGTGATGTGTTGCCAAATGTTAAGACTGATTAACTATTTCTATATGTTTTATTGTATATATACAAATATCGTATTTACAAGCAACGTTTGCTACTTAAAGAACTTGTCGGTTTTGTGTGTAAATCAAATTCAATACTGACTTTAATGACGACTTAGGTAATGATTAACCAATCTAGCTATTGTAAGACTTATTTAAAAATAATTTTCAGAAATCTTGGTTGTACGTGTCATGTATTTATTCTGCCTTCTAAATGTTTGAATAAAAAATCCACTTATGAAACAATGTATAACCGGGTGTACATATAACCACAAGTTTCTGTTTGTTTCTTTTACGATGTAATCATATGATGTCATAATGGAAGAGAGAGAGAGAGAGAGAGTGATAGAGAAGAGAGCCAGGATCAGTGTAGTCTAGTTTTATAACAATGTGAAAAGTTATAATAAAAACGTACTATTCTACGTATACGACAGACAAGCTGTAAAACAAGTCGTCTTGACTATACAAGAACTTAGCAGGGAGTGCTTAAAAACTGGGAAGGGTTAATGTAGGCGCGAAGAGAATTATAGTGCATGATGGGAATAAGTGCACGTGAATATTAGTAAGCATCTCACATACCAGTTCAACAACTTTCAATCAACCATACCCGCATTCATTCACTGATCCGTACAATAAACAACTAACCAATATCCACCTCACTGGTACACAGTTAGGCGGATAAGATACATACAATAGACACAATACATTGTATGTACAGACAGACGTGGACATAATGGACACCCGTTACTTGCATGTTGAATTAATATAATACGGGTCAAATGAGACCAGGGTTACAAATGCATCAAAAATGACATGATAAATGTTAAAAAGCAAAACTAATTTAGCGCATTGTTAAACAAGTCTACGCTACGACAACATTCTATATGAAGATATCCATGGAATATTTCGGAATTACTCACATGTAATGTTAGTATAGATTACAAATACTTCAGTCGTGTTCTGGTCTCTGACCTTTTTAGTGTTTAAGGATTTAGGGGAAGGTAGTTATAATGGGAAGGTGTGATATCGTATTTTCTAGGAATACGTTTCTTACCTATATGTATAGTACAGTCTATAATTGACCATCAGTAATCAAAGGTTACCTGTTTTCTGTCTGATGACACCGGATTACATTCAAAATTAGCATCATGAATATACAGTAAATATTTCATAAAAAAAGTTGACGGTTCTTCATATAGTAATCAGTTGTGATAATAGATAAAATTCCAGAATCAAGATTAATTATGTTTTCTTGTGACTGCTTTACTTACGTTATCATGATCGTGTAAACCACAATATTTGTTGCTTTCTAGGTCTTGTATATCAGTATTGCTGTATTGTTAACGAATCGAATATACGCAGACGGTATGTCAAGTTTTCTTTGTTATTATATATGTTATTCGCTTACATGAAGTATTTAACTTAAAGCTATAATGTCACTTGCAGTGTAAATATTTTTTGCAATCAGTAAAATTATACGACAACTATCCAAAATATTAACGCATATGTTATATTGATATTATTGTTTTTACAAGTTCATTCTTACTTCCATTTCAGTGATACAAGCTTGTAAATGATTCCAATGTATCCCTATGTAACCCATCAACTTACTCATGGTTGATGTAAAATGATTTATTAAGCCGGACAACTATTACTTTTAAATACATGTACCTTTAGGTTTAACAAAGCCTAAAGAAAGTTAAACTTTTAAAAATTTCAGATCTCATCGCATTATCACCTGTAGGACCTATCTCTACATGGCAAGATGAAGATGTTAATCTTACATGTGATACTACTTCTACAAATAATGTCTTATTCAAAATGAACAGTCGTAATATCCGGATAGATAATACGAATTTCACTGTGACTGTTATAAATAGCACCGTGTCTGTTCTTAAAATACATAGTATTTATATGACAACATGTGAAGTAAAGCAGTTTTCATGTGCAAGTGTAATTAATTCAGAGATACATGAGAGCAACAGAGTGAATGTGACAGTGACACGTAAGTTGCTTGTCATGTTAAAGATCTGATAGCTTTCAATGTGTATATTTGTATTGTCTGTGAGAATATAGTATGTTCGCTTTGGCTCGAAAGGTATTTTGCTAACACATCTAGTTCAAAAGATGATTGCTGATGGTCATCATTAAGAAATTACACCAATTCATCTATACATCCTATTTAAATTCTGTTAAAGGGAAATCATTACTTCTGACATTTGATATCAACTAAGGACAAATGTTATTGTAATATCTGGTTTTTTTGCATTCTCGTATGCACTATCGGGAAAATAATCTGAAAACTTATACGTGGGTCTTGTAAATGTTTTGCACTTACTAGTATTTTTTTGAAATGTTTTCATATAATATCTTTATCTAGGAACTGCAAAACCTACTTTTGGGCAATGTTGCTTCTGTTGTTGTGTGGACTTAATATAAATTATAACGCTAAACCGAAATACCGCGTTTTGTCTTTGTTTTGTAAAAATGAATATAGCGGGATAGAAACAATTTCAGAATTGTTGTGAATTAATTGAAATGAAACACAACGTCACATAGTGTTATGCAAGACGACAGATTTTAGGTACTCTTGTAACAAGTAATGTTAGTGAACCCAGTTTCATGATAACGTCAGTGTTTTGATAATTTCCTATGCATTATTCTTTTTTTTATAAATTTAAGCGCCTATTCAGAAAGTAGATATATCACAAACTCACAGAACAGAACCAGGAAATAAAGAAAACATGACTGTAAATTTAATATGTTCAACACCATGCAACTGTACGAGACCAACTATTAAATGGAATGTACGTGATAGAGACAATATCCAATTCATTGACAACCAAACAGAGTGTCTACCTAGTTCCAGTTCAGTGACATCAAGACTTACGTATATGGTGAATCGTCTAGACAATGGTTCATACGTTAACTGTACTGCTAGCAATGAAAATCGACACCCTGTTTTTTCCAGCAATATAACGTTGATAGTATACTGTAAGTCCTTATAGTTACTCCATTAGTTCTCAAATCATTTATGTGACGTCATCCTTTTCTTTTCACTGTCGAATATGTCTACGAATGGATCACTCTCAATGGATTGCCGTCCGTTATTTTTTGTAATATTGGACTGTAACTCTGATTTGGATACTGAAAACGACGCATTTGTAAGATTTTTAAATGCTTCAATAATTCGAAAACGAATATATAATAAGTTTTCTTTAAGATTTTAAATAAAGTGTGGTCTTGTATAGAATGTCTGTAATATTAACAAGCCGATTAACCCAGTTGTTAGGGTATCTGACTTTCAAGCCGTAGGTCGGGGGTTTGAGGCCCGCATAAGGGTACAGTATTTTCCTCTTATTACAAAAAAAAATATATGAAGAAACGTAGTATCAATCGAGCAAATTTTCATCAGACTCAATATGAACGCATTTCAAATTCAATTCATAACTTAAAAATTAAGCATTTGATATAAAAAAACAAAATGAAATAAATAAGAATTACACAGAAATCCCATATAAACCTTTTTGTTCTATTCACACCTTCTTTATTGCACTGCTTTACAAACCATTTAGAATTTTAGATGAAATACTTATCACTCCCATCAAATGAATACGTATGAATGACGGTTTGAATCAATGAGAACAGGATTGAATAACAATGTACATTCCTCGTGCTATCCGGGCAGTGTGGTTGAAAGATTGATCTAAAGGCACACACCGTTTCTGCTTTTAGTTAAATTCACACACTATTTTATCTACTTATCTGGTCATAACAATGCCATAAAATGAATCCCTTACTACTTGTTCTAAGCCAATGGCATTCTTTAGTGATTTTTTTTGAGCAATTTTGATACGGATTGCTTAGGAGCTAGAATGAATAAGTCGACGGATACCTTTAATAATGAAAAATTGCCATGGTCAATGCATTTAGCAATCCTTTCGTAAGATATAAACCTCAAACTGTCCATTATGTATATTCGCTACACGCCTCAGACACCCCCAACATTTTACATAATGGACAGTTTTCGGCCTTGAATCTATTACTTAATTGCATGTGCGAAATAGTCATGAGTTTCTTTTAAATGCGGCATACTGCCAATGCTATTATTTCGATTGTAATGAATGACCCTCTAACAAATCACGTCTGTCTAGATTAAGCAACGTGTCACTTCACATTGGTGCATTTTATTTCATTACTAAATGATAAGGATAAATTATTGAGTAACAAAACTTAAATCTAATTGACATTACTTGTTAAGTATCACTAATACGTTTGCCTAATTCATTTGCAGACCCTCCAGGAAATATAATCATGAGCGGTGGTTCAGGAAACGAATACAGTGTCATAGAACACACAAGAGGAACCCTAACATGTACTGTTAATGGAGGAAATCCCATTGCTACATTATCATGGAATTGTAGCTTTGCTAATGTTGACACACAGCAATCAATATCATCAGTTCAGAACACTATCTCATGGGACGCATCAAGGGTTAATTCTAAGAAGTGTGCGTGCATTTCAAATCACACACTTTATTTGCAGCCTGAAATTGCAACAAAACAAATCAACGTATTATGTGAGTATGATTTACTCTACATTAAAGCTACTCTTAGATCAAATACAGCAAAATCATGTTGTCAAATGAATTTTAATGAATGAATTCAGCATACATCATAGTTAATGTCTATTAGATTAAAGTGTTGAACAACTTTTCATGTTTTGATGTAGATAAATGGGTACTTGCGACTTACTTGAACTGCCCAAAAGTTCATAGAATACCTATGATGTTGCCAACGTATAGTCAATGCATCTGATATGGTTTCCTTTCAGTTCAATGTTGTATTATGTATATTCCAGATTGTCGTTCTTAAGATTGTTCGCGGTGTTGCTCGGCAAAAAAGAAAGTTTTTTAGGATGGCATGAAATTCGGAGGAATTATACTTGAAGTAGCAGCGCTTACGAAATTTTTGTTCTTTTTACAGTTTGACGTCGGTATACTAGCACCCAAACGACGTTAAAACACCACCTAGTGACACCAGCTATGTGAACGTCGTGTTGTATTTTTCCCTTCACATCTTTGCTATGAATTGTCATAAATTGAAAATTCGAGCTTTTCAAATGAGCGAATGCAGTTTTATACCGAATACTATTCATCAATGCTTTGAATATCCATGAACGCCCGGCGTGTCGGAAATTAATCGACGTCAAAACGTCATTATGGGGACGTTTCTACGACGTAAAATATACAGATAAATTCAACGCATTGATGAATACCATTCGGTTAAAAACTGCATTTGCTCATTCTCAAAGTTCAAATTTATTTTCAATCCATGACAATTTATAGCAAAGGTACAAGGGGAAATGTACAACGAGTCGTTCACATCGCTGGAGCCGCTAGGTGGCGTTTTGACGTCGTTTAGTTGCTAGGTAACTGTTACTGTAAAAAGAACAATATTTTCGTAAGCGATGCTACTTCAGGTATAATTCCTCCAAATTCCATGCCATCCTAACAAACTTTCATTTTTGCCGAGCAACACCGCGAATTACCTTAAATCAAAATTTTAAGGTTCACTACTGAGCTCAGTAGCTATCCGTGACATCCAATTCTTCTAAATATGAACACAATGTAATAATACAACTTGCAAAACACCAAAACATAGCTTTACATGTCTCCATTATTCAATTTGCTTTTAAAGAACACATGTTTCTTTTACATTTTAGATCCGCCAAAATTAGCAAATATGTCAAACATCAATGTCATTGAAAACTCGTCACTAACTATAGTTTGTTATGTAAAGGATTCTAATCCAGAAGTTATTGAGGTCAACTGGAAGAAAGCAGGTTCAAATAAAGTGTTATCAAACAACGTTACGTTGTCCATACGCATTGTGACGAAGGAGGGTAAAGGATCCTACGTCTGTTCTGTTCAGAATATAATGGAACCCACAGATGGCAATAGCAGAACAGGAACGAATAGAAAACAATTCCATTTGGACGTATTATGTAAGTCACCTCTGTAATACAGTTATTTTCTGGGTTCATTATTAGTAGTAATAGCGGGGTAAATAACGAAAAAATAGTGCAA
This sequence comes from Lutraria lutraria, assembly GCA_964023205.1. Taxonomy (NCBI): domain Eukaryota; kingdom Metazoa; phylum Mollusca; class Bivalvia; order Venerida; family Mactridae; genus Lutraria; species Lutraria lutraria. The sequence goes on from OZ026847.1 coordinate 33,345,309, forward strand.
ATTGTCATACAAGCACCAAGTTTTCCACATTTCCACACAAGTTGGGAATGATATGTAGAAAGGATTTAGGGTGTGTGCCAAAGTTCAAGTGCCTCGATTGAAGATGGCCGCCAAATTTTCAAAATGGCCGCCAAATATTTTTCCAGTCAAAGAATTTTTTATCAAAACTCTCAACACCAATGAATTATACTACATTAGCTCATCATTATAACATGTTCAGTATGTTTATACATGTATATAAGTAAATTCAAACGAAGTTTGTGAAATACCCCCCCCCCCTAATAGAAGTTGTATATAGAACGTGACTTACTTGACTTAGTGCAGTTTTAGGCATACATTAGTTAATCGTTAATTGTTTCCGGATAGAAGTCATCCGGATTTATTGGGAGGGGGCCCGGGACTGCTTACCTAAATAGACATTACATTCCAAGTCTTTTTGTCCTTTTCATGGAGAGCAGACACGCGGTGTCACACCCGGTAAATGCGTTGAAAAATGGGAGAACTTAATATAAACTTTTGCCCAATTGTTTCGACAGTTTCATGCACCAGAAACCAACTGAAGTATTTTGCTTTAAATACCAAACTCCACCCAAATAGTGTCAGTATTGATTTCTTTGAAAATAGACACTGAAAGAATTATAATGTCTGAGTCAGAACCCCTCACCACATGCTTTTTCAATCCCGGTTATCCACAGCGTGTTTCATACGCAAAATATCATAGTGTCAGCTTCTTCATGGGTACATTGGGTCAATATAGTTATGTAGTGCTCAGTACTGCTTATCTCACTTTGGTTTTTCGCCTCAAATATAGTATCAGATGCTTTAATCAGTAACCGAACTCATCAACCTTTAAAAAGGTATATCAGTTGCATGAAAATTTACTAACAACTGTCTAATCAACGAGCCGTTCTTGTCATTGCTTTAAAATTAGGAAGATAAGGATCAAACACATTCTATACGAGGGTGTCTTAGAATGCAGCAACTAGGAATAACACACACAAAAAAAACAGTAATTTAGCCATCAAACGTTTTCGCAGCACCAAAATTGTTCGAGTACTTGAAAGAGTTACGAATAAGTTCGAATAATTCAAAATGCCATTGTTTGAAAGCGAAGGAGGTTTCGCATGGTCTTCGTGCTTCAAAAGAAAATCACTCAAACTGACGTTTCTGGCAAGATATAAAACGACGTAAAAAGATCACAGTCTGCTTTCATTGTAACTGAAGATTTCACTCCCCAGACGTCATGCTTTAACTTTCTACTAAATAAATACACCTTGTGTTTTATTGAAAGATAAAAGTATTATCAACTATTAAAACCATATCATGTAAATGAATAAGGACCCGAACTAACATAACTTATATGGTCGAATGCAAAAATAAAGGGAACAAGTACTTTACGTAATAATACAAAATTTGCTTCTCTATATGGTTAGACAAATATATAAGTGTTATTATCTGGAGTGCAAGAACCTGGTTCCAAAACTAAATCTGAGAACTTATTTTTTCTGGTATGTCAGACCAGTCTTCAATCAGGAGACATTGAAATTCAGAACGGTCTCAGATTATCCCGTATATATATTCACCAAATTTTAATTTATATAGAGCACACGGTGTGGTCTGGTGGGCAAGTCGTGTTCTAGAAACATTGTATGCCAAAAAGGATGATTCAGCAACATCCATGGTAGCGATATTGGACACTGTAAGTGTCGATATCCACCCACTATCTTTCAAAATAATACCAACAACTTTCAGAGACATCATTTCAACGTGCAAACCACCAAACATAAATACCGTAATTTTGTCATTGCCACTGAATTTGTTTGGCAAGAGCGAACAAAGGAACTTGACATGGATTGAGGAAATTGGTGACTTCTCGGACCTTATAAATGGATTTTTTATGATGGCAACGGAATGGGCTTGCTCATGTTACATGTAAGATGGGTAAGGCAGCATTCAGCGATAGTTGAAACTAGGACGCCCACTTTTCATTGGTATGGAAAGTCGCCCACGCAAGATATGCAATCAAAATCTTTTGAAGGCATTAGTATTTAAAGTTCATATTTTGTTTGATAATGCTGGTCTCCATGTCAAGAAAATTATCAGACAATGAAGATGGTTGATTAATTTGTGAAAAAAGTATGCTAGAATTATATTTGCATATTGTTCGGGTACAGATGGTACACCGATTGATGCGGGTACCCAAACAATTTCTTGAATGTACAAGTCAACGTGTTTGTTTTTCACCGGCAACGTTCGTATCGTATGTTGAAATAAAGAAATGTCCGTCCCATGAAATGATGATATTGACGTAGTGGAGTCAGAATTGTGATCAATATTATATTGTAAAGAGTCCACGGTGTAGCACTGGTGAACAAACTACTCAACATCGTTGTACAACATCTCCTCCAACCATTGTGGAAATTTCAAGGACACGTTTATATTATGTACATATATCGCACTGAAACAAGATATCAATTAGATGTCGTTTCCTTGTCTACACAAAATCAAAAGGTCAATGTAAATAGCAAATGGGGGTTCGTTTGTCTTGGAATGAAGATGGACATTTGATGTACGGTGTATACCTCTATGACAGTTATACTGAAGTAATTGAGGTATTGTAAAGGAGACTTAGAGTTGCCCTGTTCCATCTGTGCTTCATTGTTTGACCCATATTGTACCTTACTCACTAATTCAAGAGCTTGTTTGGGTACTGATATCAACTGACTTCTGGTACGAAATTACCACCGAATTTGTTTTCATGGATCATTAGCACATGCAGCAAACAATGCATGGCCAGTATCTTTCTTCAAAGTCAATAAGACTTTCTTACCGCGTTAATGCGGTTCTAATTCAGAATCCAACTGTTTCAGTCTCAGGTGCCTGCTCAGACAGTTGAACTATGGCACTCGTCCGACAAAGTTAGTGTTTCGAATAATGTATGTAACTAGTTCAGCAAATGTTTTTTTCTCGAATGCCTGCCGAGTATTCGACCGACTTCTCATTACGTTTTGTATTGAACACCTTTCTCTGTTGCTAAGAGATGTAAGACTTTTAACACCATTTCATTTCAAGAGCGACATCATAATCGTCACTGAGTTTGGCCAATAAGGAATTGAATGTTTTTGGCACACTCATTAATGTATCGGTATTCGATGACTGGTCACATCAAGTTCGTCAATTTACAGATTTAAAAACTAAACCATAAGTATATATACTTAAATAAATCCAGAGTATAAAGTCTATTGCCAGTGATTTGAAACAAATAGCATATTTGGTTGGCATTCTATAAACCAATATCAAACGTTAATATCAACGATTCAAACTACTCAGTATTTAGAACTATATAACAACAATTAGCCTTAAAATAAATTACTATAAATGAATAATACAGGGAACCGTTTCTCATATTTTTTTATATTGTCATAAAAATTATGTTCGTTAGACATTCCGTATACTGAAACCCGCTAATAGACTAAAAAGAAATCAAGCATCAACATTCTGAGGCACGGTTCCTAGACAAACATGTCTGCTACAAAACACTGAAAACAGCAAAAGGCATTTTGAAAATGCAGGTATGTACGAACCTAAACTTGCAATACTACTGATTAATTGAACGAAGTGTGTTCATCTTATATCAAATGAAAGTAGTGCCACGTACCACCGACGGACGCATTTTGACTTCTATGACAGACGGATGTTTATATACTCGATGAACTGCAAAATTTAAAGCAGACTTTGAACCTAATTTGCTTACAATAAGCATTGAAGTTGTTTAAAGATGCCATCAAAATTACATATGTCGGGATAAACATGGTTAACTCGAAATTCCGAATTTAGCCGCTTCAATAACCTATATAATTATTCCCTTGGCCTAAACAACTGTCAAAATATTTTAGTATACCGGTACATGTACCTCAGTTTGGTTATAAACCCGATTCTTTACGGTAAGAATGATATTATGAGCATAAACTGTGGATTACAATGTGTTTTCACTCCTATTATACACGTCATATAGCCTGGAGACAGTGGGTTCGAATCCGAGCGTGACCACAGCGTTCCTGACCAGGTACACGTTGGCACACGGTCTCAAATTAACCCCGACACATGTATGCATCATCATACCAAATTTGGTGCTTGTATGAAAAATTGCACTATTTTGCCAAGAAGTAAGTTTTATTTATCCCGCTATAATTAAATACATGTACAACATGTGATTGCAACGAACTATGATCACTTTGGTGGCATTGAAAGTAGGATGACTTATAGATACCACACAAACTATATACGACTATACTACAGAATGTATTAAAACAAAATCGATTACATTTTTCCATTTTAGATCCTCCACAAGTAAACACCTTTAGTAATGTCAGTATTTGGGAAGGAGAGCCGTTAGACATCAAATGTACTGTATCGGAAGGTAATCCTAGAAATACATACATAAAATGGACCAGAGGCCTGGATAGTAGAATGTGGACAACAAACCAACTTAGTATAGCAAGCGTCAAGAGAAACGATAGCTCAACACACACATGTACTGCTTGGAATGTTATGAATCCAACAAATCGTTCAAAAGAAAATGGAACACACAGTAGAATGTTCATACTGGATGTTAAATGTTTGCATACTTATATCATATTAATTCATTCTATGTTATATTAATGATTTAAATATCGCGAACGCTGTAGGGCGGTAGGTATTTTATATATGAATTTGATATAATATTATGTCATTATAAGTCTGTCATACTTTTCTATTCCATAATGATACTTCGAATGGTTTTTTTAGTGCTAAAAATTGTATGATCAATGAAACAAGACCATGTCCTTTATCTTATAGATTTCAACTAAATCAAACTTATATCTTAACTTTTAGACGAAACGACTATCAACGTTTTCAGCATCAATACATCTGATGGAAGACTTAGTAATACTTTACCTGAAAATACAGATTTCTCGTTGGTTTGTCAAGCTGATGGCAACCCTTTACCAAATATGACCATCATGTACATGGACGACACGTTGAAGAATAAAACATTATATGACAATGTATCTGTTCATAAATCAGCTTCTTGTACAGACCTCGGTGAATATACATGTCAAGCTTCTAATAGAAAGAGTCAACTTTCAACAAAAAGTATCAACATATATGTTTTATGTAAGTAGATCGTTTTGTTTCTCATAAATCAATTACAACTAGCCGTAACTCTTTGGTATGAATTATAGTGTTTATAAAACCATACTTTCTTGTATATTAGTATATATTTTCACTGGTGACATATCGTATATATATGTATTCCTTACGTCTGCAGCACCCTAAGAATAAGTTCATGTTTGATATGATTATACTTAGTGCTAACTAGATAAGCATAAGAGTATAAACATTCGTTCGATTACTGTGACGATGAAGACGGAGAAACATATATAGGGTTCTATAAAATTAATGCTTTCATCATAAACTATCAAAATACATCAAGAAATGAAGTATAAAACGTAATACATGAATTAGGAAATGTGTCATTTTATATGTATTAGATATTACTATTTAAGCTGTTATAAACTACTTCGACTTTTCAATCAACGATTTTTCCAATTTAGGTACACCGAGACGGAATCCGAAAGTGACAATAGATTTCATTTTGGCAAGTGCTTTATATCAAAATGTAACATTCACCTACACGGCTTTAGCGTATCCACATCCTACATTTACATGGTACAGAGATGGTTCATCTATAGATACAAATGATCCACGTACTAGTATATTGTCATCCAACCTGACTACAAATCTTACAATAACGCGTATCGATGAAAATGACTTCGGCAATTATAGTATAAATATAATAAACGAGGTTGGTTCAATTACAGAAGATTTTCACCTAAAACCGCAAGGTAACATAAATATGAAACATATTTGTATAATTGTGTATTGGGGTTATGATCAAAAGTATCAGACAGAAAAAAATGGTGCAAAAACACGAAGTGAACATTATATATTAAACAAATTGTACAGATTGTTATCATAAGACTAGTGTACTAGATCAAACTAGTAATGCTTATCGTCACCTTTAATTTCATCCCATTCCTGTAAGTCGAAATCCTTACAAATGCGCACAAATGTTGCAACAATAAGTGTCCACATTTGAAAGAAAAGTTAGATATTTTTTGTACTATTGAATGTCGTAATGAGCAGTGTAACTCTTATTTCGGTCATAGTCTTGACACGTTCTGTTTAAATAGGAATTAACAAATTATCGTTGAAGAAAGCGTGAAAGAATATTATCACATTGGAAACAAGCTAGACTATAATAATGCATTATTGTTTTACAATCATAACTGAATAACGTTTTAGGTGTTCCAGAAGTACCAACACATTTCAAACAACACAATGCAAGCACGTCCCACTCATCTATAGGACTTTATTGGGTTTCTGGTTTTAACAACGGATTAGAACAAACATTTACACTTCTGTACAAGAAATTACAAGATGGTAACTGGCGCAGTGTAAATGTTCTAGATACTGGTACAGGAACAATCATATACAACATCACCGGACTGTCAAGTGATACGTTTTATATAATCGTTTTATTCTCGAGTAACAACATAGGCCGTTCAAAGAACAACGTAACATTGAATTGTGCAACAGGTAAGACATTTGTCTGAAGGATTTTTGTTGCCAGATATCTTGTATTTGCGTGTTCTTCAAGTTGAAACAAAACATGTTTCGTGGCGTTTGTACATTTGTTCCGCAGAAATGTAGAAGAAAATAGTCTTACGCATGTTTCAATGTTAAAATAAACTACAGAAACATAACAGGTAGATGGTGCCAATTCATTTACTGCATATCACAAAAAAGGCAGAAATTGCGCATTCGGTATGTGAATAAATACAAATAGGGATACAATTAATTTATAGATATCTTAAATTACAAACTAATGTGCACTTAAGATAAATTAATAAGCATAATATGCTACGATAAATGAATAAAATTTAATGAAATGTTTTTGTATAAGTACCTAAATATCTATGCATAAACCATAATTATTGTTTTCCAAGGTCTTGCCGTCAGAACGCCCATAAGAGATGCTCACTCTCAAAATAGTTCTGCCATTGTTGGTGGGGTTGTCGGTGTTGTTGTTTTAATTGGAATAACTATTACAGTATTCATTTGTAGAAGAAGGTATAGTTACAAATATATGTTTAATCTACTTGACACAGTTATATAAGAGGGCCATGACGGTCCTATAATCGCTCACCAGAAAAAATGACCTGTAGAGAAGAACATTTATCATTTGTTTCCTACATGAGTCTATATAAATCAACTGACTCCTGGGACAGGGCACATTTTGACCCCGGTGCCATCAATTGAATGAAGTTGTCAGAGGTTCACTAGATAATGCTACATCTGAAATATCTCAGCTCTAGACAATGTAGTTTCTGACATAGTTTACTATGTTCCTATATAAGCCTATGTTAAAATAAGTAAACCTCGGAGTGGAGCCAATTTTACTCCAGGGCCACAACTTGAACAATCTTGGTACAGGTCTACTAGGTTCACACCAAATACTAGTATTTAAACTCTAGACCATATGGTTTTGGACAAGAAGATTTTTGAAGTTGTTCCTATTTGTTGCCATAGCAACCACTATTTTCAATGAAATTTGATTTTATGGACAACTTTAGTGGACCTTTACGCATGGAACACCCTGTAAAATTTCGTCGAAATTGGCCAACAGCTTAAGAAGGAGATGTTGTTTATAGCAATTGTCGACGCACGGCTGACGCATGGGCGCACGCCTGACGGACAAAACACGATCACAATAGCTCTGGTGAGCTTAAAACAACACAAACGTATTTGAGAGCATGTTTATTTTCACAGATGAACATCATGTTTGATATAATTTCATGACTAAAACACAACCACACTTAAAAGTTATAAGATGAATGTCCAAAATGCTCGTGGTTAAAACTATTGAATGTTCTGAATTGTTTAGCCAACTTCACTTACAGTTTATACAAAAATGCTATTTTGAAATATCAGCGAGATATAGAACTTTCATCTTTAGTTTATTTTGTTGAAGGTTACATAAATGTCAGTGTATTGACAGAAGTTCAGATGGAACAGAATCTCCAGCCCCTATTACTTATGAAAATCTAAAGATTGACATCATACCAAATCCACCAATCGATTCAACGAATGACCATACGTCTAAAACAAACGTCGGTAGGTATTTAAACTAATTATGTTTCATATGATTCAGATTTAGTTCAATTAAAATCAAATCAATATAATTATATTTCAATACAAAACAAGGCAGATACATGGTTTGTGAAATATACTCGTGTGATATGAAATATAACCGTGTGATAGAAAATGTGTCACCAATGTGATATAACTCATATAATTGGCATCGTGCCTCTTTTGCTTCTCTCGCTCATTGTTAGTCAGTGTTTCACTTTATCGACTACTGAAATAGTATGTTTTCGATAGTGTTGTATCTTATAAACGTATGAATTGATATCTTTATTTTACATACCTTTAAAAGTTTACGTAATAAATACAAGTTAGGTCTGGTATTTTAGTACAAACATTGACTTTATTTCAGATAACACGTATGAAGGGCTTCATCCTAGGGACAATGGTATAGTATTATATGATGTAAAATTCAAAAATAAGTGTCATTATATGTTGACTTAACAATAATCAATGTTATTAATTCACCCTATGGTAGTTTATGAAAACTGTGAATTATGCTTTAAAGGTTGTTGTTCATTTGCTTCCCATATGTTCTAGATACTAAACATGAATATTAATCAAGCGGATAATATCGAAACTTTATAACAAACAACAGCTCATTCGGGAAATCTTGCACGTTTAATGTTTTATATTTATGGGGTGTTTTTTTTTTCAGGAAAAGAAAACGAGTATATGCAGTTGGAGGGGGGCATCGCTGATAGTAGATGAACTACAACTTCAAATAGCTAATTGCATTAAAATAAAATCCATGTTTTACAGCAAATACAAATACATAAATGTATGATGCCAAAAACATAGATAAATATTGTTTGTCTGAATAGCACAATCATGACATGTGGAAAAATTAAATAACATACGTGTACTTTGAAAACCATATATGTATATACATACTGTATTTAAACGGTTAAAAGAATTATATAACTAGTTATTAATTAGTCATGAAAGATTATCATAGTATATATATTGCGATACTTTTTTAAGAGCAAGTATTCATGAGATTATAAAAATTCTGTTTTGATGGCCAAGTGGAGTAATATTTTCTTATATTTTGTTCATGAGCTTGATAGTTTGTGTAGATTAATTAAATGTGGTACTCATATTCTATTACTCTAGAGTGGCAATAATTACAAATCTTAAATTGTTGTGTTTTGGTATAGGTATCACGGTCACAAATTAAACTGCAAGGTGACTTATAGACATGCAAGGTACTTTCATTAAGATATCCTATCTTTAATTTACGTCGTAAAGTGGATGGGGAAGACAACAGAAAGTTTGAATGTTGTCACTTTTATGACCAGGGTAAACACATTTGAACATCACAACTATTTGATGTTCCTAGATCATTAAAATTGAATTATACTCTGATATATCCTGATGTATATTACATCCATAAATACTTATAAAGTAGGCATTGTCAGGGTGTGTCCTTATATTAAACACTTGAAACTTTTCCATAACTTTTTATAGATAGCGGTTATAGTTAATTTAGGGGTCTCGAAAAATAACTTATTTACTAGTATACATGTATATAAAATTCTTATGGAATAATGGAATAACAAGAGATGATCAGTGGTCTCCACCTTCCGAAAATCTCAGGGACGTTTTACCAGTGTCCCCATCCCAACTATCGAGCCTAGGACTGTACAGATAACCACAGGAGAATGGCTGAGGCTAGTATCGGTGCTTTACATAGGTCTAGACAACTTTTCGAAAAAAGTATGGATATAAATGCCCGCTTCTCCTGTATTCCCCCCCCCTCAATTTTTTGGGGCGGCTCTGAAATGACCATTGCTTTCTAATTGACCTTCAACCAACAGATAAACTAACCTGGTTAATAATCATATGACTTACCTGAAACTGTTTGGTAGGTTTCTATAGAACATGTAACATTATATGGATATGCACAATCCTTCTTTACACGGTCGTCACCTTCTCCAGCCATGGCATTCCTGTATGTATTATAGTCATCACAACGATTGTTCTCACCAGTGTCAGCACATGAGTAACATCTAAGACCGCCTGTGGAATTCCCTTCATCCTGTGCAACTGTAATATAAATATACAGTATAACTTCTCTAGAGCAGCAACCTTCCTTCAACAACCGCATGATTTTCCCCACCGCACGATTTAAATATTAATTTATCCTCTCTAGAGAAACAACCTCTTAACAACAACATGCTTTTGAAACTCCCAGAGTGTTACTTTGGAGAGGTTGTACTATACATTAAAACTTGTGGATAAAGGCTATCCCTTGGAAGGAAGTAGTGTGGCCTTTATTAAAAGGTGACCCTTTAATCGGAAGAAATTTTGTTCTAAATATTCAATGACTGTTTTAAAAGAATGGCCATTATTTACCGTGTGAGTGGCCTTAATTCGGAGGTGGCCGCTAACACAGGTTTGACTATAATTAAACCCGTGAACAAAGATTATCAAAAAGAAAGTAGATATCTGACCGGCATTGTACAGTTGGATAAAATTCGTTTTTTTCGGTCTGTATCAATTACATGTAATACATGACTATATTTACAAAGGGCCGTTTTTCGTGTGATACCATTCGTTCACATATGGCCGATAATTCAGGTTTGGTTGTAATGTATTTTTACCTGAAATAAATTGGCTGCGGTGTTTTAATATAATGTTATTAATCAGGTGATTTCATATTATTTATTATCATTATTAAACACCACATTTATAGAGCTGTCTTTTAATATTTAGAACACGTTCAAAATGCTGAATAGTAATAAGGTTACATTTTAACACAATAAAAAATGAAGGAAAAGAAATACAAAAATATAATATTGACTTTGTTATTGGGCCAATACTTTCCTATTTGAAATCAGATGCAAATTTTATGTTTTGATAAGACTTTTAGTCAATATAAAACAAATATATAACATTCAGTCAATAAATATGCTCCAATCTCTGGTGCACAACTCAGCAAATAAATACTTCCTTATAAAATTCATTAAAAGTATGACGCACGTACAAAATTAGACATGGCGTATAGATGATGACATGTTTTTACCATTAGGCGTAACAATTGTTTTCTTCTGGTTACATGCTCATTAAAAATAGAACAGGTAGACAGGGAGATTTTTTTAATAAAAAAACCATTCTTCCTCGGACATTACAAAACTTAAATCGCAGGCGCTTAAGAAGTGATTTCATTTTTTAGGGGGGGGGGGGTTATTTTAGCTTTTGGCTAACAACGGGGATATTGCCCTTTTGTTTACCATTACAGACGAAATTATGGGGGGGGGGGGGGTACGCATCCTGGCTCAGCCGAATTCTACTTCCATGGGCCGCGAGGAAAGCTAGGCGGCCGGTAACCAGAACAAACCATTTTTACGCCACAGACTGTCTTTTAGATAAATATATTGTGTTTATATAGAAGGCTCTTGTTTCATACGTGGTATGTCATACGTCACATATTGTGATGTGATACTATAGATTATATAAACTTCACTACGTTATGCATGTATGCTCTTAAATTGTGTGTATATCTTCGATTCAGTGCCCCGGCCCCACTACAAGACACTGTATGTCTTCTTTGACCCCCTTCCGATATTTGGGGGACGCTGTTCCGTTTCCCATCCCTACTACCGAGCTCAATGCAGTGTTGAGATAATTACAGGCGTATATAGGTGCTTACATGTACACGGCCACGATAAAGAATCAGGAAAACTATTTAAAATAAAAGTAGAGATATAAATGCCCAGTTTTCCTTATCTTATCTTATCTCCTCAGAAAACCTTAAAAAACTATAAACCTCCTCGAATGGACCGATATACCAAAGGTACCTTAACTATATATACTTTCAAGCCGATAGCGGGTGTTCTATAATTTGCATAAATTATTCAAAAGACAAACTTGAGTGAGATCCTACTTTGCATTTATCGAATCTATCTATCTATGAATAGTTTACATTCCTTCATACTGGCAAATAATGGTTGCTTATCAAACAAATGTGCATAAATCAATAAACGTAAACAATATGTTTTATGGTTCGTGTGCAACTTCCTGATAGAATAGAACATAATAGAGCAAATATTAATGACTCGTTTTGTCATGTTTTATCACAGTCGTAACTTATTGATAAAAAATCACTCGGTTTGTTTATTACAAGTAGTAAAAGTAGTTTCAAAATCTACATGAATGAACACCAATACTTGTACCGTCATTTGAATAATTCATGAATACGCCTGTAATTGTATACAGTATAACCATGAAAACCGGACCTCTTCCGGACTGAGTCAAAAGTCCAGTTTTCCGTCAATTCCGGTTTTCAGGGATTCCGGTATTCATGAGTTTTACTGCATTTTCAAAACATAAAAGTCGCTGATTACATAATGGTTGTAATAATCGTATATCAGTATAACTTCAGAAAACCACATCCCCCTCCCCGAAAATCGGTATTCTCAGAAAAAATGGAACTTTGACCAAATCAGGACAGGGTCCGGTTTGGATGGACTTTCACACACTTACTGTTCTATAAAAAGATATACTAAACAAATAAAACTATTACACAAAAATCAGAGATAATTTTATTTCTACAAAATTACAAGGGTAGAACATTAGAAACGAAGTTAAAAACACCATTTTTCTAATTAATACTTTTAAAAAAGAGAGATACATTTTTGTACTTGTAATGTAATAACGCTGTAAATTATAGTTATTGTAGTCATGCTTAAAAAAGTCGATCTCTTGTTTTAAATCAATACAATCATCCATGTGAAATCTTAAAAAAAAATAGGAGCCAAATCATCTCCTCACACGAGATGAAAGAAAGCAACATTTTTCGTGGTTCTTACCGTGTCAACAGTTAAATACATAATCATTTTTCTTTTCACTGAGATTTAGCATAATGAAGATGCGTACACACGGGTATAACCATCGACCTCCCCTAAACTAGATGGATAGTTTACTCACATGTTACATACGCCTGATCTCTCGGGTGAGATTCGAAATCAGGGACTAGTTGTTATAAGTTAGAGATCCTATAACCAATCAACTAAGGAGCTTCCCTAATCATAACGATAAAATATATATCAAACTCTACCTGTAAAGTAAAAGGTAATTTTGTTTAATCTTGTTAAGTTAAACAGTTGTTTTTCTTGATCGCGATATGTCTTATCAACATTTGCATCGTATTCGACTTTTACATCGCCGGCGTCGTCATCACCACCATCACCTATATCATTTACTTATTTCTCTCTGTGGTTAAACGTCGCACCAAAGGCCAAGCTCATTTGGCGACCTTTCCACGTTTAACGGTTAAAGAAAATTCCTAGCGCAGAGAACACCCGAGTAGAACCACAGATCTGCTGTCATTATTTCCTAGAAGTATCGCCCGTGTAGAACCACGGATCTGCTGTCATTATTTCCTAGAAGTATCGCCCGTGTATAACCACGGATCTGCTGTCATTATTTACTAGAAGTATCGCCCGTGTAGAAATATAAGATGGAGATCAATGGTCGATTGGGGATGGTCTCTGGCTAATTATCTCTCCCCCCTCACCGCTGGAAGTTCGAATTCCAGTCAGGACCATGTTTTCCTTCACTGTTAAAGCTGTAAAAGTCGCGGGTCCTGTCCCCTAGCTGTTAGTTGTGAAGTTAGACACCATTGGAATAAGACATATTAGAACGATAGCGTGATGATGATAACAGTGTAGTGTGTCCTGATGATGGTCGTATTCGTTTGTTTCACAGCAACCAGCAGAGGAGAGAAAAACACGTGACCTACATTGCAAACACCTTAATCGTCGCTTTGAACTCAGATGGATAAAATTATCTATAAGGACATGAAGAAATATTTTTGAGGTTTGCATACATGTACTAATATATCAAAGCTAAGCGTCTCAATTATATAATTCAAAGGTATTGAAATTATTGTACAACACTTATATATATAAATAAATGAAAAAAGAGTAAAACATGTAGAATGTTAGGCAAATTTGCCTTTTTCTTGAATAAAACTATGATACATGTATGCAGTATATCCTAGATAGCAAAATCCTTATTGGACCCGGAAACACAGCGAGGTTCGACTGCAGTAACATCCGGATGTTTCCAGACTTGCTCGCTCAGGGTGCAATTACTGAATACTGTAAGCCTCAAATTCACAAACATGGAAATACTCTGTAATGAAAACTTGAAGCTTCACGTAACGTCCTTGACATTGAGACGCGGGCCAAAGCGTACAATTTTGACCAATGACGTCAGGATGGTCGACACACACATTCAGATTGTTTAAATCATCGCCAACTAGTACTTTCAAGTCATGAAGTCGGTATGCTGAAAACATTAAATTGTACAAGTGTTCTCAAAACAGAAATAGTACAGATTTCTCAGAGACACCATACTGCATGTACTTCGAAAACCCTTCCTATGGAATATTATTCTAAAAATAGTAACAAATCAATTCTGGACAAGCGTGTGATTTCATAGATAAAATTAATTTGTAAATGATAGCTTGGATGTCAATCAAAAGTTTTAAAAATTATGTTACCATCTCTAAGAAGATTGGGATTGAATTGGAGAAAATTATTGTTTTCGAGTTATACGCCAGTTTTCAACGTTTTTTCGGTTATACACCGGTGGTCGAATAACCAAACCAGCTTTAATCGGTTCTGTACTTGTGCTTGTATTTTTCTCCACTTATTTCAGCCAACTTCCCCCCTAGTCTGGTTTCCTGCCTAATATATCTTCGATATAATCACTAACGTAACAACTCGGGCATTTCCGAAATTGAGAAATACGCCTCGTACATAAGTGTAGGGTTACAAATTTTGGTTATTTGGTTTCCAGTAACTACCTTTTCAATACTATGTACTCGTTGTCTTAGAATTTCAGACTTTCAAACGTGTTTATCGTTCGCGATTGATAAAATGGCCATCAAATTCCCATTGAAAGGGAAAAAGATAGGTTGTTCCATCGTTGGATTCCCAGGGTCAGCCATGTTGTAAAAGTAACCCGTTAACAAGTACAACAAAATGGCGGCCTGTCTATTATGGCCCAGGCACTTTCTTTAGACAAACGCTGAGGAGTTCCGATTGTCCAATCACCTGGTGTCAGGGGCAGGTAATCCAGACAATTTTACACTTAGAAGTTCCGCGATGGAGGACAAACGGCATAAGATGCAGTGAACTAAGCCAGGCAGAGAAGAGTGAGGTCCGAATTATTCAGAAAATAACGTTTATTGGTCAGGATAACTGAACTGTTTCTTTTCCTCCAATTTCATTCACATCGCGTAAACATGTTACAATATCCATATAAATGCCTTGAACTGATAGATAATTATTTTTAAGGGTTCGGAAATATTGTAATGACCTTCATCTGTGATTTATTTGCATGCAATTAAATAAAATGTAATACTTACATGCTTCCGAGTCGAAACGGTTGACTAGAAAGAAAGCATATATATTGTAAGACTGTTGAAGGTCAATCAAAGCGTATGGATTTTGTTCAATATTTGTGTGAGCACATGGCATCGAAAAACTTCTGTCTCCGTCCACCTGTATAAATTATAATACAGTATGATGAGTATAATGTTTGTTTCTCTAGACCCTTCTTAGAAATAACTCTAAAACACTGTATACATGTATTATTTTTAAAGGTATGTAAGATTTATCAATAATCAGAATAACAACGTGTCGATAAAAACCAATTCCCAGAATCAAATGACCAATTACAATGTACACATCATTTATTCAATGAATTGTAATTTTACATGAATTCCTAATGTATTATTATTTTTGTTCCTCCATCCATGCCCAATAACGTTTAATATTTTATTAGATAGGTGTGCGCATCAGTGGGATCGCTTACTATTTGTCATGTGTTTCAAACGAAACAAGATTTTTATCACTTATGTGAATCAACAAAGGTTCACTTTAAGTTTTCATAAACAGCACAATGCCATCTCATTTCGGAAAACTGATGAAGAGTGAATCGGTGCTTAAGAACCAGGAAAAGATATTCTAAATAATAGGGATATAGATGCCCAGTTCTTTTATATCTTCTCTCTCATTCTCTGGAACGGCTCTGAAATGACCATAGTGGACGAACTGACCGTTAAATTACATTACAGAACAATATCGAAATGCCTAACAAGCATATATATCACTAAGACAACGATTGTTGAACAAAAGAAAGCTGATCATTACAAGCAACCCAGACGGCAATGCGAGAACGACGAACCGTTCACACGGTACAAGAACAAAGATTCTAATCAAAACCCAATTACATTTTGTAACTCGCGACGGTGTAGACTGTGTTGTCCATGGAGGGAGTTAACTCCGTCGCTCTTTGATTTTGTTGTTCGAATACTGTGTTGTTTTTGGTATTTATCGTCGATGAACAATGTTGCTTTATAATTGTACTGTCCGTGAATTTTGTTGTTGATAGAGTGTATTGTCAATGGACCTTTAACATATAGTATGGGCTGCTGACTGTTTGCTTACAGTGTTTGTATTGTGATGTTTTAGCAGTGCTCTCTGTTTTAAAGGTATGTAATGCGTGTGTTGGGTACGTCATGACGATTTAGTTGTTGACATGGAGTATTAGTGGTAAGTTTGCGTTAATGTCACTCCATTGGCCTTGCGATCTGTTTATGTTTGGTTGTTAAAAGCATGACGCAATGACTTTATTTGTTCCGCCTTGTAGCTTTTAAAATGAAAGTTGAAAGTGTTGAATAAATGAATAGATACCTTTTATGGCGAAATAGTGGTCCATTATATCACCAGTGCCACATATAGTAATTTCACTAAACGTTGTACAAGTGGGCGGGTCAAACAAGAAGGAGACACAAGCCTGTCAAATATAAACAAAATTAATGACAACAAATGTAAACACCTTAATGTAGTTTTATACTACATGTAGTTCTATATAGGAAAGATTCATATGGTATGAATATTGATAATGATGCTGTTTCACAAATCTACGTCACACATTATGGTGTCTAAATAAATACAGATTTTGGACAGTAAACAAAAAAATGAGTTGTATAACTGGACAAGCGTATCACTCGAAAACAGTACATGTACAATATGTTTTACAACCAATTGCCGATATCTAAACAAAGACAGATAAAAATGGGAAAGTACCCCTTACAATTGAATTCATGGATTTTTCTTGAAGCATGAATAACTTTTTGATAGGGGTCTAATGATAATGTCAATACACAAATACATTACAAAAATGTTACCTGATTCTTTGAACAGAGTATTGCACACCCTATCACTGTCATCAAAGAAGATGAATTCAAAACATAATCGTCCAGAAACGGATTGTATGCAGTCAATTTTTGTTCGAAAAATTGAGTACTAGTGGTAGTCGTCACTTCAACTATACCAAACGCTAACGAGAGCAGTGGAATGTAAATGTCCTTAACACTTTCCATCTTGTGAATATAACGAGAGCAGTGGAATGTAAATGTCCTTAACACTTTCCATCTTGTGAATATAACGAGAGCAGTGGAATGTAAATGTCCTTAACACTTTCCATCTTGTGAATATAACGAGAGCAGTGGAATGTAAATGTCCTTAACACTTTCCATCTTGTGAATATAACGAGAGCAGTGGAATGTAAATGTCCTTAACACTTTCCATCTTGTGAATATAAAATCTTTTAATGTTCTCAATACTCACTATACGGACTGTGAGATGATTTCAAGTCGTTAATCGCTTGTTTGGGTGTACACCAAGACCAGCGACAACTATACTGACTTGTCTACGGCGGTTTGCCGTTTATATGAATATCGAATCGGACAACTAAGACTTAACTGTTTCCAATACCTCATCAATATTTAGAGGTTTGATTAAAATGCTAATCTCATTCGTATGTATTTTATTATGTAGGGACTGAGTTATATTCCCAAAGCATAATGTTTGGAAATATTAAATAACATTTCACACGCATAATGAAGAAGTCAAAAGTGCGTTGATCGAGTTGAAATGCGGTGTTTATGTTGATATCGCTATAGTGCGAAGTTGTCAAAATTAATATTGACAAACGACAAAAGCATTGTTTGTAACTTTTTTGCTTTTAGTAATACTATGCATGTAAGTCATTTCATAACCTTACTTACATTTTTTGATAATCTTTCTCTGAGCTTCGACGTCGTGATTTAGAAGAAAATAAAACGGATAATCGAGGATCTCATAATTATAATGAAGTTTGATATTACATACATACTTTATTTGACAAAATCGGCACTGAGTGCCTATGGACAATATACATTTATAACATTATTAATACGAACATGGTTACACACAAACACAGTAAAAAGCAAACACAATATAAATATACGAGGCTTGTCCCAAAGTTCGTGGACATTTCCTTTATTATTTTTCCTGACGTCATAACATTAAATTAAGCTATACCACAGCAAAACATAATCAAAAACACATATTATCGATGATTCTGATGAAATTATACTTATTAGTTTGACAGTTACAGCCGATTTAATAACCAATGGTAGAGCCGAGCGGGTTACCCCAATTTTCTAACAGTTGATGTTGAAAAATCATAAGTTTAGCGAGATTACTCTGAACATCCGTCATTTTCAAGCGACATATTATGACATTAATTCATGCAAATGTCAGTGACGTCAGACGTATCATTTTGAAGCAACGGGCATTTGTTCTCAGCATCTGCGAGATTTGAAATTCGCAAAAAGGCGTCTTTGACGCAGAATAACAACGCACGGTTACTAAATTGTGTGTTTCACAGAAAAACCCCTCGCGAGACAATGAAATTGATAAGTTCAGCAAGAAGGAATAGCACTGTTTATAGATCGTTCATTTATAAATGGCACAAACGCATTGCGGATGGTATAGACAGACTAAACAAAATGACGAGAGTGTGGGGCGCCCGAAATTGTTAAAGACGCGCTCGTGGCGTCGGTCAACGACCTAGTCATTGAAGATGGGCGTGTAACAGTACGATAGCCAAAACAAAATCAGCAAAAGTCAATTATTAATCCATCAAGGGATGAACAAGTTACACAGTGTGCATGTTAAAATAGGTCATTTTCTAATTTTGAGAAGATGTGGCTGTATTGAGCATTTTAGCATCACATCACTTGGTGTAACGTGCCCCGCACAACGATAGGTATATCCGTTTGAATGTAAACAGTTTCCTTATTTTTTGTTGTATTGTGATGACATTTTACATGCCATACTGTAATATATCAATATTTGACATAGTGAAAGAATGATGTTGTTATCTTGTTTTGTTTAAAAGTTATCATAGGTGTCCAATAACGTTTTGGACAAGCCTCGTATATAAAGAAAAACAGTTACGAGAACATACGTAATACAGACATGTAGAAAGAAAAAAAATCATCCTTACAGAAAGAAAAACATACACAAAACAGACTCAAGAAATAGTAACACAAATATTGGAACAAAAGACAGTAGTTTGTTTGGGATGAATGTTGTAGAAACCGAGATTACAATTACAGGTTTTGGGCCGGTGGCCTTTATGTACGAAATAAACTTGTAAACTTGTTTTGTAAAGATTCCTTCCTAATATAAAAAGCTTCTTGCAGAAATTTAGCAATTCTATAAAGATATATTTTATCATTATTTGACATTATGAAAATGCATTTACTGACACTTGGCCAATAAACTTTACCCAAATGGTGTTTCCTAATTACATTATATTTTGGACAACACATCATGAAATGGTACTCTGATTCGATTTGATTGGAATAGCACATTTTACATAGTCAATTTTCTCTAGCTAAATTTCTAATCCTACTTTTTTATATTAGTTGTACAACTTAAAGAGGTGCTAATAGACCTACTCATGTGTTTATTATACGTGTTGTAGAAGTGGTAATTGGAACGTGTGAATGATTCAACAGTAATGAGCCAAGTATGACTTTTGTAACTGCTTCAGTATTTATATGAAATGATTATAATGTATTCAAATATGTATAGAATGAAGTCATGCATTTTAATTTCACATTTATTTCTTCAAATATTGCTTTACACACTTTTTTTTCATTTACGGTGTTTTCTGACTTACCTTTTGTAAATGGGTTGGGTACTATTTCATAAAACATGCCCTTTTGGAAGTTTTCTGTTCACAAATTGTAGTATTTTAATCATTTATTTTCTATGAAAGTGTTATCATACTTTATATATGGTATTTTTAACGTTACGGCATTTGCGAGCAAGGTATACAGCGAAGTTATGAGAAATCAAAGTATTCATGAAAACTGAACTAATATAGACTTGCACTGTAACATGGAAACTGAACTTACACAGACTTGCACTGTAACATGGAAACTGAACTAATATAGACTTGCACTGTAACATGAAAACTGAACTTATATAGACTTGCACTGTAACATGGAAACTGAACTAATATAGACTTGCACTTTAACATGAAAACTGAACTTATATAGACTTGCACTGTAACATGAAATCTGAACATACACAGACTTGCACTGTAACATGAAAACTGAACTTATATAGACTTGCACTGTAACATGAAAACTGAACTTATATAGACTTGCACTGTAACATGGAAACTGAACTGATATAGACTTGCACTGTAACATGGAAACTGAACTTATATAGACGTGCACTTTAACATGAAAACTGAACTTATATTGACTTGCACTGTAACATGAAATCTGAACATACACAGACTTGCACTGTAACATGAAAACTGAACTTATTTAGACTTGCACTGGAACATGAATACTGAACTTATATGGACTTGCACTGTAACATGGAAACTGAACTTATATAGACTTGCACTGTAACATGTAAACTGAACTTATATAGACTTGCACTGTAACATAAAAAAAACTTATATAGACTTGCACTGTAACATGAAAATAAACTTATATAGACTTGCACTGTGACATGAAAATAAACTTATATAGACTTGCACTGTAACATGAAAATAAACTTATATAGACTTGCACTGTAACATGAAAATAAACTTATATAGACTTGCACTGTAACATGAAAATAAACTTATATAGACTTGCACTGTAACATGAAAATAAACTTATATAGACTTGCACTGCTACATGAAAACTGAACTTACACTTACTTGCACTGTAACATGAAACGGGAACTAGTTTAATAATTGCATGGCGGATGTAGAAACGTAGTACTTTGGTCCGCATTAAAATTCATGCGCGCCGAGCGGGTATCAGCTATGAAAAGATCTATCGTTCAGTTTCCAAAATACATACGTTTATGATTCAGCTATGAGTCTTATTCGAGGATTCTGGTAACTGCTTTATATCCCAGAACACGTCTGAAGTATGTAATGATCCTTTGCTGTTTTGTGCTGATGCACATCATGCTGAATGCATTAATTTATTCTGAGGACATTTTAGCGATGAATTGGGTCAATATAGTCAGGCTATGTACTGTTTTAAGCGGTCGATCATAATTTGAACTTGTGATTTGATTTACATGAAATTATAATTTCCATATACGTGTATATATAAAGTTCGTGGACAGTCTTATTAATGAGTCTAATCAAGTACGTATTATGACAAAATTTAATGTACATGTTATGTAACATATTGACAAAATACATGCCAAATATCAGAGCGAAATACTGATTGATAAAAAATATACGCTATATGGATCAAACACACATATATATCTACGGAGCACTTCAGCATACTTCACATCGACGTCATGACGTTATACTCACATGTAATCACATTTTCTCGAAGTACCCGCGCGCAAATGTTATGCACTTTGTGTGTCTTTTTATCCATTCAGAAAATATATCGTTATTCCAGCTACCTTCACATGTTCTAGCAAAACTGCCCACCGCCATTCTAATTTTCTCAGTTAAAATAAATCGTTTTCTTTTCAATTTTGGGTAGATCACTATATCCATCGGTGCCAAATCTGGTCTATATGGACAGCATGCACATTCTCAAAGCAACTATCAAAATATCACCTAAATATTAAAGATCTTAATACATTTTTTTGAATTTTCATTACTTGAAATGAACTTTAATGTCTGCGTGGGTGTACACCCAGCCTTACGCAGCTCTTGGTAGCAGCGCGCTGCTCCGTACGCTCTGACGTCGTCTTTAGTTTTTGTAATGAATTCAAATAAGGACAGTTCTTCCATGCTCGATAACTTTATTATTACGCTTGCAATGACGTTATAATTTTTGCGGCAAACGTCACGAATATTTGCTACGGCGTCCAACGTTATGCTGTACACTTCTGTTCGTTTGTATACAAATTACAGCACAAATATTGCAACAAAATGAATCCGCTTTATTGCAAAATATCAAAGTGCTCCGTAGGTGCTGCCTATGGTCGCCTTGGTAACTCGTAACCAGTGGCTACGTGGAAAAGTGACAATTTAGAAATAGAAATTTAGACAATAGGTGTCAATTATTGCCATGACAAATTTTTAAAACCATCATTTCATTATAACTAAAAAATTAGGTTGTCCACGAACTTTACGGATGACCCTCCTAGCTTGTTAAATATCATTTTGTTGTAAATAATCTGACTCTGACTGTTGGTGAGAAAAAAGCGAAGTTGTGTTGTTTTATTCTTACGAGTATCTTAAGTGTTTTTCTTAGGATATGTATTTAATACAAAGTGTTTTTCTTACGATATGAACTTTTAACAAAGTGCTTTTCTTACGGTATGTTATTTTTACAAAGTGCTTTTCTTACGATATGTATTTTAAACAAAGTGTTTTTCTTACCATATGCAATTTTTAAAAAAGTGTTTTTCTTACGATATGTATTTTTTACGAAGTGCTTTTCTTACGATATGTATTTTATATAAAGTGTTTTTCTTACAGTATGTTATTTACTAGTACCAAGGACTTATATACATACATGGATTCGCAACTGCTAAAAAAATAGCTCAAACGATATCGTTCGACGATCCCACAATGCTTTGTTATATACTAGGCAATGTCCGACAGCTGTAATTGTTTACGAATTTTATTGTACTAAAAAAACAATTGGGCACGGGAAATTGGTAAAGGATGCAACAAAATCCTTAAATATATTGAGAAAATATATAATCCACAAAGTCTAAGTATAAGCATTGACAACAGCATCAGTCGAACATTTTAAATTCCAAGATGGCGGACATCTATTATAATCCTTTCCTCTCTGAGATTAAGCATTCGGATTATCAAGGATTTTTTCGTATTTTCGCTTTTGTAAACAATAGCACGTATTCCCGTTGATTCACGTCGTATTATCGCGGAATTGGATTACTTTAAACTGTTAATACGGAAGTTGCGAATCCATATATGTATATAAGTCCTTGCTAGTAAAAGAATATAATATTAACAGCGTGTTTCTACAGTGCCCTTGCGGTATATATTCCTTAAGGAAAACATCCGGTCACTTTCATTTTGTGTCCTTATACAAGCCACCAAAAGACCCCTTAGTCAGATCTAGATAAGCAACGTAATTAGCTCTCATGCTCGATTGCAACTAGAAATGACCAATTATCTGATGTGCGCGCATGTCACCGGCAAAACAAGCTTCGATCTTGTCTTAAA
The DNA here is from genome assembly GCA_964023205.1 of Lutraria lutraria. Classification (NCBI taxonomy): domain Eukaryota; kingdom Metazoa; phylum Mollusca; class Bivalvia; order Venerida; family Mactridae; genus Lutraria; species Lutraria lutraria. Next base: position 33,369,096 of record OZ026847.1, read on the forward strand.
AATAATCTTATTTTCTCCTACTCCGAAGGTGGTCTTTAGGATGAGTACGCTCCATCAGTTATAAGTAATATCCAGGCAACTTGTGCCATTCGTAAGCGGTAAAACTTTTCGTTATTGATCAATTTTTTCTTTATTTTCTCAGTGGCTAAGCTCAAGGGCGTCCATTTTGTTTCTCTAGAACCCTTCCGTTGAAAGCCAATTCGTGTCTCTATTGACTTCCGGTTTGTAAAATAAAGTCAACATCCGGTTAACGTATTTGGCTTGGATAAAATCGCTAAAATAACGCAAAATAACATTTTATGTTATTTACAAAGATTAAATATCATACTTTAATAGCAAGCAACAAAAAATTCTAACCGACCGCTCAAAAATTGGTGTTTTATTGCGATAAATACTGCACCCCTTTGGCGACTTTACCTTATCAGCGTTAAACATCTCTAACGTTATGTGCATTGTACTGGTACGATATGACACTATTAATTTATTAATGACAACAATTTGTTATACAATCTGTTACTAGACATCAAACCTGGGCGTGATTTCAATTATTGCACCGTAAACATAAGCGATTTTGGTTGGCTGTCAAAATTGAATTGGATGCGTCAAATTCGTTGATTTCATACGACGATAAAGATCCGACACTTTAATTGTTAATTGTTCTGCTTAAAAAAACACAGCATTTGATGGCAGATTTAAAAGCGGTGTTCGGTATTTGGTAGCGGAAATGTTAATCTAAAGAACATTGCCTCAGAATTTTGATACTTGTTTTCATTTTTTATCTATGGAGTATTACCTAATAAACAGCGGGGTTCTGAGTACGGAATTTCTTTAAAGGCAAATGTCTAACGAACGGAGTACTTTAGTACTTTATCAGAAAACTGAGGCACGGTTCTCTACTTTATACATTTATAGTCATTTTAAGGCTACTTGTTGTAATATATTCCTATATACAGTGCGACAACATGAACATAACCTCAACACTCACCGCCAGTCTAGATTCATTTGAAACACCAAACCAGTTTAACATCCTTAACCTATCAGACATCACAAGCCCAAATCACTTGCAGGCTAATAATGGTTACAGCACACAACCAATCACATCAACACCTAAACCCAACCGGCAAGGTCTCTCTCAACCCAAACATATACCTTCAAAACCCAAATATACACCTAAACCGAAACACCCACCAAAAAACAAAATCCAGCAATCAATCAAAGTACTAGTTGTTAACTGCCGATCCATTGTTGACAAAAAAACGGAGTTTGAAAATATGGTAAACTCTTTAAGGCCTCATATCATCATTGGTACAGAGTCATGGTTAAAACCTAAGCACTTTACAAATGATTTTTTTATCCTGCCCTTGGTTACAACATTTTAGGAGGGGTCGGCAGAAACAAAATGGGAGAGGTGTATTCATTGCTGTCAAAAACTGCATGATAGCCCAGGAAGCCACTCACCTACACACAGACTGAAACTGTCTGAGTCAAGATATAAATTCAAGGCTCTAAATCCCTTGTTGGCCCCTACTAAAAACCCAAAGATTATGATCCCCATAGCCTGGAAAAGATTAAGAAATCACTACATGGCTAATAAGTCAAAAGCTAATGTTTGGGTGGGTGGAGACTCCAACATGCCAAAGTTAGACTGGTCTACCATTTCTCCAACTTCTGATTGTAAAAAAAGATCTCACTACCGTGGTTTCATTGAGATCTTAAACGACAATAATTTAACACAAGTCGTCCAAGTGCCAACCAGACAAAATCATATCCTTGACCTGTTTTAACCAACAACCCTAACATTGTTAATAAAGCCAGTATTACACCCGGCATCAGTGACCATGATGCTTTCCTCAGTGATACCCATACTTCTGCCCATGTTAGACGACAGAAACCTAGAAAAATAGAAAAATACATCTCAACAAAAAAGCAGACTTGGATGGACTTGCGTCTCACATTCAGGATCTCTATGAATCCCTCATAAGGTTAAACAAAAATGAGAATTATTCTGTTGAAGAACTTTGGCAATCCATTTCTAAAGCCATTCAGGAAGGGGTCAAAGCTTTTATCTCGTCAAAAAATGGCATCAACCAAAAATAAACTCCCCTGGAACAAGCATATCATATCATCAGAAAATGGAACACACGGTAGGATGTTCACACTTGATGTTAAATGTTAGTATACTTACATGATATCTATTAATTGTACGAGTGTTATAATCTTATGAAGATATCGTGAGCGCAGTACGTAATTACATTATATTATGTAAATGTAATTTTACTTTTCTATTCCAAAATGATACATTGATTGGTTAATTTAGTACTAAAAGTTATATGATCAATCAAACACTACCATGCCCTGAAATTAATTGAATTTCACTGACACCCAATATATATATACACTTTCAGACGAAACGACTATCGATGTTTTCAGCGTCAATCAGATGAAAGACACAATCATACTTCACCTGAAAATACAGTTTTCTGTTTGGTTTGTAAAGCTGGTGGCAACCATCATGTACATGAACGACACATTAAAGAATAAAACATTATCTGACAAAATATCCGTTCACAAATCAGCCTCTTGTACAGACCTCGGTGAATATACATGTGAAGCTTCTAATAGGAACAATAATATTATAACAAAAAGTATCAACATTTATATATTATGTAAGTACATGTAGATGTAGTTTTTTTACTTGCCGAAGTATTACAACGACCCGTCATTATATCATTTTCGAGCGTATTTTCTAATAGTGCCACAATCCTACTCTTATCGTGTAAAATACAATTCGAATCATGTTGTCTACGCAAGTCTATGTTTGATATAATTACATTAAGCACTATATAAATACATATGGGGCAATCGTGTTAGTACTGTGCAGTAATAAATATTCGGACAATATAGATATGGTACTTTAACATAATTGCCTTCGATCTCTATAGTTTAAATTCTAACTAAGTACCATAAAACCAGAATACAATCGTTTAATATATGTGTCAAATCTCAGCGAAGTAATGCTTTAATAGAAAAATGTATCAATATCATTATTTAAGCTGGTATAAACTACTACGACTTCTGGAAATTATTGTTTTAATTTAGGTACACCACGACCGAATCCGAAAGTGACAATTGATTTCATTGTGGCGAGTGCTTTATATCAAAATATAACATTCAGTTATACAGCTTTAGCATACCCACATCCTGCATTCATATGGTACAGAGATGGTTCATCTATAGATGCAAATGATCCACGTACAAGTATATTGTCTATGACAAATCTCATAATAACTCGTATAGAAGAAAATAACTTTGGCAAATACATTTTAACAATAACAAATGAGCTCGGTTCAATCGCAGAACAATTTCATCTGAATCCACAAGGTATCTTAAAATACACATACACTTGTTTAGAAAAAATACCCCAACCACCACGGTCGGTCTTACCACTATCAGTACATATCGAATACTAAAGATACCAAGCTAGAAAACGAAAGTAGAACATATTTTCAGGTTTTGCAAACAAACGAAAGCTAAACTTACATTGGAATCCTGTTTTGCTTATCTAAAACTGCTTTTCTCTTTTGACTGACACGCTTTCCGCAGTCTACTAAGGTGAATATCCTAGAATTCCAACGTTTTCATGTTTTGTACTGTGGGGGCTATTGCGATCGAACATTTGTCACGGAAACGGCATGCATGCGACAACTAGGCTAGTAGCGCGTACCACGATTTGCCTGGTTCCCTGCGTTTCATAACTACGATAACGCAGTGTTAGGGGCTGATAGTAACTGGCCATATTGATTTAGTGTTAAAACGTGTCGTTTGTAATTCTTACCGGGTGCTTTGGTCATTTAAACATTACACATTTGTGAGTATTTTACTATTTGCAATTCATACAAGGTGGTTTGGACGTATACATTTGTAAATATTCCCTCCTTTCTTTGTCATATTTCACCATGCTTAGTAAACGTCAGGCGCATTTATATGCACTGTTGTAACAGGTCACAATATTGTGTTGACTGACCAGGGTGGTAGTGGAAATCTTACGTTTAAAAAATGCTCTAGACATGACCGCTAAGTGTAAAAATGTCGCATTTACCTGTAGTACAGGAATTGCTGCAACACAATATCACAAAAGGGTAACATTACATCAGTGGTGTGGCTTTGGGATTGGGGTATACAAAAGAAACAATTAATTAAACTAGTCTGTTCAGATGAAAGACACCTGGAGCCCCAAAGAATAATTGAAACATGCGATATATTGTTAATTGACGAGTATTTGTCATGCACACTGACCTTTGATGATGGCCTAAATGATGTGCATGTTAGGTCTAAAATGTTTTTATTGCGGCCAAAAAGGTTAATTAATTTTAGAAGGTCATATCGTATGAGTACTCAATATACACACACACACACATGAAAAAAACTACTTCGTTTAAGTGTATTATGCTAATCCTTAACTTAACCCCTCTTAAACTTATACACTCAGTATGAAATAATGCTTTTCACATTGCATTGAGTTGATTAAGCTTAAACATTTCTTGAAACTCATTTCGACCCTGATATCTAGAATCTATGTAAATCAAAATTTGTTAGGATTCCAGATCAGAATATCTATTACTTCTTAGAAACACACACAAGAAACAGCGTTCGATTTATGCCAATTTAGTTTTATTCCATAATGCTACTCAAATATATTCTAACGTCGGCTAGAATCTATATAGATCTAGAACTTAAGTTCTATATGTCTATATACATTTGTCACGTAGCGACAGAACTAAATACTACATTATGCATTACATAGATCTAAAAACAAATAAAGAAATTTATAAAATACTTACAAAGTGGCACATAACTTTGAATTCCACATTTTACCCAAACGACTGTTACAAACAGAAATTCGATTTGGACACCAAACTAGCATTTTCTCAATCACAGCAGCCCCCCGATACTAAATAAATTGGAAATCGTCGGATTTCCCACTTGTATAGGCAAGTTTTGAAGTGAAAACGGTGTCGATAGAATAAAAATATATTTAAGTGTACATAGAAGCCAGAAATTATGACGCAAGTGCAATATTTGTTTGAAGAACCTGAAAATATATTCTCCTTTCGTTATCGAGCTTGGCACCATTAGTATTCTATACTTACTGACAATGTGTACACTCATGTCACGTGTTAGCTTGATGACGCAGTCGCTATTTATTGAATGTATGTATTGATAATGGTTAGAGCGACCGTGGTGGGTTGGGTACTTTTCCGAAACAAGTGTCTGTGGTAAAATATGAAAAAACGTACATTGTAAAATATTTGTATGTTAGCAACAAAGGTACAACGTGGAAAGCTAAAAGCTGATAGGTTAATTAAGTAAAATTAGAGACTATTCTTTGTAACACATAGGTTAACAGTTTGTCAGTTTAAATCTAATAATTAGATTCGTAATCTGTCCGTGATCAAATTGTTTTACTTCTCTTCGCCCTTGATCTTATTTCACTTGTAACTTAAGTTCTAACAAATATGTCGTCAAATTTACACAGACGTTTTGAAATGATTGTCCAATTTAAATAAAAGTTTGAATGATATCATAATTTTTTTTTTAAAACTTGCTTATTATTATACGTAATTTAGTTCATCATACATGTTGCACCTTGTCATATTCGTGTATAAATTTTCACAGAGAGCGTTCACATTTCGCATGCAATATATATCTTGTATCATTATATGTTTTATTGTATTACGATCATGATTCCGTTACCTTCTAGGAGTTCCAGAAGCTCCAACAAATTTTACACAAGACAATACAAGCACAACAGACTCATCTAATAAAATTCAATGAAGTGTTTTAGTATAAAAACCCATCTATGCATAAACCATGATTATTGCTTTTCAAGGTCTTGCTGCCAGAACGCTCAATCAAGATGCTCATCCTCAAAACATTTCTACCATTGTTGGTGGGGTTGTCAGTGTTGTTGTTGTTTTAAGTGGAATAGCTATTACAGTATTCATTAGTAGAAGAAGGTATAGTTACAAATATACATTTGTTTTGTATGTTAAATCTACTTGACACTTTCAAAATTGTCAGATTATTAGATAATAAAGCACACAAAATCTATTCAAAGGCATGTTTATTATAATTGCAAATAAACGTTTACGATTACATGAACGATTGACCAGACGTCAAAATCAAACGTCGGTAGGTATATAAACTAATTATGTTTCATACAAATCAGATTATGTTCAATTAAAATTAAATTCAACGCAGTTTTATTTCAATACAGAACAAGGCAGACACGTGGTGTGTGACATATAGCTCTGTGATAGAAAAAATAAATGTGGCAAACAGTTGAATCGCGATAGTCAGAAATGCGATAGTTCGAAAAATGCGATATTTCGAAATCGTTCGTCAGTCCCGGCGAATTTCCTTCTATTTTCAATATAGATTTGATGCGATAGTACGAAATGCGATAGTACGAAAAATGCGAAAGTTCGAAATGAAATAGAAGTCCCCAGATACGTTTTTACACTTCAATAAGATGCGAAAGTTCGAAGTGACTGTACGCTGTTTTTCACACCTACATGAATTCAATGTATTCGATAGTTAAATGATTTTATTTGTCTACCACTTTGACAAGTTAAAAAGAAATCATTTGGCCATAAAACAGAGAAAATCTAATAATAATCAGCTTATAAAATAATAAACGTTTAATATTTTGACTACAATAGTTGTGTGTATTTTTTATTTGTTAACTGTACCGTAATCATTCGTATAAAGGTAACACGTCCGTAATTCAGACGCAGGTCAAGCATCTGTGACAGTCCAGGGAAAATATTTTCATGTGTAAGACACACAAACATTTTTAGCAAAGATATATTATCTGGCCAAAGAAATGACGAGAAAATGAAAATTATCGGCGCCATTTTGTTTGTTTTATGCTAAGTAATCCGGGAAAAGTACGGAACCGTATTGTTTTTTAGATAACATAACGAAAACGTGTAGAAATCACGCTTCATTAACGGACGGGTTAATCTCAATATTCCGGACTTTTTTTCTCATAAACAAAAGATGCGATAGTTCGAAAATCGCGATAGTTCGAAATTTTCGGACATTCCCGTTGCATTTCGAACTATCGCGATTCAACAGTAATTCATTATAATTGGCACCGTGTCTCTTCTGCTTCTCTCGCTCGTTGTTACTTTGTGTTTGTTCTCTAAAGACTACCGAAATAGGATGTTTTCGATAGTTTTGTATCTTATAAAACGTATAAATTGCTATCTTGAATTTACATACCTTCAAAAGTTTTATACGTAATAAATAAGTCGTTCTAGTACCAGAATCGATTCATTTCAGAAAACACGTATGAAGGGCTTCAGTCTGGAAACAATGGTAAAATATAACATGTTGAGCAGCTAGAAACTAAGTGTCATTATATGTCGTCTTAATTACATCACTGCCATTAATTCCTCCTAGTGAATTTATGATAAAAAACAATTATGCTTTAAATACTGTTTTGTTCATTTTATTTTTTATGAGTACAAGATGCTAAACCTGAGTATGTTCTTCACGCGGATGTTCTATAATTATATCGAAATTCTAAAAAACAATAAAATCGCATTCGGGAAATCTTGCTCGTTCAATGTTTTGTATTTATTGTATTTGTTTTAGGCAAAGAAAACGAGTATATGCAGTTGGAAAGGAACAACATTGACGATAGACAAAATACAGCAAATAGTGTGTTACATTGAAACAAATACATTCTTAAAGCAAATACAAAGTACATAAATGTGTGATGACAAAAATATAGATTAATATTGTTAGCCAAAATAGCACAATCCTGACATGCGAAATCATTCGATAACATACATGTACATGTAATCTGAAAAACATATATGTACATACATTTGAACAGTTAAAAGCAATATATAACTAGTTAGTACTTATGCATGAAAGATAAGCATAATATATATATTCAAATAAAAAAAATAGAGCACGTTTTGTGAATGTATTTATTAGAATATAAAATAATGTTTTGACGGCCAAGTGTAATAATACATATTTTTTTGTCAGCTGAGAATATTTTGGGCAAATAATAAAAGTGTTTCTCACATTCTATTACCCGAGAGTGACAATAATTCTAAATTCTTCCAGTTCTTGATATATTTGAATAACGGCATTGTTCAATAGGAAACGCACAGTCGTGTAAAATCTTTTCTAAAAGACACATTCTTATGAAGAACTGCCAATTATGGTTTAGAAATAACGTATTTTCAACTTCATCAGGCGGTGTATGGTGGGTGTACCTGATCTTTTTTCCAAAGGAGAACAAATTTAACTTCATTGGAAAGCTGACATTGACTGTTTGAATATATTAAGTTGATACTTGATAAAAACCGGACTATTTACTGATGCAGAACCTTCCTTTAGACAAGCAAGAATTAAAATGCATGAATCAAGTTTTAAGTAAACTGGCAATTTTGCTCTTGAAATAGTCTAAAGTATGTCAAACAAAGTTCCATAGATTACTTTATTATGAAGTACCTGCTTCCATAAAGATACTTAGTAAATCTACGAGTAAAATGCACCAATCACGTGTTAAAAACATTCGACGTGTCCACACCCAACCCAACCATCTTCTTGTTAAAAGGTAAAAGAAAATTTAATGTTGCAAAACAAATTTGTCCCGTAAATTAGGAAGGACAGTCCCGTAGATTACATTGCTACATAAGAAAGTTGAATATTTCACTGTATATGTTTAAAATTTATCACTCCATTAAAATGCTCTCCGTATGTAAGCAACCATGGCTATTATGTCTAATTAACGATAAAATGACGATATGTCAATAAAAATATTTTCTGATAACATACAGATAATACCAGATTTTGGATTTTTTTTTAGTAAAATTGTATCTAAGGTCATAGGTAAAGCGATTCCTAGTGATACGTGTACATTTTAATTTGAAAATTGCCCAGGTAATACAACAAGTTACAAACTCAATTATTCATTCAAAATTTACACCTTTGAATTTTAAGTCCCGTACATTTGGAAATAATACATGTGGTTAGCAGGCCCTACACGTCGGTCAAATCTTGGAACTTGTTCTTTTTATTCGTTTAAAGTTAGAATCAAGTATTGTGCTTGAACCGGATTATAAATAAAACGGCATGGTTCGTCAAGAAAATTAAGTCTATGCTATACTCCATAAAAAAGCAACACTATTTGCGGTTACCAGGCTAGCGTATAGCTTTATTTGTGCAAGTAAGTATGTGTATAAATACAACCAACAGTTTACATTGATGAACAACTCTGTAATAAATGATGGCACAACATTAATGAACCGTTTATGCATGAACATATAGAACAATATATTAAACATCGATAGTATATAACATCAAATGATATTACCAAATGCCCTTGTGAAAATTTAAGTATCCATCCAAATTGATAATAATAATATCCAAAATTCAATTATTGAGTCCTCAACTGCAAGCAACGGTGGCTACCTAACCACAAAAACCCTTATGAGGGAAATATGGAGGTAAGGACTCCAGGCTAAACAGTATAGTGGCCTTTAACACTTGGACTCAACACTTTCTAAACTTTTAACATTTCTAATCATATATAATGATCATTTTACACGCATATGAGAACTAAGTTCACAACAATATCGATAAAACTACGCAATATATTTGAACAAAAACCTTTATCATTGGTTTATCACTAAATTCACATAACACTGCGAACTAGTTGCTCTACCACACGCCCAGAAATTTATTTAAAATGTATAATTTCAATGGTGAAATGGAAGTAGGAGATTTTATCCTATAAACAGTGATGTGACCGCCACTACCTTGACTCTAATTGTCAATATATCACTTTTTTTTTTTTTAAGAAAACAATTTACTATGTAAACAAGCACTGATGAAGAGACGTTAAACCAACCTGAATAATCACAAAATCACATACATATGTGCACCCACAATTTCACACATCTATGTGCACCCACAATATCACACATATATGTGCACCCACAATATCACACATATATGTGCACCCACAATATCACATATGTAACTGCAATATCATATATATAATGTCATTATCACATATACACACACAATATCACATATATATGTGCACCCACATTATCACATATATATGTGCACCCACAATATCACTTATGTACCTGCAGTATCACATATATAATGACAATATCACATATATAATGACAATATCACTATACAACCACAATATCATATATACAACCACAATATCACATATACAATCACAATATTACATAAGCACCAACCGAGTGTATATACAAGAACAAAATAAATGTAGAACGATCACTTCTCAAGACAAAAAGCACATATTGTCTTAAAAACAATGTTCCATTTCAATCACCATATTGATCATTGAAAACTAAAAACATTCTAAAAACAATTACGCAAAACAAATCACATTCTGTATAATATATATACATAATATATAAACGGGTAAATAAGACGTTTACTTGTATGCGCTGCCTGGTAGAATGACCACTTACACGTCGTTTCATACTTCACTGACCATCCCATCACGTGTTTTTATCACCCTTATTAATACGTTACGCGTAAAGACAACCATTTCACGCTATACTATCGAAACGCGTGAAATTTTCAGTCTATGCTATACTCCATAAAAAAGCAACACTATTTGCGGTTACCAGGCTAGGGTATAGATTTAAAAAGATTGGGCTGGAATGAACTATGGAATATATTTTAGAAATAAATAAACATGATTAACTGACTTGAAATATTCAGATAACGTTGAAAGCATTGCATATCGACATGCTGAGCTCTAGCCCTCTGACATAACTATTTCATTACTGAGGAAATACTTTTGTTTTTACGAATCTGTAAAGAACAGTGTTTTTCTTATAACATAATATCATTACATCGAACATTTTTGATCTCATCATATCTTAAGAATACAGATCAACAAGAGTACTGCCCAATCCCGTCTTCGTGACTTCATCTACGATGCGTTGCTCTAAACTCAAGCCTGAAGAAAACATTCGCATTATAGTATACAAATAAAGTACATTATTCTATTCTTACAGCAACAAAGCCAAACGATAGTGATCTACCATCGAAAATACCGTTTCTCGCCATTCCCCTATTAGTCAATTTTCCGGGCTTTAAAATTACGTAATCTTTGACGAACGTAGCGGGACATTCTTTTACAAACAGTACTGGCCAATAAGGCGCTGACTTCCAGTGTTTAACCAAAATAGTGCAATGCCTTTTTTCCCGATTAATCTTATTAATGCATTTCAAAATCAGTCTGGGTGGAGGGACAACCCAGTTATTTTCTCCAAACCAAACATGCGAAAAAACATCAATTCCAGACGTACCCGGGCACCAATACCTTGAGTTACATAATTATTTTACATTTTGCATTATAATGACATGCAAATCGATCAACCGTGTGTGGCCCCCATCGTCTGTTTAATGTCTGAAATATGGAATCTACTATTGGCCAGTCATCACAATCTGAACAACGGCTAAGATAATCCGCTCTGGAGTTATCTTCTCTAGGTAACCATGTGGAAACAAGACCTATGTTATTAGCATTGCACAAACTATTATTTTTTATTGCTAAATCATGTAAATCAGGCTTACGACTTCCTTTTCTAAGGATTAAGTATGCATTTTTATTGTCTGTATGTACTACCACTTGCTTGTTTTTCAAATTTAAGCTATGACTTTGTATAACACGGTGAACAGATTTTAACTATCTCCATGTGGAGCTCAGTAACCTCTCGGTATTCAACCAACTACCTGCGATATCACTATATGTTGTTTCTTCGATAAAACCACCAAATCCAGACCCACTGGCGTCAACATCGACATTGGCATATTCAACAATTCCAGCTCCACTGGCGTCAACAGAGACGTATGCCTTATCACGCGTTTTGTTACTTAGATATACAACATTTAAGTTTTCTCAAATTATCTTTCCAATAAATCATTTCATCTAACGCCTCTGTAGTAACTTTTACTAAGGCATCCCAACTTGCCCTTGTGTCAACACATGTGTACAGTGACCTTGTACGCAAACTTACCACGCTGCCTACTGACATTTGCATAGATATAATCTGACCTATGAGGCAATCAAATTTTCTAACATGAATAAGAATATATGCTTATGATATCTTAGTAATTAAATCATTTAATAAACACTCAGTGCGACATAACCTGTCTTCCGTTACTTTCAATATACCGTTTGTCATAAACCATTCATAACCTAACCAAACCATATGTAAAGAAGGCACCCAAATGCATTTATTCTCTGCCAGCAAAAAACCCAAAGCTAATCAAATCCTGATTTATGAATTTTGCTACACTACGAGCAGATTCAAACGTACTAGCCCCGCCTAAACCATCATCTAAAAATACTATAATTTTTTATCCCATTTCCCGCCAACTTTTTACACAGGTTCTCAATAATTTTGTAAATATGAACCCTGCTGCGGATAAACCGAAAGGTAAAACTTGAAATTCGTAATATTGTTTAACCCCATTTTCCGTCCATGCGAATCCAATATAAGTTGTATGTTCTGGGAAAATCATGATATGATGATAAGCACCTTTTACATCAAAGCTAAATAGGTAATCTCCCTTTGAAAATACTTCCCTAGCTACGGATTGGTTTTCAAAACAACATTTGAATTTGTACAATTCTGAATTTAAATGCCTGCAATCTAAAACCAGCCTTTTCTTGCCTGAATTACTGACAGCCACAGTCAACGGATTGACAATTTTTGGCAATACATGTACCGGTTTGATGCAACCTTTCAACAATACATTTTTAATTTCATCTGAAACAAAGGACGCGTTGTCACGTGCAGAGTTGTTGTTTCTTAATTCAACTGAAACAGGTAACTTATAAAATGGTATTTTATAACCCTGTTGTATAACGTCTAAAACATGCTCATTAGCACCGGCTTTCTCCCAATGAGCAAGGCTAGATTTAAGTTTTCCAACAGGAGACACCATATTTCGCTTACAGTTTATACCACGTGTTTCAGTAATGGAACTATCATGGTCATAGGACCCTGGACATGCCGCAAAGGCGTCACCAACGCTATTAAATTTCAAATTGTCAACTGAGCAAGTAACTTCAATTTTACTTATCTTAACATTGGTGTCCATCTCAGATTGCCCCGAACGACATTTAGCCCTCCAGTTACCGGGCTTTGCACGGCGCAAACGACCGCCATGTTTCTCTGTAGACTTTTCCATGGAACCATTGTGCTCGTTTGTTGTTCGTAAGTGTGGACTGTATCGTCTTCCAATAGAACGTTTGTCACGTTTGTCCTCTGCTTGAATACGCTTGTCGATTACACGTGCGTTGACCTTCAATTTTTTCTTCGTGTCTTTTCTTAGTCAATTTTTGCACCCAGCGAATGTCCTTCTGTGACTTTATGATACGTTTCTCGAAGTCAGTAAACTTGCTGTTAATCAATGCTTCTATGTGCGAAATAATAACGTTTTCGCCTTCCATTTTTCTTCAAAACTTTCGCCAATCTAATGTCTAAAGCGCATAAATAAGACGTTTACATGTATGCGCTGCCTGGTAGAATGACCACTTACACGTCGTTTCATACTTCACTGACCATCCCATCACGTGTTTTTATCACCCTTATTAATACGTTACGCGTAAAGACAACCATTTCACGCTATACTATCGAAACGCGTGAAATTTTCATTCTTATCGTTTATTCGTATGGGTACAGCCCAACATGTTTCAACTTAAAAAATCATTTTTGTCTTCCATGAACTGCATGGTTTTGTCAGACAGAGCAACGATTATTCTAGCTTTTCCAGCTGCTTTGGTGCATTTATTATGCTACAAACCTCATCTTATACTACCAAAATTTGATCCAACCATTATGGCCATCTAAATATTTTTTACAGATTTAACACTTTAAGTCTTGAAATTTATATACAATGATTAATTATTATCACCCGCTTCTTATAAACACTTGCAATAACGAAGTAATGTTTGCGCGCTTACTTTATCTTCGCCACTAAAGTTATGACAATCTTAATATTTACTGGTGTGAATTAATTGATAAATCACCCTTATTGTAGGTTCCCCTGCTTTCATAGTTACAATTCTCCATTCGCAGTTGCACTTTAAAATAAACCACTGTTGTCCAAAACAACTTTGTTAGAAAAATATTAGTGTGTGTGTTTATATAGAAAACTAAGCAAGAGAAGATAGGACAATGTGAATAAATCAGATTTGAACGTATCTGAAAAACATACTTAACTCACAGACACTAGGAAGTGATCTCACGTTTACAAGGGAACGTACAACAAGTGTATTGACATGTCTTTTAAATGCATTTCTTCATTGTTACAAGTGTTTAAATGGATTTTAAACCGGAACATTATTTTATATATTAAGCATGTGAATAGCATACTTACACGCCTTTTTACAAATTTAGAAGATAAAACAGTTTTGTTGTTGGATAACTTTCGTACCAGACTAGGTTTGTGTGAATTTCTAATTTACGGGACGTTTTGTAATATATGGGACGGACTCTTATTTTTTACAGATAAAGGGCGACGATAACTCCTACCAACATAATTTGACATATACTCGAATGCACACTTAAATACCACAAAAAAACTCTAAAATAATATAAAATGTGTGAAAAAGTTACCCGGTTTGTGTTTTTCCTCTCGCCAATTTATTTTAAAAATATGACGACGTATACGTGATTTACACTACCGGTTGTGCACAAAATACTATAAGTAGTAATAGGCGGTACCCTGGGACCCGGGTCATATAGAATATAGAGGGAGTGGGTCCCCAAAGTAAACAAAATTGTGACAAATTGGGACAAATTGGAAATCAATATTTGGTGCTCAAAATAGTATGAATTGAATTTTCGGAAACTTCTGGGACCATTGTGTGTGTGTGTGTGTGTATAGACTAAGACAATGAGAGAATTTTCTTTCGAAAAGACATGGTGGCCCTGAAAAGGGCCGTTGGTGGTTGGTGGCCCTGAAAAGGGCCGTTGGTCATGGTTTCTTCATAGCTGTTAGTCGGATCTTCATTTCTTTATTTCTTTACCATACTTGCCCCGAGGTTGTTTCTCAAGGTCATGTTTTCGTTTCTTCGTTTCTGTCATCTCCGGTTTCTTTTTGTCATGCTCCGGTTTCTTTTTCTCATGCTCATGTTTTCGTTTCTTTGAATCATACATAAACTGTACAGGTACAATCATTTCTTGTGGCTTAAACCGTACTTCTTGATTTTTAATGAGTCTGACCATCTCTTGCATCACTTGATTCATCTGTACCATTTCTTCCCTGATACCTTGTAGAACAGACAATCCCGTTGTAGGCTTTGCATCACCCGTTGTATTAGACTGTGTTTTCGCCATAGGGGGCTGTGTATTCGCCATAGGGGGTTGTGTATTCGTCATAGGCTGTATAGGCTGTGTATTCGTCATAGGGGGTTGTACATCTACCATGGACTGTACATCTACCATGGGTTGTATCGGCTGTACATCTACCATGGACTGTATTGGCTGTACATCTACCATGGACTGTTGACTGTACTTAGGCAGGCTGTACTGTGGTTGACTGTATTGGCTGTACTGTGGTCGACTATACTGTAGTTGACTGTACTTTGGCTGGTTGTACTTCGGCTGGTTGTAATGCATACCCGCATTCGGGTCTATCAACTCAGATGATTCTAGTGCTTCTCTCAATGCATCGTATGGCATGTTGAAGGACTCCATGCTAGCTAATGAAAAAATAGTGTCTGCTCCGGGGGTATTTATACTTGTTGCCTGCACGCGCCAGTGTTCTATTAGGTCAAGGTTATTTTTGACACTTCAAGTTTTTTTTGTACCAGTGTGACACTTCAAGGTCAATTGTGACACCTCAAGGCCAATTGTGACACTTCAAGGTTGTATTGTACACATCATACTTACACAGCACTTTGTAGAAAATACATCATACAATCACAGCACTTTGTAGGAAATATCACACGTAATACAATCACAACACTTTGCATACATTTGTGGGAAATACTTTGTACATCACACGTAATACAATCACAACACTTTGCATACATTTGTGGGAAATACTTTGTACATCATACAATCACAGCACTTTGAATACTGTATACTTAATATATACTATCACAGCACTTTGAATACTGTATACATTTGTTGAAAATGATTGTACATCACACATCATACTATCACAGCACTTTGCATACATTTGTTGAAAAATGCTTTGTACATAACATACAATCACAGCACTTTGCAGACTGTATACATTTGTTGAAAATGATTGTACATCACACATCATACTATCACAGCACTTTGAATACTGTATATTTAATATATACTATCACAGCACTTTGAATACTGTATACATTTGTTGAAAATGATTGTACACATCATACTATCACAGCACTTTGCATACATTTGTTGAAAAATGCTTTGTACATAACATACAATCACAGCACTTTGCAGACTGTATACCTAATATAATATAATCACAGCACTTATATTTGTAGGAAATGTTATCATGTTTATAGAAAACTTACCTCACACCGTATATTAAGTTTGTATTTGGTGTTATCAGATAGGACTGTAA
This sequence comes from Lutraria lutraria, assembly GCA_964023205.1. Classification (NCBI taxonomy): domain Eukaryota; kingdom Metazoa; phylum Mollusca; class Bivalvia; order Venerida; family Mactridae; genus Lutraria; species Lutraria lutraria. Next base: position 33,385,758 of record OZ026847.1, read on the forward strand.
ATATACTAGTAAATAGTAAAGTATGATAATATTGACAATATGAGAGTGATTCTTTCTGAATTGTATGGGGGCCCTGAAAAGGGCCGTTGGTGGTCCTGAAAAGGACCGTTGGTGCTTGTATGGGGATTAATGGCGTTGACCGCATCTCCCCATACAAGCGGGACACCACTTGTCCCATTTCTGGACATCCTTGGGGTCCAGTGTAGGTTGATAGAGGTTCGAAGGAACCTCTACCAGTTCATCTTCCCAGTTCTCTGGGGTTGATTCTTGAGGGGTATCCCCCCAGTCCTCTTCCCCAGAGCTGACCACGACCTCCTCAGCGAACTTCTTCCCCTCTCTCAGGGTCTTCACCTCCAAGCGCAGCTCTTCCAACTGCATCTCAAGTTGTTCAATATACCGCCCTAAGGCAGCATATTTTCTTTTGATAATATTGACTGTTCTCTGTGACATCTTGATACAGAATGAAACTAGATCAAGGCAAGGTCACTCACTGACTATGATACAAGGACTCTGATTGGTCCATTTTTAACGGTATTTCATTGGTCCATTTTAACGGTATTTCATTGGTGTATTTTAATGGCATTTCATTGGTCTGTTGTTTTCTAGGTCAGTGTTTTTTTCATGTTCCATAGCTCATTTATGTTTCATGATTCAACATGGGCAACTGCTTGAAAAGTACTTCTGATGAACCTGATGAGTTACAAGAAGATGTTTGGGTGGTCAAGATGGGTAATTTGTACCCAGACTTGTCTGAATTCCAAGATGTGTGTGCGGTGGATATTAAGATGGGTAATTTATACCCTGACCTTGCCATTTACTATGATGAGGATTTGAGAGCCAACTATTGGCGGTACTTATTTCTTGCAGAAATGCAATGAATTACCCAACGGCCCTTATTAGGGCCACCATATGTGTTAGATTCGTTTTGTTTCTCAAGCAAAGACAAAAGCATATTACATTGTCTATCATTTTATTTTTGAAAACATTCTGAGTAACAAAGTACAACAAAGTACAAAGTACAACAAAATACAACTCACTTAGTCTCCAATTTAAGTCTATACACAATTGTCCAACAAATTGTCCAACACATTGTCCGGATTACACAAAGTCACTCACAGTTTTTGTTGGATTCTTTTTGTATTTACGTTTTTTCTTACTCTGTTCTGCGTCCTGTAGATCGACCTGTTCACCTTGTTTCTTAGGACAGTCTGCGATGAAATGTCCTTGTTCATGACAATAAAAGCATTCATTTTTATCGACGGTTTCCGTACAGCTGGTAGAATAATGTCCTTTCTTTCCACAACGATAACACTTGATATGATCCCATGTTACATTTTTCTGTCCACAGAGCTGATCCGCTAAGTTGTTGAGCTCTTTAATTTTCTTCTTTAATGAATACATCAAAGTTTGATCTCGGTTCTCTTCAACTTGGTTCATTTTAGGATCGCTCATGTTGAAATGATAAAAAACTGACGGAGCGTACGTCTTTTATAGAGTGTCACACGTTGTGACCTTGAACCCGAAGTATAAAAAACGGCGGAGAAGTTCTAAGATCATAATCATGTCAGATACCGACAGTACTAGTGGTGAGGATGAACCTCCAACTAAACGAAGCAAGGTTGAGCCTGTGCGCGACTATTATGAAATACAGTCACGCATGGAAAGAAAGTCAAGGAAATTCAAGACTCAATCCAAAGTATATGATGTGACATTTCAACCGTATAATCAATCGTTTGAATTTACAAACAGGTTGTTTAATGATATGATGGATCAGCTCTACAAGAGATGTGAAGTGAGATCGAATGATCGAGTTCGAGTATCTATTCTACATCCTGATTTGGACTTTGGACTACATGTTCCGTTTAATAGGGCATCTCTTATTAGTGGAGATACACTGTTGGATGAAATTGAACGTGTGGCACAGAGTAACCGTCAATTTAAAATTCATGATGGGGCGGCACAGATGGAAATTACGCATATTGCTATGCCACAGGGATCCGGAAAGAAAACGTTCAAAGCACCAAACTTATTCAGTATGCGGAAGTCAAAGACAAGTGTTGTGTGTATTGACAATAGTAAAGACTCTATGTGTTTAGCTAGATCGATTGTGGTAGGACGGTGTAAAGTACATGAAAATCAAACCCCGGAATGGAAAAAACGATGGGGTCTTATACGTCACTCTAAGAAAAATCTTCAAAAATACGAAGCCGAAGTATTATTAAAGCAAGTGGGTATTTCATCGGATCAGTCGTGTGGTATAGAAGAATACCAAAAACTACAAGACTATCTCTATCCGAGCTATGTGATTAAAATCCATCCACAACATTATGGAAGTGAATTGTTATTCAAACCACCTGCTATGATTGAAAAAAGTCGTGTGATTCATATCTTTCACCATGATAATCATTATGACTGTATTGTATCCATTACCGGATTTCTTGGGCGGAGTTATTATTGTGAATGGTGTGATGTCGGTTATGATCACCGTGAAGGACACCAGTGTAGCCATATTTGTCAGTGTTATGCTCACACCCTGTGCCCAGCAGGACAATCTATAAGATGTCCGGATTGTCGTCGCCTATTTCAGAGTCAGGCATGTTTTGACAATCATAAAACAAAAACGGGAAAACAACGTAAAACCATTTGTGAATCCGTATGGAATTGTAAGAAATGTGGGCAAAAGGTGATTGGAACGAAACGGAGTCACGTTTGCCCAGGGTCAAAGAAATGCAGGTGTTGTAAAGCCATAGTAGGACCAGATCATGACTGTTACATTCCAACGTATGAACCACCCGATAGAAGACAACCAGAAGTACCATTTATCTTTTTTGATTTTGAATGTCGTTTTGATTCTGGAGAACATATCCCTAATTTTTGTGTGGCTCAACGTGCTTGTGGTGACTGTATGTGTAAGTCAGTGAAAGCTCCATGTGAGTATTGTGAAGAGGTGAATGAAGCCAGGCAAATGACATTCCGTGGTGAAAATACGTTACAACAATTCTGTACTTGGCTATTTCTCCCTACCCATCGAGGATCGACAGTGATAGCCCACAATGCTCAAGGTTATGACGCTCAGTTTATTCTTAGATATGTGGTCACTCAGGGGACGGCGAAGCCCCAGTTAATTATGAATGGCAGTAAAATCATTCAATTGAGAGTGCATGGAATACGCATGATTGACTCCCTCAGTTTCCTGAGTATGCCTCTCTCCGGTTTTCCCAATACATTTGGACTGACCGAGTTAGCCAAAGGATGGTTTCCATTCTATGCAAACACCTTGGAGTATCAAGATTATGTGGGACCTTATTTGTCGCTACACTTTTACAAACCGGATAGTATGAAACCAGAGCGACGTGAAGAGTTTTTAACCTGAAAAGGAGACGTATTTGATTTTCAAAAGGAAATGGAGAAATACTGTCAATCGGATGTGGACATTTTAAGACGCGGGTGTGGAGAATTTCGTCAACAATTATTGGACAGTGATCAAATAGATCCATTTACTGAAGCTACCACATTAGCCCAAGTGTGTAACAAAGCCTGGCGCAAAAATTCCATGCCACCTCATAGTTTAGCCGTGATTTCTGATGCCGGGTATCCCAATAAAACCCGGTATTCCATGAAAGGCATACGTTGGCTACAAAGGATGGCTGTCACAGAAGAGATACATATTCGGCATGCCTTGAATAACAAAGGCGAAGTCAAAATTGGACCTTATTACGTGGATGGCTATTGTCAAGAGACCAACACCGTGTATGAATTCATGGGATGTTGGTACCATGGATGCCCCACCTGTTTTCCTAACCGAAGTACCATCAATCCATATACTTTGAGAAGCATGCAACAGGCCTATCACGATACGTATAAGCGACTGAAGACTTTGAAAGAACAGGGGTACCCTGTTGTGGTCATGTGGGAATGTGAATTTGATCAGCGTTGTCAAAAGGATCCTGCCTATAAGACAAGAGTGGAACGATTCTATCATGGGCAAGACCCGATTCAATCCAGGGAAGCTTTGTTCGGAGGTCGTACGAATGCCGTCTGACTGTATCATGAAGTAGACAACGACCAAGAAATCAAATATGTGGATATTTGTTCTCTCTATCCGTATGTGAACAAGTACAGGGCTTATCCGATAGGCCATCCAGTGATCATGAGTCAAGAACAAATTGATCAACAGCATATTGAGAAATACAAAGGACTGATTAAATGCCGTGTTCTACCCCCGCAAGATTTATGGATGCCTGTCTTACCCATACACTGCAATAGCAAAATGGTGTTTACGCTATGCCGTACCTGTGCTGAGAAGGAGATGGATTATTGTACACATTCCCCGTATGAACGATTCTTGTATGGCACATGGACTCATGTTGAATTGGCTAAAGCTATTGCTTTAGGCTATCAAGTATCAAAAGTGTATCATGTATGGCACTGGGATGAATGGAGTACGGACGTCTATCGGCAATACATTGACAAATACTTGAAAATGAAACAAGAGGCTAGTGGATATCCTCCAGGGGTGGATACGGAGGAGGCTCAAGATTAATTTAAACAAGATTATTTTGAAGCAGAAGGAATTCGTTTGGAACAGGTGGAGAATAATCCAGGAAAACGAGCTTTTGCCAAAACCATGTTGAATTGTCTCTGGGGTAAAAATGCTCAAACCAACCTCTTGCCTAAAACAGAGTATGTTCATCGATTGGACCAGTTCTACGGAATACTGAACGATCCTAAAAAGTCTGTGAAATATGTAGAGTGTTTTGATCATGATGAATTCATGTTAATGAATTATACTGATGAATCGGACAAAGCAGACCCTCATTCATCAGCCAATCCTGTGGTGGCTTCATTTGTGACGGCTTATGCTCGATTAGAACTGTACAAAGTGCTTGAACCTCTAGGAAAGAGAGTACTGTATTTTGACACAGACAGTTGTATGTACATTCATGACCCTGATGGCTATAATGTTCCTATTATCTCCAGTCGATTGGGAAAATGGACAGATGAGGTACCAAAGGGTCGTATTGTGAGATATGTCGCTTTAGGTCCAAAGAACTATGGCTATGAATACATTGAAAACGGCGAACTCCATCAAAAATGCAAAGTGAAAGGTATTACGTTAGACTACAATGCCACTCAACAAGTGAATTTCAATACGATGGTGGATTGTGTGAAAGACAGACATAATTATTCGACCGTAGTTGAATATGCTTCTCGGATTAAACGTCATAAGGACAGAACCGTGACCAGTGAGAAACAAGTCAAAACATTTCGTTCGGTATATACCAAACGTATTGTGGTCGAGAATCATATGACTGTGCCTTATGGTTATCTACATGAATGACCTTGACCTTTTAGGATACTTTTTGAACTAGAACAAGTCATCTAAAAGATACTTTTAGTGAAATCAAGCAAAGTGTGTTCATTATGCATAAAGACATGGATTGGATACCCTTACTACCGATAGAGCTGAGACTTAAAATTTATCGTTATGTCATATGGGCTAACGCTAAAACATGGAAGATGGAGTTAGTGCACACATGGGCTACTCATAATGCTATACATAGCTTACAACATACAAATCATCGAAAGATAGAGAGACTGTTGAAGGATGTAGGTGATCGCCAGGACTTGTCATTCAACCAAAAATTACCTATTCTACGAAAACTGAATGTGGTACAACAAAGCTTAGATCGTATGTTATCTACGACATGGGATTTTTTAATCCACGATGCTAATTTGAGCGACGTATCTGCCTTAGCTAACAATTTTCGTTCTACCCCCAATGTGATATGGTTCAGTATGGCTGAAGAGGACAATGGGAGATCTCACCCCGGATGGCGTCCGTATTCACAGTTTAAAATACGTGGTATCATGGTATTTAAGAGACAGGTACCGTTCACTCATGTTATTCATATTCTACAGTATCGTGCCGTGTTCTATAAATTAAGGCATCGCTTAAGAGAAGTCAAAGACGAGATTGAATCCGTTCATGCGAATAGACCTAGAATAGTGATTTGTTCAGGAAATATTCAATTATGGTTAAACCATCTAGACGATTTATAAGTTTATATTACATTTTGGATTTTGAGCTGTATACGGATACGTTATACAGTATTGTACAAGATGACCTTGTCAAGGTCAAGGACATTCGCGCGTGGATTCTGAACCCTCACACGTTTGAACTATTTAGACAGATGATTCGTGATGCTATGATCAGTGCACACTTAGACTTGAAAGCTATCCATCGAGACGATTGGAATACTTATGTATGTAACGATAGAGTGATTCACACGATTCAAGAATGGAACAGTTTGATATTATGAACCATACCCTGTTGAGAAAAGCATTGGTATTTGCTTATCGTATGAAGATACCTGAAGGTCATCATTCTCTGGAATGGATTCGACAACAGTTGAGTACACCAGACATGTTTGAAGAAATGAAACATGGACTTCATGTGATGAATTCATTTTATAAACAATCAGTACCCATGGACTTGAGTGAAACGGATTGGTTCAAACAGGTGGTGAACAATGACTCTGTGTTAACATTTCTGAGTCAATTTGGACATTCAGAATGTGTGTTTGAATTTTCCGACAAACTGTTGTTACCATTACATGACATGTGTTGTTCTTGTTGTGATTATTCTTGTACTCATACATAAACTTGTTACACAAATAAATAAAATGTTTTTCTTCCAATGGTGTTAGTTGTGATTTTCACGTCATGGAGTCCAGTTTACTTTTTAAGCATCCTTGCAATATGTTTATCTCAGGCCCTAGTGGCTCTGGTAAAACACAATTTGTAAAAAAGGTGTTGGAATACAAATCAGATTTGTTTCAAGTAGTACCTGAGCGTATTGTATGGTGTTACAAAGAATGGCAAGTAGCCTATGCACAGTTACAAGAACAAGAACCTAGTATTCGGTTCATACAGGGGATACCTGACGAGGATGAAGAGATAGTAGAGGACACATCCATTCCTCATTTAATTATATTTGATGACATGCTTGGTGATAAAGATGAAGAGAAAATCAAATTATGGTTTACACGAAAAGGTCACCATCGTAATGCTAGTGTGATCTACATTACACAAAACATGTTTCAACAATCGAAAGCCAGTCGTACCCTGAGTTTAAATGCACATTACATGATTTTATTTCAAAACACAAGAGATAAAGGACAAATCAGAGTGTTGGCGAATCGAATTCAATTGCCACACTTGTTACCCGCTTATCAAGATGCTATCTCTACACCTCATGGGTATTTAGTGATTGACTTTCACCCTCAAACACCAGACAGTTATCGGTTAAGAACAGATATTTTTCATCACTGGATCACTAGAGAAAAACGTGGGCCAGTTGTGTATATATAAACGGCATTCGTTTTGAGATCATTCAGTCATCATGTCAGCCACAGCCATAGCTCAATCGTTAGAACATTTGGGTCAGGAACGAGACCCTACTGTACGGGAGCAAATGCTACGGTCTGGATTAAAAGAAATGCTCAAGTGGTTCACCTTAGCAGCAAAGGTGATTTTAAAAAAGAAAATTGTGCTACCTAAACAAACACAAAACTTTATGCAAAAACATCAGCATGAATTAGAGCAGCTGGGAGATGATCAAGTGGACATGGATACTAAACGTCAACTCATATTGAAACCAGGAGGAGGTGGATTTCTTGGTGGAGTCATGATAGGAAGTTTACTCCGATGGAATGGTCAAAAGACGATTCGTAAATTCGGAGCAAGAAAATCTCCAGCTAAAAAAGCCAGAAAAGCGCCTGCTAAAAAACCTAGAAAAGCGCCTGCCAGAAAATCTCCAGCTAAAAGAGCAAGAAAAGCACCAGCTAGAAAATCTCCAACTAAAAAAGTAGTCAGAAAATCGCCTGCCAAGATCAATGAACGTTTTATTACTCTCCGTCGTCGAAAGCAAACCACTTCAACACCCTCTATAGCTGTAACTCCAATCAGTAAGTTACAATGGTCTCCAATCAGTCCTGTGAGTAGTTTGAGCTTGAGTTCTTCTAGAAGTGGATCAAACAGAAGTTTTACTTCTCAGAATCCATCTAAAAGTTTAAGAAGTTCATCTAGAAGTTTATCTAGAAATGGACCAAGCAGTTTGAGTTCTTCAAGAAGTGGACCAAGCAGTTTATCTAGAAGTTTATCTAGAAGTTATTCAAGAAGTGGACCAAGCAGTTTGAGTTCATCAAGAAATTTATCTAGAAGTTATTCAAGCAGTGGGCCAAGCAGTTTGAGTTCTTCAAGAAGTGGACCAAGCAGTTTGAGTTCATCAAGAAATTTATCTAGAAGTTATTCAAGCAGTGGGCCAAGTAGCTTTAGCTCATCTCAAAATTCATCTAGAAGTGGACCAAGTAGCTTTAGCTCATCTCAAAATTCATCTAGAAGTTCGCCAAGTAGCTTCAGCTCATCTAACAGTTTGAGTTCATCTCACAGTTCTAGAAGTTCATCCAATAGATCATCTAACAGTTCATCCAGTAGATCATCTCCCAGTTCTAGAAGTTCACCAGACACTCCATTGTGCCGTTTTTCACCCCTATCCTTATCTACCTTATCAAGACAGGCTGTCTTGAAACCCCTTTTGAGACATCGTATTCACCTGATGAGACAGGGCCCTATGAATCCAGCTTCAAGACAAGCCTTTGATGCTTTAGTATAAAAGCTGTGAAGAAGTAAAAACAGGTATTATTTGACATAATGGCACCAAAGCGACCACTCCTGCATAAATACGGACATCTGGTTTTGGGTTTAACTCAAGCCCCAGATGGGTTAAGAAGAAAGATGATACATGGAGCATCTAAAGAAATGATTCAATGTGTGGCAGAATGCTGTCAGAATGTTTTAAAAGGCAATGTTGCCTTATCCCCCTCTCAAAAGCAAAGGTTGAAGTCCAAGCGTCAACATCTCCGCACTTTAGCAGATAAAAGAGTATCCATTCAAAAAAAGAAACGTGTGTTGAATCAAAAAGGAGGATTATTTCCATTACTGGCTCTTGCTCCAATCATTGCTAAAGCTGTTGCTGCAGGAGCACTCAGTGGAGGTGTTGCCACACTGGTGAAAAAAATATGAAGAAAATGGCTATCGTCCCATTCAAAATGCTAGAAGAGATGAATCGATGGAAAACAGAACAACGACCACGTTTACCTCCTCCCCCGCAAGTCAGTCAAACATCCGATTTACAGAAACAAATGGGAGACGTATTACAAAATGAATCGTTGTCTGAATCAGAAAAAGCACAACACTATGGGCAAGTCTTGCAAAAGTTTCAACTGTCTCATCAAAAAGCACGTGAACCGGCTACTCTGGCTGGAACGGCTGCACCGGTTGCACAGGTTGTTCCAGCTGCTCAAGGTACACAAGGGGCACAAGGTGCACAAGCGGCTCCTGCTACATTGACGGATCGGATTCTTGAAAGTGTTCCTACTACCATGCGTCGAAAAACTCAACTTTTATTACACTTTCTACAAAATCATCCCCACATGTCATGGAATAATCAAGGGATGTTGGATTATCATGGAAAACCAATACAAGGATCCAACATTATTGATTTGGTAAATGATGTCATACGTCATAGAAAAGGGTCGGAGCCTAGAGGATGGGAACAGTTTTCTAGTGGGCTAAGAGATGTCAATGTACCACAAGAAGTCATAGGAAATAAACGGAGATGGTCATGGATGCAAAAAGCAGACGATTCGGAGGAAGATGATGAAATCTTTGATAGTTTTGTTGAGCCTCCTTCACCTATAAGTAAACCTGCCAAACAGATGAAAGCAGAACCTAAGTGGGAAGCCTACTAGACAACATGAACAAAAAGGTAGACAGTCTGTTACATCAGATTTATTATGATCCCCACCATCCGGCTGGTTTTGGTGGGGTAGAACGTCTTACTACAGCAGCTCGAACTCAACTGAAATCCATTACGCCAAGTCAAGTGCGATCCTGGTTGAAGGGGCAAAATACCTATACCCTGCACAAACCTATCTATCCGTAGGGCATTCTCGAGACGGAAAACGATTGTGGGTGGTATTGATCATCAATGGCAAGCTGATTTGGCAGACATGCAATCCCTGGCTCAGTACAACACCCCTTATCGATATTTGTTGTGTGTCATTGACGTGTTTTCAAAATATGCTTGGGTAGTTCCCCTCAAGGATAAAACGGGGCTCACATTGGTGGAAGCGTTTCGCTCTATTCTTAAAACGAGACAACCTAAAGCGTTGCAAACCGATAAAGGAACAGAATTCAAGAATCAAAGGTTTCAACAGTTTTTAGACAAAGTAGGGATTCATTATTTTACGACTGAAAACCCAGAAACTAAGGCTAGTGTGGTGGAACGTTTTCAACGGACCTTAAAATCACGCATGTGGAAATACTTTACGCATCATAAAACACGAAGGTATATTCAGGTATTGCCTGATCTCGTGCATGCCTATAATCATCGTGTTCATCGTAGTATACAAATGGCACCCGTATCCGTGAATGGCCTTGACCTTGTATGGAAAATCAAGAAAGAAAGCGTCGACGACCCTTCATGTGGGAGATATTGTTCGTATCAATAAAACAAAACGTACATTTGATAAAGGTTATCTACCCAACTGGACCACTGAACTGTTTAAAGTGATCCAAGTCAAAAAGACCTCTCCTGCTACTGTGAAATTGACTGATTTAGACGGAGAACCCATATTAGGTTCGTTTTATTTCTCTGAAGTACAGGTTATAAAAGATGATGCTATCTATGAAATTGAATCAGTGCTCGCACATCGCCAGAGTAAGGTAGACGGAAGACGAGAAATTAAAGTGCATTGGAAAGGCTATCCTTCGAAATTTGACAGTTGGATTCCCGAATCCCATCTCGTTTGAACTGGTTAATAAATACATCATGTCTCAAGCTGATACGGCCAGTGTGGAAGTGACTGCCTCAGAGCAAGCCAAATCGTGTGAACCCAAAAATAAGGTCACTTTTTTGTCACAAATTGTAGTGGTATTTATTATTATTACCGTATCGCTATTTAATTTGTGTTTTCAACGACCCGATCGAGAATTGTGGCTTCTGCTTTTAAGTAGTTCTCTAGGTTATATTCTACCGAATCCCTCCTTGAAATTCAATAAACCTAAATCAACATGAGTTCGTTTTACATAACACTTATGAGTGATAGCTCTATGGATTTATTCCAAGACAATACGCAATGCTGTTTTCGTACCAAACTGGCAAAACCCATCCATCTCAATAAACAAGACTGGGAAATTGCCTTAGTGGAAATGATTGTTCCTAGTCAGGTCATTAATGTCACTGAAGAAGAGCGACATTTCTACATTGTCACACATGATCCTGTCCTGGGTAAGGCCTTAGAAAACTTTCAGACCTATTGTACTCTCCCCAATAAAGAAGAAAAAGGTGTACGACTTTGTATTCCTGTAGGAACTTATGTCACACCCCAACATTTGATCGAGACGATTGACTTTACCGTGAAAGATCAATTAGGTAAAATATTTAGACAGAAAGGGCTTCGATTTACCATGGGCTTTTCAGGACAAAGTAAACGCGCAAAACTGGACAGTTCGGATCAACTAGGCATTCAGTTTCATCCCCACATGTTTATTAAACTGGGTCGAGCCCCTGATAGTTCTCCTACCATCTTTTTTAAAGACACTCCGGAACCGTTTCCTCATGGCGTAGATATTAACATGGGTCATAATCATTTGTTTGTTTATTCCGACCTTGCGTCTTATACCTATTTGGGAAACATAGAAGCCCCCATCTTACGTGTAGCTCCATTTGATCCGAGAACGAAAGCAGGAACTAACCCCCACATTCATTTCGAGTTCTTGAATTTACACTATGTACCACTGGCTAAAGCCGACTTTGACACCATCACTATCCATATAAGGGGTGACACTGGCCAGTCTATTCAGTTTATTCATGGGAAGTCTATGGTGAAACTACACCTACGTCAAAGACAATGATACCTACTTACCAAGGTCAACCTCGACAATATGGACACGGACTTGGATCCATGTTTAAGAAAGCCATGAAAAGAATCATGCCTTTACTGAGTCCATTGGTGAAATCTGGAGTTCACACCTTGAAAAAAGAAGGACTCCAGCAAGGAAGAGCCGCTATGCAAGATATCTTGACAGGATCAAACGCTAAAAAAGTAATACGAAAACGTGGAGCCTCTGTGTTAAAAGATGTGGGTGAATCCTTGTTACGTGCCGTGGCCAGCCCTAAAAGACGTATAAAGAGCAAACCTGTCAGGAAAAGACCTCATTCGAAACTTCATCATCGCCGAGTTAAGCAGGCCAGACCTCTTGATATTTTCGATTAATCATGATGCAACACGGTTCCTGCGAATGTAGTAAGACAGAGTTGGATGTGTCTGTTGTACCACCTACCATGACAGCCATGCAAGAAGGTCAATGGACTGAGCATTATCCCATTTCTGCTCTGGACAATAATGCTCCGATTGAATTTGTGATTCCTGCACAGACAGAAAAATGGACTGATCTGAATCAATCTTACCTGTACCTAAAACTCAAAATTATACAGGCAGATGGTACAGACCTAGCGGCCGACAGTGAAATTGCTACCGTCAACAATTTCTTTCACAGTATGTTCTCAAGCATTGATGTGTACCTGAATAATAAACTGATCACCAGCAATGCGGACACGTATGCGTATCGGGCATACATAGAAAATTTACTCTCCTTCACCTCAAGCTGTAAAGACACTCAGCTTCAGGCGTTAGAGTTATGGGCTGAAGACACCGCTGGTCATATGCTCACCAAAGTACATGACGGGGATAACAAGGGCTATGGTAAGAGACGTGCTCGTGTCCATCAAAGTCGTGTGGTGGAACTATGTGGACGGCTTCATTTGGATCTGATGATGCAAGATAAATATTTACCCAATGGTATGGAAATACGCTTAAGACTAAACAAAGCGTCACCTCAATTCTGTCTCATGAGTACTTCACCGGCTAAAATCAAGTTTCTAGAAGCAGGATTCAATGTAAGAACAGTAGATTTACTGCCAGTGGTAGCCAATCAACTCAATCAACAGATTGCTCAACATAACATGAAAATCCACATCCGACGAACTGAAGTAAAAACATTTACGATTCCTAACGGTCAACGATCCAAGATTGAAGATCATTTATTTCAAGGTCAATTGCCAAAACGGCTTATCATCGGTATGGTAAGAAATGGAGACATGAATGGAGACATGGCTACCAACCCCTTTGAGTTCCGTCATTTTACACTGAATCACCTAGAAGTCAGCATTGACGGAAAAAGTATTCATAACAAAGCGTTTCAACCCAATTTTGAAACGGGAGAAGTTCTAAGATCCTACATGTCACTCTATCAAGCGACAGGAGCTCTTGGTCTCAATCGTTCATTTGGATTGAGCATGAATGATTATCGGAACGGATACACACTCTGGGGGTTGGACTTGACAGCAGATCAAGGTTGCGAGGAAGGTCAACTCCATCCTATAGTCCTTTTCAGAAAGGTGGTTTATCTGCCCTTGAATAGCTCTTCTTTAGGAGATAAGATAAGCGCACCTGCTACTTCCGGGTAGTATTTTCGTTCCGCTTCATAGCAACGGAACGATCATATCTACAGTAGATAAAAACTATGCCTTCTCACCAACGGTATTGCTGTGTGTGTAAAAACTTTGGTGGGAGAAAAGTTGATGGGAAGAAGGTGTCCATGCATCGATTTCCAACCGATCTTAGAGTTAGAAAAATCTGGATTCATCGTTGCATGAACACTCGACCTAATTTTGTATTCGTAAACAGTGACAACACAAGATTGTGCGGAGTGCACTTTATCGGCCGATGTGGACCCACAATAAAAGATCCGCTACCCTGTTTATTTCCCAGAGGTGATGGGAGTGAAAAAGTCTACAAACTTTCGGTAATTTTTTTTCTTGTGTAGTGCATATGTACTGATATCCAACAGACGATATGCCGACAGTCTGAATTAAGTAGGTTAATTATCAAAGTTTTCATATGGAATATATTTTTAATAGTTCGATTTAATGGGTTTAATGATGCTTATTTTGTTACTAATTTACTAACAATTTGTTATTATTGTATGTTATTCTGTATATTATAATTAAAATATATCAACTTCAATCAAGTATTGTATATATGTTATGATTGCATGCACTACACATTTGCTGTCGCTCCAATTTAAAAAAAAATATACCACTTCCATACACCTATTCATGGTTGATAGATGTAGTAGGATCATGACAATGCAATGTCAGTTGGTTTTACTTTGCATAAGGGTTTAAATGTAACATGACAATCATAAATGCATGAAATATTCATAGACTACAGGGCCCTAGCTTTACTTTAGGGGAAGAGGCCGGGGCCTTCAGGTAGAGGAAAAGGGGAATTTTAGGGATTTTTTAAACTGTCTTATAACCCTGCAAGAACCATTTTCAGCTTATAATGGCTGTATTTTGAAATAATGTACATTAATATATACAATAAATCAAAGGTAAATAATAACTTAATATCAACAACCAATTAAGCCCTCCAAAAATGTGTTTTAATTTTTTTTCAGGAGGGGAATTTTAACCAAAATGGGAAAAAAATTATATTATTGTAGGAGGGGAAAGGGGCCCTATTTCAGCCCCAAAAAAGGTAAAATGAGTGCCCTGATAGATGATTTAATTGACCGAGTGTTAATAGCATAAATTTGATATTCCTCTTTCCAGACTTTCGAGGATGTAGCGAAAGTAGAAATACTGTCAAAGAACAACAACGATGGAACAAGTGACTCAACAGCAATTGATCTGACATCACACATCCATTCACCTGGCATGAGCTTTGAGAATGAGTCAATTGGAATACCAGTTCACTGTAGTGAATCTGTTCTTGATATATCACTCAAGGTGAGACTTACCAGTCTGTAACTCAGCAGTTTTTTGTAAAATTAAAATTTCATTCTTGGTTGCAAGGTTTTTGGTAATTGCTGATTTTGACCAGGCTGACTTTCCACAGCAGCAAACTGTACTTTCAACCGTGTTTATCAGTATGTTAAATGTAGTCCTTGTGCAAAATGATGAAGCTGAATTATGTCATTGATTTATATGGTTTAATAAATGTAATGGAATGAAAAGACATAATCTCAATGCAATTTACAGGGAAACCTGTGAACCAAGGCTACCTGTGGAAAGACAAATGGTGGTCTTTATTGACAGGTGCCATTCTTCTGTAGTCATAATTTTTAATAATCAAGTATGGGTTTCAAAACAATTAACCTTTATTCACGAGGTTGTAGTTATTCGGTGATGGATGTTAATACTAGTGTTACTTTATATATTATGCTACATTGAACTAAACTTTCAACTAAATGTGAAAGCTGAAAGGTGTTAAAAATTTCAATTCATTTATAAATATAGTTGAATATTGAACTATTTCAGCTACACGACTACGGCAGTGCAATACCTATGCCTTCAACAATACGCCATCAGTCTCAACAATCACAGCCAGACATGGTGTCTGTATCAACACAAACAGATGAGACTAGAATTCCAAGGACAATATCTACACAAACTCCAATCATTAATCTCTCTTCCGTTGAATGCCAGGTGGATCGGCCCACTTTCACCTTTGACGACATAAGTGACAGTGACAGCAAGGTGTTATTTTTTACTGGTATTCCAAATTCTGGAACATTTATGTGTTTATTTAATGAACTAAAAGGGCCAATGAAAAGCAATAATGCAGGACGTCCGATGTCCTTAAGGCTTATAGATGAATTTTTTATCGTTCTGATGAGACTTAGACTTGGACTTCTACTTGAAGATTTGGCTGTGAGGTACAATGTGTCTGTTGGAACTTGCAGTTCTGTATTTAATCGTTGGGTGAATTACCTTGACTCTAGTTTAAGTTTCTTAGTAAAATGGCCATCTCGTAAGAACATTAATGACACAATGCCTCAGAGTTTCAGTCGGAAGTATCCAAAGTGCAGAGTCATTATTGACTGTACCGAGATAAGAACAGAAACCCCATGCTCATTACAGCTGAAGTCATTGCTGTACAGTGACTATAAATCACATATGACATGGAAGTCGTTAATAGGAATAAGTCCAGCTGGTATTGTCACTTATGTGTCAGATTTGTATCCAGGAAGTATAAGTGATAAGCAAATTACTAAACAATGTGAAATTATTGACTTATGTGAAGAGAATGATGCTATTATGGTAGATAAAGGGTTCTTGATATCTGATATGACAACGCCACGGGGTATAGAACTGATCATCCCTCCATTCAAGAAGAAACAAAAACAATTTTTGCCACATGAAGTAGAAGCAACTAAATCTATTGCCAATTTACGAATCCATGTGGAAAGACAAATGGAGCGCATAAAAAACTTTCGAATTGTTCAAGGCACAATGCCAATTACTATGTCTGCACAGGCAACCAAAATATGGAAAATTTGTGTACGTCTTACAAATCTCTTGCCACCCTTGGTGCCAAGAAGGTGAACATTTAGAGAAAATTGTGAATTATTGTGTGACGACTATTGCTATTCATTGTTTAAACAACTTTAAGTAACCTTGCCATAAAAATAATGCATGTATATTACATGTTTTGGTTTATAAAATGTGCCAAATATGAAATATAAGTTTGTTGTCTTCTATGCATATCAGTGTTTCATCCGTTCATGTATTGACGTCTGATGAAAACACTGATTTTATTTGTTTTAACTAAATTCATACAATAGATAGTCTTCATTGTCTATCGAATGCTTGTCGAAATGGTATAAATTTGGTCTGCATCCCGCCCGACCGGCATTCAATTGATAGATGCGTAACTGTAATTTTATATTTATAATTGATTTTTGTTATATATGTTAATAACATTGTTGCCAAGATGGCCCTATATCACTCACATGACAATCAACAATCATTGTTTATTCATTACAACATTGTTTTCAACCTGTGACCTAGTTTTTGACCCCAGATGACCCTTGTAAGAACTTGTCCTACACATAAATAAGACAGGTTTGGTTAAGATTCAAACAAAACCATGACAGCTACAGACAAGGTTTTCTTAAGATTTGACCTAGCAACCTAGTCTTTGACTGCAGATGACCCATAATCAAAATTGACCTATATAATCCCTAAAATAAACATTCTGACAAAGTTTCATGAAGATCCAATCAAAACAGTGATTTCTAGAGTGTTCACAATTTTTCCCTTATTTGGCCCTGGTGACCTATTTTTTACCCCAAATGCCCAATTTTCAAACTCGTCTGAGATTTAATCTATGTTAGCATTCTGACCAAGTTTTGCGAAAATTTAGCAGAAGATTTGGCTCCTAGTGTGTTCACAAGGTAAAGTTTAACTTAAAACACAGCACAAAGTAAAAGGATAAAAAATATCACAAGCAAATATACCTTATATGATTTATAATCATCGAAAAACACATGATAATCATGGTCTCATATTAATTTGATGAAAACAGTATTCATGTTTAGCTTGAAATAAGCAAAGTGCACATCAAATTAATGAAATGAATATTATGTCATTTTATAACTAATATGTCAAAGCACATTGACAGTTAAATTTATGTCTAATTCAATCTTAATATAATTTCAATCCACGCTGTACTCTTCTAGAGTGAAGTTCAAGTAAAACAGCATGCTGGTAGAAATTCTTAAGTTTTGTCAGCATGCTGGACCAACATTCCTCACTGAAGTTTATTCTTTCAATAGAAATTCCATCAAGGGTCCATACAACAAAATCACACCATTTTTTACCAGATAGTGCCATCTGTCCTTGAACTTGATAATAATATTTGTGATTAAGTTTCAAAGTACATGATCCCGTAACTGTATTTATAGAACAATAGAATTTAGGGTCTTGTGCACATTCTTTTGGAGACAATTTTCGCCATTTATCAGATGCGGGGCACTTAACTTCCAGTACACCAGATTCTGTTTTTCCGTTCAAAGTATAACTGATGATTCCATCGGGGCTAGCACCCAGGTAGGGAATGCTCCCATTGACAAACAAGCCACACTCAGAAACTTTAACATCAGGATGGGTTTTCTTCATGATCAATGAATATTTCCTTCGAGCAGCTGGTTCATGTTTTATGCCCCATGTCATTTGCCTGGTTTTAGTGTTTGCATACATTATTCTCTTCAACGGTCCTTCAGGTGGAGTCTCTGATTTCAATGATATCACTTCACCAAAGTTAGAAGCAGTAATTCTAAATTTTCTTTCGTCTAGCCAATACAGGTTCTTGCATTGACCTCGGGTCAGTCTTTCCAAACTTTCACATTCAGTTTCATTTAATATGAGTCCATCCATAACATTTATCATGTCTTCTTTCACTTCTTCACTGTGAAGATCTGTACTATCTGAATAATTATATTTTACATTCAAAAACTTTGGAACATTTTCCATTGATTTACTTTCCACAAAGTTTAGTAACCACCCTGCATTTGGATTACACAGCACAAGTTCTTGACGGAAAGTACTCTCATTCACACTGTCACATTCATTGAACAGTTCATCTAGTCTTTTTTTCCCGACAGGTTTATGTTCAGAATCAAATGAATATTTCCTAAATGTTAGTTCGCTCGACTTCTTCGGTGTCAGCTTTCGTTTCCGGGGATTGTTGAACTGAGCCCAAACACACTTCTTTGATGTTGAAGCCAGACTTCCATCTTGCTTCTTAGTAGTAATGTCTGAAAGGGCATACATCAGAGCTCCAATGTGATTACACGCTTCGCCACTTCTGGAAGTACAAATTAATTTGTCAATTACTAGTAATACTTGGTTAAATGTAATCCATGGGCATTTGCAGTCAGTAGCATAAAGGATTATGAATTGGTGGGATGGATAGACAAGCGCATGGAATATACTTACACTGTTTTCATTAATATATTCTTATTCGGCTTATGTATTACAACAAGAGGGCCAAGATGGCCCTATATCGCTCACATGACAATCACTGTTCACTCATTAAAATATTGTTTCGAACCGGTGACCTAGTTTTTGACCCCAGATGACCCATATTTATACTTGACCGTTATATCATTAAAACAAACGAT
Organism: Lutraria lutraria; assembly: GCA_964023205.1. Classification (NCBI taxonomy): domain Eukaryota; kingdom Metazoa; phylum Mollusca; class Bivalvia; order Venerida; family Mactridae; genus Lutraria; species Lutraria lutraria. Next base: position 33,404,859 of record OZ026847.1, read on the forward strand.
TTGACAAAGTTTGTTGAAGATCCAATAATAACTGTGAAATCTACAGTGTTAACATGGTTTTTCATAAGATTTGACCTAGCGACCTAGTTTTTGACCCAAGATGACCCATGTTCGAACTCATCCAAGATATTATGAAGACAAACATTCTGACAAGGTTTCATGATCATCCAATCAAAACAGTGACTTCTAGAGTGTTCACAAGGTTTTCCAGCAATTTGCCCTAGTGACCTAATTTTACTACAGAAATTACCCATTATCAAACTTGACCTACATATTATTAAAATAAACATTCTGATAAAGTTTCATGAAGATAAATGCAAAACAGTGATTTATAAAGTGTTCACAAGGTTTTCCCTTATTTGGCCCTGGTGACCTAGTTTTTGGCCCAAATGGCCAAATATCGAACTCGTCCGAGATTTTGTTAATTGTTATAGTTTGATGTTGTCTTTCACACTTCTAGACATACGGCTGAGAATAAAAATAAATATGCTTGGAGTGCACCGACCTACTCATGGAAATTCTAGCAAATAAAAGAATTTTTTTTCAAATCTCTACCTACCTACCTACCCAGTGATAAACTCCAAACAAACTCAATTTTATTTTCAGCCTAGTTCATTTTAGTTTGGGCTAGTGAAATTAGATTCGGGTTAGTCGAATTTCTAAGCTGGTAGCTCGACTGGGTTAAAATGTGATATGGCATTACTTGATATACTTAAGCAATCACCTCACTTATTAAGCCACAAGTACATGTACTGGTTATGTGACTGCGACCCAACATCAATTATGTCACTGTCACAATTCAATGATGTAGCCGTTTATAAGTGACTGCGCTTTTGTTTACTTGAATTTTTTCATTCTGCCATTTAATATAATAATTATCTGGTGTTTGTGTACACTTTGATATATAAAATATTAAGGTGAGGCGGCTGTCAACTTGTATAGCTTTAATTTATGTCTTAGTCACAAACTTGTGACTGGTTTCGCTGCTGTCCAAAAAAAAAAAAAAAAAAAAGCCTACCCTACCTAACTTTTTTCAGACCGTTACCCTAAACACACAATTTTTTTTTTTGGCCTTATGATAAAAATGGTATTATTGCAAGGCAAGTATTAAACTTATTACAGAGGGTACAAATTAACAAAATTTCTTGTATCATTTCGTTTTTTATGTAATGTCAATGTTTTATTTAGTAATTCCTTTCACAAACATAAAGTTTTATCCTGAATTAATTGATAATTGATTTATCATTAACAAATCTTAAATGATTATATATGTTAGTACTGAAAAGTGTCACTCATGTCAGCTGCAATAAACAATGCATGGCCATAAAACTTCTGGTGACACATGTGTTTGATGATATCTTTTGATGATATCTAAGGACCCATACTGTTCTGGGACTTAATCCCCTTGATAATTGCACTAATTAATAATTAATGTTGTAAACAAAATATATTTTCACACAAAATAGCCTCAGGATGTTAACTTCAAAGGCCTGCCAAACTCTAGGATTAAATTGTGTTGTTTTTTTACCAAAAAATATAAATGCAAATTTAAATTTTACTAGACCTTCATTAAGTTAGCCAGAAACAATGATGGTGTAATGTTTACACAGTAATTAAAGCATGTTTTGAAGTATAAAGCATATTGTTTTTTTAAATATTTGTTTTTATGGAAGATTGAAGTATATTATTATTAACATAAAAACTTAAATTTATGTTGGAAAAAACACTTTATAAGGGATAAAAAATCATAGGTGTGATTTGGCGGGACTATGCAGATGAGGTAGAGGCGTGATTTGGCGGGACTATGAGGTAAAGGGTTAAGAATACTTTGTTCAGGTCTGTGATCATGGAATATTTCTTTAGGGGAAATACAGAAAACAAATTCACAAAAAATGAGGTGAAATGTCAAGGCTGAAAATGAAAATAAGTTTGTTCGAAGTGCTCCGACCCAGCGTGTATGTTGGTAGGGATTTTTTTTTTAAATATGTACATGTATACAGGTGCGACCTCTCCAGAGCAGACCTCTATAGAGCAACAACCTCTCCATAACAACACCTTCAAAATTTCCCTTAGCTGATATTTTCCATAAATTTTACCTCTGTAGAGCAACAACCTCTTACCAACGGCCAATTTGCAGCTCCAAAAGGGTGTTGCTCTACATAACTTCATAAGTGACAGAGACAGACACTTTATTTCATTTATTTGCTAGTATTTTCGTGAGTAAATAGGAACACTCCTAACAAACTTATTTTTATTTTCAGCCCATCTACAATTCTTCATTACATTTTTATTTTTCAAAATAGACAGGACATAGTACAATCAGTGCTAACTTAGACAATGATCACATCAACCATAATCATATTAAACTGATGTCAGTTGATAAGTTTAGAGGATTAGTGACTGAGGTATCATATTGTTAAATCCAAACTGACTTTTTTACTTGTATCTGATCACTAATAATTATTACACTGATATAAAGTTTAAACCATAATCATAACAATATACATCCATACGGTGGTCATCCAGACAAAGAGTCCTTTGCATTTATACATTTATTTATAATAAAAAATTCATGTTCACTTTATGTGAATATATAATATGGAGCAGTAATGTCAGCCATCATGAAATTGACACAAAACGTCATCTGGATGACGTCAGTTAAATATATACACAAACCCAGGAATGTTACCGGCGTGCTAAAAATAGAAAATCAATATCGTAAAGTGTTTACTCTTCATAAGTTTAAACATTGAATAATAGAAATATGGATAATTTTTCACTTACCCAGCCGTGCAGTTGCATTCCGCAGAATGGACCTGTCCCGAAACTTTAGACAGACAAAGCCAAACATCATGGTCTGGATTCTTTTTCACATTTGCCACAGGCAATGACGGCATAACTTTACATTTCACAAAACAATGTTCGCACTTTTCATCAATTTCATGATACATAATGCTATGTACATGTCTGTCAGCATAATAGACTTTCGACCTCAGCTGCTTTTTTGTTTTCATTTTTAACACAAAATAATTGTAAATATCACTGTCACAGAAATTTGGCACATCATATAGTTCATGTTTCCAAGATCGTAATGACTTCGGGTCGGGCAGCTTCTCACCGAGCGGAGTAATCAGCTTCTCTGTTTTCCTTTTATCAAAAGTTAATTCAGCGCTGGCCCGTTCCTGGTTCCCATTGACTAATCCTAACTTATTTAGGCCTTTCGCGCGTAGTACTAATTCACTCTTCTTACCCGACACATACTGGTTATTACTACGTAAAAATTCTTTCAATTTTTTTCACATTTAATTTGTCAATTTCGATATCAGACGGACATAGTCCGTCTTCGCGCCTTGTGTCCAAAGACGCCATTGTATGTTGATACTACCCAGTGTCAGAAGCATTCCGAATGTTATTGTTTTCGGAAAGGGAGACAACTTACTTTCTGAAAAGGCCTATAAAAACGGGCAATCTGAGATTGGAATTTCACTTTGGAACAGCACTTGAACAAGCCATCAACGTGATTGTATTTGCGGAATACGACAATCAAATTGAAATCAATCAATTCAGAGAAGTGCTTCTAGATTATTAAGATGGAAGACATGGATATTGAACACCTGGAAAAAGGACAAGATTACGAAATGAAGTTATTGGCGTATCCTTGTTGTACAAGTTCAAAGACGGACTTTTTACAAGAGTGCTTGAATCATCACGTCACAGAAGCACTCCAATCTTTAATTTATAATCAAGTGCATAAAGACTGTTATGGTTGTCGAGTGAATCATCCTAGTCAAGTACAACATGTACTCTGCTTATACACGAATACGGTAGAGTGGACAGAACTTTACATTCAAAAAGCTTTTCAACGTTTGGACGTGTTCAAGGTCATGGAAAAGTGGTATCCTGAATTAGTGACCTTGACCGATAGTGAAAAAGGAGACGCGTGTCGATTATGGATTCAGTTTAAAGAAGAACTCACTCAGAATCAGTTCATTGATCAGTGGATCAGTGTTTGGGCTGAACGTGTCAACAGAAATTGGCATTATGGAGACGAATGAACTACAATACCTATTAGATCATTCACCGTTATTAAAACCACTACGTGTACGTGTTTGTGCCAAAGATCAATTACCTTCAGAGAAACCACATGACGTGAAAGCCTATATTGTGAATACCCATAACGGGAATCAACCTGGAGAACACTGGGTGGCTCTTTATTTAAAAGACAATAAAGCAGTGTATTTTGATTCCTATGGATTACCTCCTTTCGAAGAGATTCTATCCTTTGTGAAAAAACATGCCAGCAAAACTTATGTGTGGAATGCCATGAGAATACAAGGCGATATGTTACCTGTGTGCGGTGTGTATTGTCTATTCGCTTTGGATTTTATCTCACGTGAATGTGACTTGAACCAGATACTGTTAACCCGATTCAAACCGGACATGTATGGAAAAAATGACACTTATGTGACGCATTGGTTTCAACAATATTATGGTACTTATTACATGCATGCTCAATATGTGAATAAATGTGGACAAAAGTGTTTTGCTCAACGTAACTCTAGACCAGAAGGTCACAGACGTTTGTATCATAGTATCATACATAGAAATACAACTCTTTATGGTGATCATTAAATGTAAACAATGTTACTGTTTCATAAAATGTTTCATGTAGTTTCATGTAGTTTCTTGTTACTGTTTCTTGTTACAAAAATAAAAGTTTAGAAAACTGAAACTAGGCGTCTGTTGTCTTTTTTTATTATAAGTTCATAAAATTACCAATCAAGAACATGTCTGTGCGGTACGTCGGCGCGTGGCGTCATCCAACAATAGGGTGACGTCATCCAAGCAATATGACGTCATCCAACCACGAGAGTGGGCGGCGTTTCAACAGAAAAATACTCCGTCTTACAACACAATGCCTCATTTCATTCTGAGAACTCAAACGCTCAAGATGGAGGCTTTATTAAATGAACTCAAAACAGCAAAACAACTGACTGAAAAACAGAGCAGGGTATGGCGTTCAATCAGTCGCTTAGATGCTAGCATTGTTAGAAAAAGGGAACGAGATCTTCAAACCATTTGTGAGACTATGAATTGCATTGAAACCAATCGATTTCATCATAGAGAAGAATTATCTCAAATGCGAGAGCAATTTCGAGATCAAGTCAGAGAAAGGCAGCGAGATGCTCGGGAACGAACGGCGAATAGACAACAGGAACAACAACAAGAAGAAGAGCATTGGCGTATCATCACTACCGCTCAAGTTGAATACACGGAACAACCACCAGTACCAGAACAGGAATGGTCCTGTGGGGATCTAATATGCAGGCTCTGCTATCCCCCACCAGACTGCCAATGCGAACTATGTACCCAACCAGATCAGTCAGCATAGACAACCAACTATCAACGGCCCTTTTCAGGGCCACCAACCACCAACGGCCCTTTTCAGGGCCACCATGTCTTTTCGAAAGAAAATTCTCTCATTGTCTTAGTCTATACACACACACACACACACACACAATGGTCCCAGAAGTTTCCGAAAATTCAATTCATACTATTTTGAGCACCAAATATTGATTTCCAATTTGTCCCAATTTGTCACAATTTTGTTTACTTTGGGGACCCACTCCCTCTATATTCTATATGACCCGGGTCCCAGGGTACCGCCTATTACTACTACTATATGGGATGAAATCGATGATATATATTTGTCCAATGTCTTGTTAATAATGGGTATATGACGGGTTTCGTCCCATAAATTAGGTCTCGTTTATTAGAATATTTAGGTTTAAGTATTATGTGAATCACTGACATGACTGTAATTCTCAAATGAATTTAATCAAATTGTCATTGAAAGAAACTTTAATATACAAGCTATACTTTATGAAGACAAAACTTACTCTTAGATAGTCTATGGAAAGACCAGCAGCTGAATCGTAAATGTCCCGTAAATTATAATGCTGTTTCCGTTCTAAAAATCTGAAAATCGACTTCTTTCATATCTCTATGGAAAAAAACATGTTCTCAAACGTATGTTTTCCACTTTGTATGACAAACAACGGAATTGCATCAGGTATAATTGAATTTGCAATTTCGGGTATGCGATTTAAGTTTGGACTCATAAATTATACTTATATTTTGCCAAACGAAATATGCATAACCCACAACTCATAACCCAAATATGCAAGCATAAGAAACATTTTTGTCGTTTTATTTAAACAAGCCATAAAATCCTTCAAAACTGAGGACTTGTTTCTTTCAAATATTATAAAGATCAATTCTTAAACATACAAAACATATTTTAAATGTGACTGGCAACATGCGATATTTGGACCCCTTGTGCTATTTAAATGGTAAAATGTTGCGTATTAGAAATCATACATAAAAAGATATTTTCTTATCCAAAATTGCCATTCTTTCTGATAGAATACATTAGATATATATATATAATTGTTTTGTTAATGTGAAATACATCCTTAACGCCTTGCGACTAATTGGCAATTCTAAATAAGAATGGGTCAAAAGTGTGTTCTGATAATCACGTATGTTGTGTAAAAGTTTGCTACAAGTTATCGGTAAAATTTTGATTCAAACTCTATTGACTACAATTGTTAGGAATGTGAATTAAGTTCCATAACTGCTCTCTTGGCTAGGATATGTCTATAAAACGGGATACAGGTAACTCATTGTGGTTCGTCGCCAGGATACAGTTGAACATTGACATTGTTTTACCTCATCTTGTGGTCAACAACCGCTACTACTGTATTTCTACAAAGTAAATTTTGTGTAAATATCACTTTCATGTCATAACACGATTAGCACCATCAACACTATAAATACCCTTATACATAATATATCAATTTACGATTAAACATAATTGTCTGTCTAGTAGACTATTGTAGTTCTTGTTGTTTAAAGCGTGTTAACTAATACAATTATACAGTGTTTTTTGGTTAGAATCTTAATAACGAATATGTTTCAATATTTTCATCTCTTGACGGTCTGTGAATATATACGACATGGTATTTCTCATTTCCTCTCATTCTAAAGTAGATTAACTATTCAGTAGAAACGTGTCACAATAAATGTTATTGTCGAGCTATCTTAAGAGGGTAATATAATATTTGACAAGTCATTACAAACTATAATGAAATACAACCTGTAAACTCAGTCTATAGAATATTTTCACTTAATAAGAAATTTAGAATATTTCTTTATTCCTCCTGAAAACGCTCATACCAAAAGTATGAAATTGAAAAATTCAAAGAGATGTCTATCAAATGTTGCTACATACATGAATATGTAATTATGTTTGGATATTTTTAGAGATTTGTCTCCCGGTCTTATTGTATGTGATTCTAGAGCAAGTGGGTCTCAATGTGGCAGAAGAAAGGTGTGCCCCATGGCCATTAGGGGTGCAACGATATGGCATAAGACGTATTGCGATGCAGGCGACTCATATTGCAATACGTATTGAAATACAGTGAAGTAATAAAAAAAAACTATAGCCGCTGTCAACTCAAGTGTTAACAACATAGAAACATAACTGTATAAGGTAGTTCATTCATATAGAGTAACCACTAGATGGCTTATCAGTACTAATAGATAAAATATCACTTTTACACACTGTGGCATTATAGGTTTATTGGAAAATTGCAAATAATCAATAGTTTGGTATTATGAGTGATGAATAAGTCTTTGATGGTAAAAAAACACTAAAATTGAGACAGCATTTATTTGCTTCAATGGATCATGTGCTCAATTATTTAAGACAATATCAGGGTAGACGGATGTTGTAGTGTGGTACGTATCGGCCTATAGCTGTATCTGAACAGACCGGAATGCCGGTATATCGCTGCACCACTGTTGGCCATGCGCTCTTAATGGTATTCAATAGTCTCCCACCGTTGTCATTCCTGTAGCTGGCGTATTTTAATGCGCTTTTAATATGGTAGGCTATATTCAGGTTGAATGTTGTTTTGCCGTGTCGCGTTCAACACAATTGACGATTTATCGATGGAAACAAAGGAAGAAATATCTGCTTCATTGCTTTGAATTTGACAACGTGCTTATTAGTTATGTGTAGTATGATATATAAGCTATCTGCAGATACCGGTTATTAAATGAACAGGTTAACTAGTGTTAAACGAACTTGATGCGGAAGTTGTGACCTTTGTATATGTATATAAATTATGTTTTTGTCCATGTGGCCATTTTAGGCCTAAATAAACAGTATACACCATCTCATAGATCTACGTCCTCTTATGGCATTAAGGGTTTTTATCTCCATTGACCTTTCCATGCGTTAGATAGAAAGTTCGCAGACCATTATCTAGTAACCTCTATTTGCAATCCTGGCATTACAACGTTCAAGGCATGTTGTATCTCGTGAGTAAAATGAGTCGTCGTATTTCGTTGATTCGAACAAAGTATATCTCTTAAACATTACGACATCTTTCATGCGGATACTGATGTTTGGTTGTGCTGAAACCATCTCAATCAGTAAATCCGTATCATTTATAGCAAACTCTATTTATCCAAACTACATTTTCAAAGTCAAGAAATGAAAATGATTTATATGTGCATTTGTTTAAAGATATAATAGCAGTAAAATAAGATCTTATATCCACTGTCCCGTTCGCAGAATATAACTCTAATAGTACAAAGTTAATATTAAAATCGGTTACTTCCCTTTAGCTCAACAAACGGGTATTTTATCTGTGCATATCTCGCATTCAAGTGCCTTGTAATCAAGTTTAAATGTATAAGGAAAATGGTTAGGTGAAATAGGATATCTTGTTTTGGTATGGGTATTCTGAAGTTCGGCAAACTTGTTTCCAGGGAACATCTCAAGCTTTATATATCAGTGTTTGGCCTAAATATGTTTCGTTAGTTCAGTTGCAATATTTGATGTATAATTTTTCTTAGTCACTTCATTCTGGTGGAATTAATATTTGCAGTGTGCGTATATTTGACAGGAACTTCAGATTACTGTTAGCACACTGTTATGAGAAGGTCCCTTGAATTAGAACACTGCTATCGAGGTATTAGTGTTCGGCTTTAAGATATCAGTGTAGAACACTTCCTGTTACGTGTAGCCTGGTATAATTTAAAGTTTTCACGTGGTTGACCTTTGTAACTGCGGTGATTACATTAATTTTGCTTTCGACAATGCAAATATGTTATGTTGCATTGATTCGCGATATAATTTGAATGATCGATATAAAAATAAAGTACGAAAAGTGTTGAAGTTTTATTACGAAAAAGTCATGCATATTTATTTGATATTTATCATGTATACCATTATCAATATTTAAACAATTTGTTAACTTAAGTTTGTTTGTTTGTTTATGTTTTCATGCTTCACATAACTAAGCATTATTTGAAACACCTCTCATTCTTTATCTCTGTAAATCTGTACAAATGTAACCTCATTTGCTATGTGCAAGCCAAATCAGTGAGTGATATTGCAAAATATTTGCAATGTTACTAGGAAGAAATTATGCCCACTCTCTAAGTATAATACTGGATATAAATACTTCATGTGTCACTATTGATTGGTTAAGAAATGTCGTTCGACAGTGTGTTTAGTGTAATGGTCTTTTTTTAGATGCATTCAATAAAGTATTTATATGGGTCACATTTGAGTGATTATAATTGTTGTTAACATTTACGCGAATGTCATTTATTTAATTCACAGTTACACAATACAACATGACCTTAGGCTACGAGCTATGTTAAAATTCAAAGATGTATATCATGGACATCTTGTTCCTGATTAGTTTCGTCACGTACTCTAAAAACCCTTAAATTACCAAAATCATGTAACAGCACCATAATAAACTTAACCCAATTAATTGACCCTCTACGCCAACATTTGTATACTATGCCAAGAATTACACTACGTATTCCAGTCCAACAAAACAATCAGAAGAGAAAGTATAATTTCCTAATAGAGGAACACATGGGCAACATAAAAGCACATCGCAACCTGGTCTGACTTTACTTTTATTATGTAAGTGCAATACTACAAACGGACATGTGAACTGATGGGAAAACATTTAACAGCCTCGGTGATATTATGGTATTAAATAAACTACATATTTTGCATCCTTCCAAAGTTCATTTCATGTGCTGAATAGAGGGCATGACCCAGTATTGAATCCAATAGAAAATAAGTTTAACGCACCAGAAAGAGAATTATGACTTGTAAACATCTGATAAGACGCTTAAGATTGCGAAAGAAATCAATATCTCCGTACACTTTATAATCCCTTAAATAGTTATTGTCCTTGTTGAACAATAAAATAAATCAATTTCTATAAATATTGCACGGTACCCTTTATCTTTCTTTTTAAAACTACAATGATACTGCGTTATTACTTCTACTTATCATGTGTTTCATTGAAATGGATGTGACTTGTTCTTCAATCTTTAAAAAAGTGCCTGCTCTCATTGACTTCAATGCAAACTTAAAGGGGAAATAAATAAAAGGAATGTCATTGCTTTTTTTAATCTCATGGTAAATCAGTTTCTTTCGTGGAAAACTATAAAATATACAATGGTTTTCAAAATCTGTACGCTCCATTTTAAGATATCAATTTGGGGCATTAGGCTACAATCACAGTGTTCTCTTCTCCGTTTATTTTTTTATTATTTGTTATAGACACATCCATGAGTATATATATATAATACTATGGGGGGCAATCAATCCGTTTGTCTCTGTAAATTATAAACTGTCATAAAAGTATTGGCATTTAATGTAGTTGCCAAGAAAGGAAAGAAGATATTCTGGCAAGAAATATAGCTCACATATGTAGCATTGTGGCCTCATACATGTTTGTTTTACATGTACAAATGTATACGAATATGATTAATTGGTTGGTTGAATTAATCAATCGAAAGAAAATAATTACATATTGGATAGAGAAGCAATACATCTAATTTGAAGAAATTAGATTATGCACGTGCATTTGCATATTTCTTCAGCTGCATAGTTTGCACTTGAACGTATTTAATTATTGTGGTGGACTTATCATATACAGACAGATGTATAATAATTAATAAGTAATTTTAGAATATAATTATCAACATAACTGTTCACTGCTTTTTTTAAAGATATATGAAAGTTAGACAACACAGTGCGAGTACAAGTGTTGATAGATATTAGTTAGATAGTTAGTGATGTATAGAGGGAATAAGAACCTGGATTGTCATAATTAAGTCTTATAAATATTTGTAATATCCGCTGTTATTTGTGGACTACGGCACCCATATTTCGTTGAGGTAGTTATGTTTGAAGTCAGATTGGGCCTTTTCAGTACTGACATGTAACGTACAACGTGCAGGGCTGCACACATGTTTATACGATATAAATAATATTGTGACAACATGTTCGCACCAGGACTTCACAAAGTTGAGTGTGTGGATGAGTGGCGACAATAATTCAAGAAAGCTTCTTAAACCAAATATGGATCAAGTCGACTGATGTATTTACAATTCGTGCCATAAATCTTAACGCAACGTTTACTATTTACATCGCTTTAGATACATTTTGTATTACGAACGTGGGTGCATGTACCACATGTATGTAAACATGTTATCTAAACATCCTGGTGCACTGTGCAAAGATTTATACCATTTGTCATTGGTTCAATATTCAGATAGCATGAGTATATCAATAGGTAATGTCTGGGATTAGAAATGTATGATATCCAACACACGATCAATACTTATAATAATGTACATTGACTATTCGAGCAATTGGACGAACAAGGGTATATTGTATTAAATAAATGTGTTAGGTATACTAGGTAAAAGAAAGACACAAGTGGTAATTTTTACCTAATGAGCAGATTACTATAACGGAGTTGTTCATCAATCTTTTGTATCCATAATGAGTACATCTGGTAAATACTATTTGATAGCCGCATTAATAAACCGAGAGTATATCTGAACAAGTCTTATCAAGGTACCGGATCAAGTAAGCGGAGCAAGATGAATAAGGAGCCAAATTCTAAAAAGGTCTACTTCCAGAATGAAGCAATGCGAGTCTACCAGTGAAAGATTCGCTTTCAGAGGGAAGCAATATGAGTCTAACTAGTAACGGTCTGCGTCAAGAAGGTATGATCTGAGAAAATCCACAGGGACCTGGAAAAGGATCTGCTTCCAAAGTGAAAGCGATGTATGTCTGCTAAGTGATATAAGAAGAATATTGTTTCGAAATAGTCAAAACACGTCTGTATTTAAAATGAAATACAGTAGAGATTAACCGAACCTTACTAGCCAATTCTCATTTTTATTTAGCTCTGAAACTGTAAAACTATGAACAGTAAAATCACGCAGAGTGACCGCTTAAATATTAAGTCATGGTAACCATAACGACTTCCTTTTCCAAACTGCCATTCAACAATTCCACTGCATATAAATATATGTCCGTCTGTCTGTCTGTACTAAACTTTAACGAGGCCTATAAAAATTAAAACGTTTACAACTACATTCATCAAACTTCACTGACTGCTTCTACAGGACATGTGTATTTTCCGGCCATAAGGTATAAGGTCAAGGTCACCCTGAGGGGGGTATTGTATTTTAAAACACATCATGTTTAATATGATTTTTATCAATTTGAGTAAATTTGTCGATATATGACTACTTCTATATTGCAGTCTATGATATATTATAATTATACGTACCTTGGTTTTATTTTCAAAGCACAGATTACAATTGCAATACAAAAACAGGTCATTAATGTACTAAATATCATCAGTGCTGAAATTGTCGTATCTGATATAACAAAAAAGAAAAAAAAATAGATATATATTTTGTGCTTTCTCGGGGGACCAATACATTGTTATTATTATCTATTCGACAAACTGTATCATAAACGCATATTGATCTCCACGTTATTTTGTTTAGTAAAAACGTATAAAAATCTTACAATAAACATAATTATTCGGCCCTATTTAGCATGTTATTATTAAATGCACGGTCACGGCGAGTTAATAAGGAAAGTATTACACTATCACTTTAAGATGAAGTACATGTTGATGTGACCTCATTTTTTGTCGAATAATGATATGTTAAAATAACATTTATTGATAAAAAAGAGTGTATGAAAACATATATACCTTCATTCTTGCTTCCCTCGGATTCAACTGAAACCCCCCAAAAATATTGATATTGTAGCAATCGTTTTGAATATTAATAGTAAATTGTGTTAAAACATTTATGAGTCCACTCTGTCCATTCTCTAGGAAATTACATGCGGTCTTAAATGCAAGTGTCTAGACATCAGTACACAATCTACCTAAAATAAAATCAATGATGTACCTTAGTTTTTAAGGCGGATCTTGAAAAGGTATTTTAATAGTTCGAAATAGATAGTGTAGAGTAATGAATTATCAACCTGAAGGTAATGTATGTATCTTTAGTGATTATATTATCCACCTTAAATTGACGGATGAATGATTATGCAGAAGCAGCATCAAGATTAATATATTCAATATACTCAAAAGTCTCCCGGAATTGCAACTGTACAATGTCAATAATCAACCAGTATTGGAGCATATTGTCTTACAATTATACTTTAAGGGGTACCTTAAGAACTAGTTAAGCACCTCAATTCACAGTATGAAGCAACTATCTCAGTTATGAAAAGTGCATTAAGCGAAATATTAATAATGATAGTGAAGTATTAAATAATGATAAACGAATAGATGTATATGCATGTTTTTTATTTTGGGAACGTTCATATCACATATAATGGATACGGTAAAACAATGGTACTTATAATTATTATGCACGTATGTATTAATATGTACTCTAAAAAACTAACTACGCTTTGTTTCCGAAAATGTTTTGAAATTATATCTTTATTATTGCGTTAACTATACATATTGACACATATGTTAGTCGCATTCCTATATGTCGACCTTACAAAAATAACTGTCCATTGAGATATGTCCAAAATTGATGGATTTATTTGTTTCATGATGAAGGTGATAATGGTGATCCTTGCTGGAAGTTTGATAAAATATCGAAATTGGGCGAATTGTTCCTGTTCTCTAATACGAGCAACACAGTTTGCAACTGGTATATATACATACTTATTATATTGCAGTGTCCCTCTATCGGTTCGTCTCTCACTCTTAACACCCGAACTTGGTATCTTGCTTTTTGGTAGCACTTGTAAAGCCCATAGGGATACCTACGTCAGTTTTCTTTTATTAATTAAAATTCTCAATATGAATTTGCGGTCTTTAGATTTAACAGAAAAATGACAAAATACACACATTCAAGAAAGGTTTACTGTGTAGCCGGATTGGTTTGCGCAGTGACTAGAGTCCCGAATGATCTCGGTCTATTTTGCAATATTAGTCGGTATTAATAATTCATAATACAAATCCATAATACTCGTTTGAATGCAAATGAAACACTGCTTTTGTGCTTGAACACAAGGTACTGCTGTTATATTTGATTAAAGTTCTTATCAGATATAGATTTAGTATAGCGGTGCAATTTCAGCTAAAAATAAAATAGGTTAATAATGTTTAATTGACATTTCCGTCTGTCTTACAGCAAAGAGACACAGTATTCCAGGAAGCAACTGTGTGTTTTATTACAGCGAAACATGTAATACAGGTAATCAATACAGTTTGCAATTTGTTTTTAAATAAAGTGAAACAAATCATACTTAAAATATCATTTTTCCTGTTTTATAAGTGTTCACAAATATGCAGTACTACATATTCTTAGCATTCTTAGTTTGCACTTGAGTCGACTTTAAATGCTTTTTATTTTTAGTATGAATTTGAAAAGACATTTTGTATATTACATTTGGGAATCGCATGCTATAGAACGATACTGTTGTAAAGCGGACAATATGTTGATTTATTTGACTGAAAATCGCGATTTTACATACTGTCAGCATTATATTATATCGATTCAGTGTTAAAATCATGTTTGAATAGACATCGTACAAATATATTTATATTCGAACTTTATTAAGAAAATTTGAGTATTTGACTGAACACATAGTCAGTCATACGTGATAATAATGATTGGTGTAATATTCAGTGTTAAAATTAATACAAAGCGCTATGTAATAGTAACATGTATATTTCATATTTGTACCAATATGCAATAAAATACTGTGTCTTTATCGCATACTATTAAAAATTGTTTGTACATTAGGCTTATTTTGAGTAGAAGCCGACGGCTTTAAAGAGGGAAAATGTAACCATTCTGGTATAACCATGAACTACTTACATCATAAGCAGAGTACGTAATGTTTCCTAGATAATCGGTTATGCAGCCTGTTGATATAGATACATTGGCTGTTTCGTCAGTTGTGCTTTCTGAATACTGGACAACTACGTGTTCTGTTGACAGTGGCGCTGCAATATTTAAATGATTATACATACTGTAACATCTTAGTATTACATGAAGACACATTCAACGCAAAATGTTACCAATAAAATGTGGAATGTACATTACAAAGATGCATTCAGCATTAATACAAAAGGGTGTAGAAGGGCTATACTGATTATATATGAGACAAATGATTGTTAAGAATGGTAATTCATTCAGTGATCTTATTGATTGCCCAGTGGGCCTACTTAAATTAAGTAAGCCCTATCTTTCATAGTTTATAAATGAATTTTCTAACGTGATGTGTTCTACTGGTATACATGAAATTCAGTTAACTCCCGCTGCCATAGAAATAGTTTTACTTATGTTCGATGATGATGTAATCATAGCATCTGATACTATTATTGGACTGCAGTGCCAAATAAATGCTTTACCTGGTTACTGTCTAGAATGGAAATAAAAGGTTAATGTTTCAAAAACTAAGCTTGTAGTCTTTAAAAGAGGCGGCCAATTGTCACTTGATGTAAAATGCTACTATAATGGTAATTTACTTGAAGTCTTGAATTCCTTTGTTGAAATGAATTTTACAAACATATTATCTATGTATCAAATGGTTAATCATGTTGCTATAAAGGCTAAGAAGATTTTTGCTGCCTTGTTAAGAAGTTTATATGATGTACTTCCAATGTATCACGATTGTAATTAATTGTAACGTTATGCCTATATTGTTATATGGAGCTGAACTACGGGGTATTTAGAAAATTTACTGCATTGAAAAGGTTAATTTATGTATTTGTTAGTGTTTCTTAAATGCTCCATTATATCATGTAATGATGTTATTATTGGAGACTGCGGTCGATTTCATCTTTACATTATGTCAGCTAAACGCTGTATTAAATTTTGAATAAGGTTTTCAAATATGTCCGATGATCGGACATAACTCCGATCATAGATATGCAAAACAGTGTTATTTCACGTTGATGCATTTTGACCTATTAGGTTATGCAAAGTGGGATTCTAAAATAAGATGTAACTTATTTGAAAATGGTTTTGGTTATATATGGAACGATAACTGTGTAGGCAGCACAAACAAATCTCTTTTATATGAACATAGGTTGAAATACCAATTTATACAAAAATGGCATGAAAATTGTTTAAATAATAAGAAACTTGAATTAAATATCAATTATAAATCATATTTTGAGCTAGAACCTTATATTGACACAATTGATATGCCTAAATTCAGAAAATTCTCAGTTACATTGAGGGCTTCATCACATAATATATTAATTAAAAAATGGTAATAACTCAATATTCAGAGGGACTAAAGTTATTGTTTAGTTTGTGAAAATGTCGAAGAGGAATATCATTTTGTTATGATCTGTCCTAAATATCAAGATTTACGTATTTCATTTATTCCAGAAAAGTATTATGTACTTCCAAGTAATCAAAATTGTATAACCTAATGTCTAATAGGAACAGCAATCTTATAGGAAAATTAGCGATGTTTCTCTATAAAACTTTTTGAAATCAGAGATAAATGTATTAATTATTTGACCAATTTTATGTAATATTGTAACCATATTACCAATCAGTCAGTCAATGTATTTATATGTATTTCTTGACATTTATGTGTATGGGCCGGAGGCCTAGAAAAGCAAATAAAGATATAGATATGGAAAAAATCATCGGTCATTTTCATATCATCGGAAATAACGTTATTTCTTCTATGGATATGTCTTGTACATTGTACATACCAGTCACATCCAGTCGTTTAGTGTCTGCTATAGTTGTTGATAAGCTACATTCGTATGTGTCTATGTCATCTGCAGTGACATTTGTTATTACAAATGTATATGTTGTGCTTCCTGTGTTAGTAAAAGTATATCTTGAAGGCGTATTTGCATATAAAAAACAACTCGGAAAGCATTCAGCCAATGGCGAGTATCCCTTTGTCCATTTTAACGTAGAACCAACTGGAAGGGAACCTACACTACATTGCAACCGCTCTTCGGTGTGACACTGTAAAGCTGTATCTGGTACCTGTTTTTCAATAGTTGTGCTACCTTAAATTATAGCATATTATATCCATAAATATTTTGAAAATGCATTTTTAGTTTTCATCACAGTCGATTTCTGTTTGTTATACAGTCAGTAAATATTGTGTGTAGAATTTTAACATGTGTTGTTAAATGTGTATAAACCTGCAAAGATAACTACCGAGAGCATGTTCCATGCAGTGACTACGTGGGGCTTTTCAAACGTTTTGAAACAAACATATTATCATAGACAGTTAAAATATCATACATCTACAAAGAGTGTGTGTATACAGTGCGCGTCATTTTTTACAACGTTTACTCATAGCTATTCAGTTATCTTGAATATACAGTACATCTTATACCTTATCATGAGCAACAACTTCCCTTCAACAAAAGTATGAATTTTCCCACTGCACGAGAGTCAACAGTAAATCTAAACCTTTCTAGACCAACAGCTTCTCAACAACAACATATTTTCTTTCAAATCCAAATGGTGTGTTAATTGTCTTTCGATATTTCTATGTCTAAAGCGTGAATATGACATTATATAAATATCACATCCCACACAGGGTGATAGAACGTAATGTTCATCCGAGACAAGTAATGTCGACCGAACAAAACAATAATTAAGAAAAACAAGAATGCAACAAACATGCTAATAATTATACGGTTTTTTTCGTACTGGTTGAGTCAAAACACTAAGTCTTCTTCAGAGATTGAAACGAAGCATAGTTATTTTCGCTGTCAAATTATCTTCTGGTAAACGGGATGTCAAATTATGAGTGGATTTTGATAATCGCCCATACAAACGTCCAGGATATAGAACAGATTGACTAAAACACGGCACCCGTTAATATCGCGTCGGCGCGTAAGGTCAGTTTCGTTATGGCAAGCGGGCCGAAATGTAATGTCACAGGGTCACATTACGGATTGTCACTTTCTGACGTCACATAAGGCTATAGAGTAAATGAGTCACGTGAGGTATAATAAAAAGGTTTAAGATCGAAAATGTTCATGTCAATATAGGCCGTCGTAGTGGCAGGCCAAATTTGGGTCGTGCTAAATTTAAAGGATTTAGCTTGTATTGTTCAAGTATAACTTCAACGGCAGCAGTTCATAGCATTTTGTCTAAGAAACTTAACTTAATAAAGGTTTTGCAAGGTGGGTACTAAATCAACAAACTACAAACGTGTGTGTCAATGGTGATTATTTCGAAGGACACAAATGAAGAAGTCTGCTGTGTTTTTCGTTTTGTTTCTATCGGTCTTATTTAATGGACTTTATTCTTACCAGTACTAACCTACCCTTTCACAAGCAGCCGGCAACTTCTCCACATAGGGAGGCAAATTGACAACTTGGTCAAAATTTCTTAAAAGGGTATGACCAGTCGCGACCTTGAATCAAAGCCGAATCTCCGGATTAGGAGTCCTTCGCACTAACCATTGTACCACGGCTGTGGCCACTTTGCAATTCTTTACAACTTGTTTCAAACCGTTTGAAGTGCCCCTCGCGTTTGTTTAAATGTATTTTGTATATATTTATATATCTGTACCTTAGTAACTTTCAAAACAGTATCAACCGCATGCGTTATGCCAGTTAGAAATGAAAACCAAGTTCCATTACCTCCATTACATTTGTATACTATGTAACTTCTTCAGTAATGTATTCGTGCGATCTTCGATCCTCGGCACACATTATTAGAAATAGGGCTTTCACACGATATGGCTGCGTACCGGTACGTACCGGTACAGTGCTGGACGATATGCGTATCGTATCGGCCGTATCGCGTTTTTTTATTTTATATTAAAAAGACTCTTAGTATGTTGAACAACTGAACTAAATTTGCGAATTTACTCTCGTATCATCGTCGACAATGCTTACTCAACTTTTATCTTGGATTCCATACTCTATTTATAGACATTAGCAGCGTGAGGTCAAGCCAGACAACGAATTCGATTCGAATACAAGTAATAGTATTCAGATTTTGTCAAGTAGAAATTGTTTATAATTTGTATTACGCCACAATGTAATTTTACATAACAATATGGCAGCAGTTTGGTTTGCCGATTATTGAAACAAGCACGTAGTTGTCTGTAAGAAGTGTCAACGCGATATCAAGTATGGTGGTGGGACTAGCAACCTTACAACAAATATGTCTCACCATCATATGATTAATCATTCATTATTAATTTAGTATTGTTAATCAATTTGGCAATCATAACCCTTATTCTTTTTTATGTGGCTAGGTTCTATTCTTGATATAAGGTCATTTATGGGACAGAGATTAAAACTTGCTTCTTTTATAATATTTCTCATAATTATTTAATTTCCACAAATTCAACTAACATATATGTGAATCAAATTGATGACTTAAAGTACAAGACAATTTTAGTTTACATCTTTTTAACAGTTAAGTAGGACTTTCTAATACCAAACAAGTATGCAGAGTTCCCATGAACATTAATATTACAACACCTTTCATTACTTTGAATTTTTTTTATATCGTATCGTTGATATCGCATATCGCTAGTACCGTATCGCAATACGTATCGTATCGGCTGAGATTTGTATCGGGACAGCCCTAATTGGAAACTAATCAAATAAAGTATCCTTACGTATATCTGTTATATGCGTTCAAAAACACGCGATGCCTAAAATGACCTTGCTAAAGATTGGTGTCATCTTTAAAACTGAAATTGAAACGGTATGATATTATAGAAATTCTTCATCGATGCAAAAGCCTAACGCCAAACCCCTGAAAAGTGGTATCATTTAGGACTTTTTGGAATGTATAATTTATAACACGTTGTGACCATTAAATGTATATGGTTGTGTTTACGCAAGTCTGACACTTCACATAGTTTATCCGAGAAATAATCTACTCGATCCAACGCCAGGAAACTCAACACATTACGTATATACATGCTTTGTATCACCTAAAAATCAGACCGCGTAAGACTATGATTAAAGACAATCAATGTTTTTGTCTGGGGTGCCGTTTCTTGTCATAGGTAATATCATTGGGGGCTAGCACGTTGTAGTGATAGTGTATAGTGGTTATTAAGGCGTAAAATGGCAACACGGACCCAAAAAAAAAAAACACATTTATCATATATATTGTATATGTAACTTCAGATATGAAGGTTTCTGCACCAAATTGGTTTAATACTATGTACCATTTTTAATCAAAGCTCTGAAAGTACTGTTGTTGTTTGTAACTATAAAGCAGTCAAAAGTTGAATTTCTTCGTAGGGTGAGGTGTTGGGCTGCGTTTTGGAAATTGAACGATAGTTTCTGTACTTCCGGTAATTATTTCACAACGTCAAATCGCTTGAATGGAAACAGAACGCAGAAACCGAACGTAATCGTGATACATCACCCCAACAAGTGCAAATTTAGACAAACACAACCGCACATTTTCGTGTATCTTGCAAATGAAACTATATGATACTATGACACATGTATTTGAACTAATTTTCATACGTTGACCGAGATATATAGTTTGGCAGGTGAAGTAAAAGCAAAATACAACATATTTACTTCCTTGTCGTATGCAGAAAGGTAGATGTATATAACTTACTAAACTATAACAAGTTAAATAGTTGTCTGCGGCCAGATAATTTACAGACCAGTGTTGTTATGAATATATATTTTTCTGCAGTTGAGATGCTGAATTTATTTCATACATATACTGCGTTCGCGTAACCTTGTGTTCGAGACCAATAAGCTCGGTGTTATCGCTTTTCGCGTATCGCTTGGTGTAGAGTAGATAAAGTCTAAAAGTAGACTCAAGAAATTAGGTTACCTTTTATTCGGACACTGACGAAAATAAATATTGTTTTTTAAATTTAAGAACAACTAAATTAGATCTACAAGCTACCGCTTTTCATGAAACATATCACAAATAATACCCATACATAAACAAATATGTTCTCAGTTGTTTCGAAATACTGCGATAGTCTGGTTCTCGACATTTTTACAAAATGGTTTATAAACTTGAAGACGAAAGCCAGGCTGAAATATCAACCAATCGGGTATTGATGCTAAGTCACATGCTCCTCCGTAGATAATTTACATGCAGCATTATATTATAAATAAAAACACGAAACTCGCATTGTTACTGTAACACCGTAATTTTAAATATTCGCGAATGTTTCTATTTTAAAGTATCGGGCTTGGATGTGAGGTCAAATCAAGTTTCACCAATTTATAGATTAAAAACTAAACAATGATTACACACTGAAAAAAAAACACTATATAAATCCATAGCAAGTGTTTTAGAATAAATATTACATTTGGTTGGTCTTCTATAAACCAATATCGCACGTAAATCACAAATGTTTGAACAACGATAACTATTCTGTATATTGGATTTATATTACAACAAACGGCCGTAAAATGACTGTAAATGTATAATGCATGGAACCGTGCCTAAGATTTTTGTTAACGTATTCCGTTCGTTAGACACTTGACCTTAAAGAAATTTTGTACCCTGAATCCCGCTGTTTAATACGTAATACGACGTAAATAAACAATGTAAACACGTATCAAAATTATGAGGCACGATTAGCATTTCCGCTACAAAATACTAAAAACTGCTTTGAAATCCGTCACCAAATAAGGCGGCAATCTTTATTCGAAAATGACACATACTGTGTTTTTTTTGTAAGCGAGTAATTAACAATTAAAGTGTCAGATCATTATCGTCATGTGAAATCAACGAATTTCGATTTAATCGACGCATCCCGTACAATTTTGATAGCAAATCAAATTCGCGAATGTTTACGGTTCAAAAAATTAAAACCACGCCCAGGTTTGGTGTCTAGTAAGAGCTTTTATAACAAATTATTGTCATTAATAGTATCATATCGTACCGATGCAATGCACAACACGTTAGAGATGGTTAACGCTTATAAAATAAAGTCGAAAAGGGTGCAGTGTTAATCGCAATAAATCAATAATGTTGCGCTTTCGGTCAGAATTTGTTTGTTGTTTGGTATTAAAGTATGATATTCGATCTTCGTAAATAACTTGAAATATTATTTTACGTTTTTTTAGCATATAAAACCAGAACCGATACCTTAAAGTTGACAATGCCAATCCTTTCCACTGGAATGGCGAACGTGATTCATTATGTGAACGTATGTACTGCTAGAACTTGATCACTGCAGATGTCGTGCAGATAATACATTAACGACCTAAATTATCGGGTGTACAGGATATATTTGTGTGTTTTTGTTTTGCTACTGAGACATACTAAAACTACTCAAATTAATAACCGATCAATGGTGATCATAACACTGACTCAACGTTATGTATGAAAGCAAAACACAAATGGGTAGTACCCTAAAAAGCCAAAGTCTTGTTAGGCGTTTGTTCAATGATAATTTGCTCATAAATTATTATATACTAGTAATATTTCACTACGCATATGATTCTTTCTTTTCATCTTAATACTTGCTATAATTTGATAAAATAAAAGTAATAATCATTAGGTAAAAGTACGTCGTATGGATTAAATTCACTACTGTCTTTAATCAGAACAAATTTGGTAACTTAAATATATACATGTCCATGATATAATCATAATCGAATGTATATATAACGAGTATATTTTTTCGACTTACCTTGTTCAGAGCATACTCAAGAATGACACTGTGTTGTCAGATCATCTTACTATCAATGAGGCAATCTGCCAATAATATTCATTATGTTATAGTAGATATTTCCAATTCTTTATAATGCTTTCGAAATTAATCAAAACAGATTATGTCAAGAACCAATAGATAATAGTAATAATAATTCAAATATCCTTCTACCTAACATATCCAACTGAACTCATTCTTATTACAGATAAACAGTTCAGGCATAAACATTTGACCCATAAATAACCGTAGTATCACGCTTCCGATATAAATGAACAGGCCTGATTTAAACTGGATTGAATAGATACACACATAAGCAAGCAAAAAGAACATATCACGTTGGTATTGTCAACTTGTAATTAGTTAATATCAACTACACATGTGTAGCGGGTACGTGTTATATGCAGTGTTGTTGTTGGATTCAAGCCAATCTTATCTTGTGTTATATGCAAATACAAAATTATATACATTACATTACATTATTAGAAATACCGGTATTGGGACCGAATAAAGTGGTCTTAATACGTAATAGCGGGGCGGTCTCATTATCGGAACCGGCGACCATTGAAATAAAGAAGGAAAATATCGGGACCAAGAAAAAGTGGTCGTATTATGCGGACGGTCGTATTATCGGGACGGTCGCATTATGGAACTTTAATGTATTAACAAAACAATACACGTTTTATTTGTTTTAGATTTGAATCTACACCTGAATATCGAATTACAAACAGGTAATATCACAAAACCACACATATTATATGGCTACAAATAAAACATCAAGGCAATTATAAACACGCATCAAAAAAGAAACTATGTAAAACTATTGAAAATGTCGCAATGCGCTTACTGGCCTCTGATCCATTCTGAAAATATTCGCAAAATCCTTAAGCTTAATCTTAAGTTTGATCTATTTATCCAAGTATCTCATATAACTATTTATTTATTAATTTACTTCGGAAAAATGTTAAGCACGAAACAAAATTAAGATACACAATTGTTGTACAAAGCCTCTTCTTTTTAGAAGGAAAATATACTTTCTTAGAATAATTGTGCATTTACATGATCTTTTCGTCAATGTTTTTGGGTACATCTGGGAAAATCAGTACGCTGAATACAAAATTGTTTTCTTAAATATAAAACACAATGCATCAGTATAAGCAAACATGGTTTGTTAGATGCCTACACAACAGTAAGGTGTATCACTATTCTAATCTTAAAGTGGTTTACAGAACTGAATCATACTTTAAATGCATTATTGATATGATATTGTTCAATTTACGTCATGTTTAGCTGCGTGTAGAAGTTGATCGCACGAATACATGATATAACAAGGCAGACACTAAGGCATTTTAAGGAAATTTAGAACTTTAGATTTTGTTTTCTTTGTGAAAGTTGTCCTGTAGACGAATTTGGTTTCATTTTGATAAGACCACTATACACGGAATTAAATACACAGAGAACGATTTTAATGATCCGTGTATTCAGTGGGTCTTGATCAGGTAAACAATGTCAGCTGTAAGCTTTAAGATGTATTGTTAAATATCTGTGATATATTCTGTTTCATGATTCGTCCATCATATTGAACGTTGCTATGACATTGTGTTCTATGGTTACATTATTATTGTATGCTTGTGCGAGTGTCGATGGTCATTTATTTTACATTTGAGTACTGAATATTCATTCGTAACAACACGCCATACATTTACACAGAAACATAGCATTATAAAAATAAATTTATAATTCGTCCTATATCATAATAATTTAATAATTCGTCCTTACTGCGTCCTAAACGGTCAAATTGAGGAGGACGCCGATGGTTGCATTGAGAAGGCCAATGATTGTTTCTATTTTCTAAAATAAATCCAGATTTCGGTCACAAATCACACCGGGATCATGTTCTCTGCGATCTGTGCATTTACATGGAATCCCTATTGTAACCTTACTGCGTCCTTGGAGTTTCTGTTGAGTCTGTACTGAGTCCCTAGGGTGTCCTTCGAGTTCCTACTGCATTGTTACGGCGACCATTTAGGCGATCACACGGCGTCCTGAGTAAGGACGCCGAACTTCGTCGTTAACTTTGAACAAAGTCATCCTGCGTCCTTATGTGTCCTTGGGGTCCCAGTGGCGTTCTCTTGCGTTCTCATCAAGGCGTTCCTGTCGCGTCCCGGGCCATCCTGGTGTGACGGGGTATTGGACATCGCCATTTTAGAAAACAAAGTTCTGGTAAGTGGCGTCATAACATGAACATGACATTGGAATTCCTCGAATTTTAGCTTGACTCTCACAAGTATTTTACTCTACTAATTGCTTAAAGAATTTGAGTCTTTATTGAGAATCTTTATGGTATCACATGTCGTGAAACACCCTTTACACCCGTGTAGTGCTTATTCTTGTAAAGTTTCAAAAAGTCCTTTCTTGTCACTGTGTTTCTTACGTGAATATGATCGTATCAATCACAATAGTGTGTTGCTTTCTAGGTGTTGCGTATCAAGTTTGCTGTAGTGGTAATGGATCAAATATAGGCAAACGGTATGTCAAAGTTTCTTTAAATATTAATTGTGTTATTCGCTAACATTAAGTGTTTAACTTAAAACTACAATGTCGTTTGCAGTGTGGGTATATTTTACAATCAGTATAATTATACAACCACTTTCCAAATATTTAATGTATTTTTATCTTGTCTGTATGGTTGTTACGAAGTGAATGCTTACTACAACTTAAGTGATACAAGCTTGAGAGTAATTCCAAACCTTGTGCAATTCATGAAATAAATTCATAGTTGATAATCATAAATGATTTAAGCTTGATAACTATTACTTTTAAATACATGTGCAATTATGCTTGCCAATGCTTAAATATTTTTTTCTTCTGAAAATGTCAGCTTATCTCTCATCATCACCAGTTGGAATTATATCTGTATGCCAAGATGAAAATGTTAATCTTGCAGGTGATACTAGTTTCACAAATAATTTCGTTTTCAAAATAAATGGTATGACTATTCGGCCAAGTATTGGGAGATTCACTGAAGCAGTTATAAACAGCGCCGTTTGTGTTCTAACTATACATAGTACTTATATGGCAACATGTGAAGTAAGCCAGTTTTTATGTCTAAGTGTAATTTATATCAGAGCAAGAAAGTGAGTGTGACCGTGAAACGTAAGTTGTTTGTCATGTTAAACATCTGATAGCTTTCAATGTCTATCTTTTTTATCGTCTGTGAGTTTATCGTATGTTCCATTTGGCTCGAAAGGTCTTTTGTTAACACAGCTAATTCAGACGACAATTGCTAATGGTAAACATTAAGAAATATTGACAATTTATATATCCATACTATAGCATGTTTTGTATCTTCAAATGAAGGGCATGATAGGCTATTCTAGAAATTATTTCCGTTAAAGGGATATTATTATTTTTGACATTTGATATCAACTAAGCACAAAACAATATTTTTTTTGACAATGTCGAAAATGCAGTTGTATTAATAATCAGCAGAATAATACTTGGATCTTGAAAATGTTTGTAATAACTAGGATGTTTTTTATATGGTAACTGCACTATTCATAATATACATGTATGGACAAAGATGCTTTCTGTCGTAATGAGGTTGTAAATAATAATGTGAAACCGAAATGCTCAGTTTTGCCTTTGGTTTGGTTATACAGAATATATTGGGATTTTAATATAGTCTCCGAATTAATGTGAACTAGTTGCAACGACAAAATACAACGTCGCATAGTGTCATATAAGACGACGCATGTTAGGTACTCGTGTGACAAGCAACTCACCATCATAATAACATCTGTGTTGAACATTTTCATGCATTATTCTTTTACTAATTTAAGCGCTTATTCGGAAAGTATCATTTTCACAAACTAAACGAATGGAACCTGGAATTAGAGAATGCAAGACAGGGAATTTTACATGTTCAACATCATGCGACTCCATCCGTTAAATGGAATGTACGTGACAGAGACAATATCAAGTTCATTGAAAACCAAACAGAGTGTCTACCTAGTACCAATTCAGCGACATCAATACTTACATATATGGGGAATTGTCTAAACAATGGATCATACGCTAACTGTGCTGCTAGCAATGAAAATCGACACCCTGTTTATTCTAGCAATACAACATTGATTGTAAGTCCAAATAGTCACTTTTTAAGTTCTTATTTGCATGTAAGAAATAATCATGTGTATCTATTAAATGTCGTCTCAGGAAATTGTGTGCAACATATACTATTATGTTGCTTGTGACTAAATGACCATCTAACAATTAAAACAAAATCGTCATCATACAAGTTTATGCCTGTCTAGATTGAGCAGTCATGTCACATCAATATACAGTGTATTATGTACATTTTATATCATCATCAAATTATAAGATTTAATTATTGAGTTACAAAACTTAAACATAACTCTTATTCTTTATTTTGTTGATCACTGAATGTTTGCATGATTCATTTGCAGACCCTCCAGGAAATATGATGATAAGCGGTGGTTCAGGAAATGAATACAGTGTCATAGAACACACAGGAGGAACATTAACTTGTACTGTTAATGGAGGAAACCCACTTCCTTCATTATCATGGAATTGTAGCTTTGCTAATGTTGACAGACAGACGTCAGTACTAAATATTCCGAGCACAATTTCATTGAACGCATCAAGTGATAATCCAAGGACGTGCGGGTGTATTTCAAAGCACCCTCTTTTATATCAGCCAGACGTGGTATTGAAAGAAATCAATGTATTATGTAAGTATTACTACCGCACGATTGAACTTTATAAATCAAATTACACATATGAATGTTATGTGCTAGGACACTTCTCGCATTTGCATTCGGTCGATAGAATACAGTGAAAATATAAAGATCAAAGGACTACGCTACTAGAAAAATACTTTATCATTCAATTTGAGTTTTAAGTTTCCTCTTATCATACTGCGGTCTCTTGGTAAAACAACGTATGTAAAAAACGTCCTGTACACAACAATGCATGTTACAGAGAATGTTCGCTGGACTCTATTTATAGTCATTTGTGCTTATAACCTTAATAGTTTTAGATCCACCATTGTTAGCTACTCTGTCAAATGTCAACGTAATCGAAAACTCGTCTCTGACCGTAGTTTGTTATGTAAAGGATTCCAATCCAGAAGTTAATGATGTCAACTGGAAAAAGCAAATTCGAATAAAGTGTTATCAATTTGAAACAACTTAACATTGTCCGTACACATGGTGACGAAGGAAAGTAAAGGGTCATACATGGAAATGTCACAACTGGAATGTACAGAAATCAAGTCTATTTGGACGTGTTATGTAAGTTAGCTCTGAAATACAGTTATATACAGTTTATATTTTTAGCATTTTAGATCCGCCACGCGTAGAAGGCATCAATAATGTCAGTATACGGGAAGGAGAATCAATAGACATAACGTGTATTGTATCGGAAGATAATCCATAAAGTGGATCAGAGGCCTGGATAGTAAAATGTGGACAACAAGGCAACTTAACATTACAAGCGTCAAGAGAACTGATAGCTCAACATACACACGCACTGCCTGGAATGTTATGCATCCTACTAACCGTTCATCAGAAAATGGAACACACAGTAGGATGTTAACACTTGATGTTAAATGTTAGTATTCTAAATCATTTTATCATGATTAGTATTGTATATGTATGCATTCATGTATTTGTTTATCCGAAGGAGATATTATGACAATTGGGATATATCAACAATCAATCTATGTCTAATAATCGGCTAAGCCAAGATAAAGGGTAACTCCTCAGTCTCACATATGGTAATTTTGACCCCATCAAATTGCAGAATATTTTATTGTATTATAATGATACATTCATTGGGCACAAAAATCCAAAAGGATTTAGATATGTCAGGTAAAAAAAAAAGTTATGTATGGTTATATAGATGTTCCCATTGGAGCCTACGGACTCTACATGGTAATGCATAACACCACAAGAATGGTTTTCTTTATTTTATTTGAGGCAACATGAAAAATGTACCAGTTCATTAATAGTATAAAATGTAAAACCAAGGTATGTTATGATTATTTTTGCTATTTCTAAGTTTATATAAAAACAATGAGCATTTTACAAATAAGTGTTGTCTATATATATACAGGTCTTTGGTCAACATGTCATGTTTGTCTTGTTTTGGGAACTTGTTTAGGGGCTACGGACTCTACACCAAACAAACATCTTCTCCCATCAGATGACAAAAGCCAATTGTTTGGTTCTAAGTAGTCTTTTCATTTCATAAAACAGCTTACTTCAGTTTAGTATTAACAGAAGAAATGTAACTAGACAGACAGTTGTTTATTCATTTTTGCCATTGAAAACTGTTGCACTTTTGTCTTCACTGTCATCTATTACTGCTATTAAAAATGCATTTCGAGCAGCATCAACTTTTGCCTTGTGAAGATACTAGAGGTCACATTTTAGTTAGATTTTCACAAAACTGGGTCTGAATGTTTGTATTGACAAAATCTTGGACAAATTCAATAATGCATCATTAGGGGTCAAAAGGTCAAATTTCATGAAAACCTTGTGAACACTTTATCTTTAGGTCACTGTTTTGATCGGATTTTCATGAAACTTATCAGAATGTTTGTCTTATTAATGTTAGTTTGGACAAGTTTAATAATGGGTGATCTATGGTCAATTAATAGGTGTCCGGGCAAATATTAGGAGAACCTTGTTAACACTGTAAATTTCACAGTTTCAATTGGATCTTCATCGAACATTGTCAAGATGTTTGTCTTAATGATACATAAAACAAATTAGAACATTGGTTTTCTAGAGTCAAAAACTAGGTCACCAGGTCAAATCTGACGTAAGAACCTATAATGTTGGCGCTCTAAATGTCACAGTTCTGATTTGATCTTCACTAAACTTTGACGGATGAGAATTATCGTTTTAATAATATGTACTAATATATAATGTAGGACAAGATCGAACATTGGTCATCTGGGGTCAAACACTAGGTCACTAGGTCAAATCACAGAAAAACCTTTATAACAAGACTTCATGACACAGGCTCAAGATAATAATGTTAAAATCAGTAACCTATGATTGTCATGTGAGTAATAATGGTCCTCTTGTTCCAATATTGCCTATTTTTCAAGCATTTTCTATTCAATGCTTTTATTTCAGTATTGTTCCTGTTAATATTTACAGCCTCTGCTTGGGCTAGTGCATTTCTTGTGTTAACTCTTATACTTAATACTGACAATTTGTTTTGATTTTTCACATAATTTGAAAATGAATGGCATTTGCCCAATGATAAAACTTACATCTTTTGTAAGTGTAGAGTCCGTAGGCCCAATGCAAGTAACTAAAACTATGTGAGTGCATTAAATAATATATCTTATAATGCATACTATGCACTATTTGTTCTATTCAGTGGATACAGGGCAGCATCAAAAGCATTTTGAATGTTGAAACTTCTAATGTATCTGATAGAATATGGAACAGAACTACATTTTATTTTTGAAAATTTCGTAATCTACTTACAATTTAACATTTTCTTCCATTGAATGAAAATACTTATTGACATAAAGTATTCAGATGAATATATGTTTAAGAACCAATATGAATCTGTGAAGTTTTGCACTGAAACTATGTGAAAAAAATAGGATTAAAAAGAAATATTTTGGGGCTACGGACTCTACAGGGCTACGGACAACAATGATCTGTTAATATTTTTTTTAAAGTTCTTCTCCTGTCTCAATTCTTTTTCTGCATTAAGTATATGGAACAAACTAAAAACAGAAAAGGTAACAAAACTGTGATAAGGATTCTTATATTCAGCCAGTATACATTTCAAAAGTGGGCCACGGACTCTACATAACAATGACAATATTCAGTTGTTGTTTTATCCAAAAAAATGTCCTCTGAAAAACTTTCTGTGCATTTGAAAATTTATTAGTATCTCTTAATGTTCAAATAGTTATACATGTGAAATAAAACATTAACATTGTTTTAGAATCTGTCAAATTTGGCAAGGTAAAAATCTTACTCGCATAACGAAGGTACATGTTTACTCATTTATGATTATTTTCTTTAAAAAAGCTTTAATGTAAGTACTGTAAAAAGTAGTCTTTACCTGAACCCCATTCAAACTTGGAAAACACACCAAAATAGATGTAACTAACAAAATATTTTCAAACCAACTGGTGAAAAAAACAAACTCCGCGAGACTCCAAAACAGTGTAAAAATAGCATTTTTTAGTTATATTTTCCCAAATAATTTGGTAAATGCTTATCGAACATGTATAAAAGTATAAATCATTAGAAAGGTCTCGAACTGACCAGTTTGAAAAAAACTACTCATCATTCAATTTAAAGTGTAGTTTGCTAAATATTTTGTTATAACATTGGCAAAATTGAACGGTTCCATTTATCTTGGCCGAGCCGAATGTCAAAATTATATCTTAAATGTTCTAGACGAAACGTCAGCGTCAATGCTTCTGCTGGAAGACGAAATTTTTATTTGCCAGAGAATATTACATTCGATTTGGTTTGTCAAGCTGATGATACTCCTTTACCTAATATGACCGTCTTGTTTATGAACAACACATTGAAGCACAAAACATCGTCTCAATTGGTATCAGTTTACAAATCAGCCTCCTGTACAGACCGCGGTGAATATACATGTCAAGCTTCTAATAGGAACTGTCAACTTCCAACAAGAAGTACCAACATATATGTCTTGTGTGAGTTAATAGCTTTCTCATTTATTGCAGTACATCATAAACTTGTACGATTTGTTTAGTAAACTTTAATTATGATCGCAACGCTATACCTGCGCATGATACTTTTTGGTATTTGATATGTGCCCTTTTTATGGTAATCAAACGAAACGTTTAGTATTTTTGTACGAGTATTATGAAAACGTAGTCCATGGGACAAACTTATAAACAAAGCTATTTAACATTAACACGCATCTTTTACGGACGTATAAGCTTAATACAGGAGCAACTTTTAAAATTCTAGTACTGTAATCAAACAATGAGTAATTGCATTATGTCTCATTATGAATCAAGTATGAAATGGAAA
Organism: Lutraria lutraria; assembly: GCA_964023205.1. Classification (NCBI taxonomy): domain Eukaryota; kingdom Metazoa; phylum Mollusca; class Bivalvia; order Venerida; family Mactridae; genus Lutraria; species Lutraria lutraria. Next base: position 33,436,989 of record OZ026847.1, read on the forward strand.
TATATTACCACTTCTGCTCTATATGCCCGTTTCAATTAAGGTCCACCAAGACGTAATCCAGAAGCGAAAGATAAATTGATTGCTGCAGGTGATGTAATTGAAAATGTTACGTTCAGCTATACAGCATTAGCATATCCATATCCAATATTTACATAGTACAGACATGGTTCACTCATACATATCAACGATCCACGTACAATCATATCGACATCCATATTCCACGTAGAAGAAAAAGGATTTCGGTCTGTTTATGATGCATGCAGCAAATGATATTAGTTCCATTGTTGAAGTGTTTGAATAGAGACCACAAGATTAAGTATTGAGATTATCTCGATAACGATACTCTATTAAGTTTTATCTAATTGGTTTGTACGAAGTGGGTCTGTTATTTGACAATGTTTGTTTCACAATGTGTTTATACCAACATTTTTCTACCTCGAGTTCAGACACAGTGCATACATTCACAGGCTAAAAAAGAAAGAAAATCAAATTTAGTCGACGAATCATTCAAGTGATGGAAACCTAAGTCATTACGATTCAATATTCCACGCTTTCGTCGATTTCGCTTCTCAGCTGCCATGATCGCACAGTTTAAACGCCGTACCATTTTCGTGCCGTTTCGTCTCAACGATTGGTCAAAATGGGAGGTGTGGCAACCTTCAACCTGAGCAGTAATTTTGCCAAAGAGAGTTTGAATCGTCAAAAAATGAATCGTAATGCCTTAGGTATCCATCATTTGAATGATTCGTCGACAGTGAGTGATAACAAATTTTATTCTCTTTCGATTTACACCGGAGTGGGTATGACATCAAGAAGGAATAAAGAAATTTACTTTGTAGCTAATGAAAACAAACTTAGGTCACATCGATGGCGAGAGATACTTTTTGTAAGTTGAAGGGCTTGTTGCTCCAGTTCAGAGCAATATATGGATGTAAGAGTGGATGGTGGTTAAAGAGAAACTATTTCTGCGTCGAATAAGATCAGACATTTAAAAATCGGTTCAGAATTGTTACACCAGGACCTTGATGAACATGACCGGTGTGAATTCTGAGCCCAGGAGTTCTATACCTTTACTGTATAATATATATATGGTGAAAAAAATTAATTCTCTTTTGAAACTTTATTTTGCTGTTATTACACGCCGGTAGCCTGTGCATACATTATGCGTCAAGTCGTTTTGTAACAAGTGGTTATTTCGATGTATGGCTATTGTCTTATGTTTTTATAGAGACAAATTCAAGTACTTCACAAGATGTAACATGGATTGTAGTTGGTACAATCTGTGGTGTGGTTGTGTGGAATACTTCTGTCTGTGAACATCTATCGTAGAAGGTATACTATAATTATTTCCTTAATTATTCAATACGTTTGGTATATCAAACCAGTCATTAGATATATATCGGCATGTAATTATTCGTTCAAATCGTTTTGTTTTCCAAAACATTAAGCTGGGAAATAAAAACCTTAACATTTTCAAAATGCAAACGTCGGCTGACATTGTTGTACTAATATACATACATGTTTTGAAGGTCTGGTAACGCAAGTGAATTTACAGCAGCTGAACAAACGCAACCCAACTTACCTGTCCCTTACGAAAATTTAAAGATTAATCCAATAACAAACGCATCCCAAGGAAATCAGAATGAAGTAACAAATGATCGATTTTCGGAAGCAAATATAGGTAGGTTTTATTTTTTTAATGTATAGATCTCATTTGACATCAACAATGAGACTTATCTTATTGCTGCATGTTAGTGATTCCAAGACTTAACAATAACATGCGATTCTCGTGCATTTAAAACATGTTCCCGGTCTGATGCCAATTGTGCTCCAAATATCATTTCAAGTAGACGTCAATTGACTTCGTTACTTGCAAATTCGTTACGAATGAGAATTAACACATATACCATAATATGTGACAATATGACCTCTTGAAGATATTCCGGGAATGAGCTGCTGAATTCAAATTTACCAATTTTATTATATTCTTACATTGATATTTTGGTACATTTCAGATCATACGTATGAAGATCTTTCGCCTCAAGATAACGGTATGATGATTACTAAGTGATTCGTTTGACATCAATCAATTGCTGTTTATTTTCTTTATATAGTTTGTTCATGTCTTATATACAACGTATACTAGTATATGATACAGATTGCAAGCACAATAGTGGTCAAGCAATTAGTGTACACGGCTTGTAAGTGAATAATTGTTGTGCTTTCGAAATTTTCAAAACGGTTTATTATATTTAATACATCGATTAATCATAAAACCTTCAGGATTATCGGCTCGACTGTTTTTTTGGCGTTGACGGAAGTGTCCGTCCGCCTAGAACATTCAGCTATGGTATAAAAATCGGCCAATTGTCAAATAAGTCGCGCGTTATTCACGCAACTCTATTCAACCATAGAGAATTATTTATTGATTACTACAAATACCACACATCACCATCCTTCAGTTGATCATACGAATCCCACAATGTAATTAATCACAAGCACACCTTGAAAACAGAACATAAAAAGCCAACAAAGCACAAGTCAAATTTCATACCGTGACTTACTAATAATAATTACATACTTGCGTTATAATTTCAGGTTCTAAAAATACATACGATGCTTTACATATATAAAGTTGACTGTTCATCAAATGCTTTGGAAAGGACAATTATCTCATGTTCTGAACATCTTGCTTCATCGGCTTCAAATAAAAAGCATGTGCCGTGCATTTACTGTTGTCTTTTAAGTTCAGACGTATACTACAAATGTATTTAAGATAAACGAGTTCGGACACAACAACTTTTTACCAATACCGTATCCGAAATAGAAGGATTTACTGTTAAATACATGTAGTTCAACTATTGCAGAATTGTAGAAAAAAACCATCTGATTATGTCTTAAGTCTTGAATAATGGCATAAACGAGGAACATTAACTGCACGTACTTGGGGAATCAAACAAACACTTGCGGATCTTATACAATTGTGTATAATTAGGGCTGTAACGAATATCCGAACTCTCGGGAGCCCGCGATCCATGACTTAAGTCCGGACACAAATATTTGGATACAACAAGAACTTGAATGAAAACAAAAGCAATTTTCAGTATCTGGATTTATAGCATGTACTTGGGGGAAATCGCAAAATCCATTCATAAAACTGCGTATAGCGATAAAATCGGAGTATCCCGAAACATTTGTCTGGGTCAACGCTATAGTACGGTCAATCAAGAAAATATGCGGGTACATGCCGATCGTATTTAATTAGCATTAATTTCCTTTTTCTTCTTTTTTTTTGAAATTGAGAAAATGTTCTGTTAAATTGATTTTTTAAAAGTAAAAGTTATAAAAGTTCTTTTGAGATGTTTTACATTTCATGGTAGAATGTATATGGATTACTATGATATGGTCTTTGATAATGTTTTATTGTACATGTATATAAATAAATAGGTATGAGCAAGTAATAATACAAAATGATTTAACGATATAAAGCTCAGAAGGTTCGCAAACCGATCTGCGTATTGCATTGTCGTTTCGCGAACCAGTTCGTCTCGCAGGTGGGCTGACAATACACAGCCCTAGTATGTATTGATATATACGTACCATATATATGTACGTAATTATGCCAACATTCATGACTACAAATTCAAACGACTAAAATCATACATGTTTAAGCAAATAGATGATTGGTAAAGGCTGATAAAATACACTCGCAAGCTCCAGAATGGTGTATTGGTATACATAATTCACATGTACCATAAAAATATGATATTTACATTCAATAAAAAGCTAACTGTCCCTTAAATTGCAACATAATTAATTTCATCGTGTATCATATCATTAGTATGATATATACTAAAGTACATAAATTGCAATATTGAATTTTGGATGGGTTCTGTGAGTTTTGATTCAATCGACGAAAGGTTTGACGATCCTTATACTTTCAAAACACAAAATGGAAAATTTACGGATGCTCTCGAAGTTTGTCGGAGTCGATTTCTAATCGGAGATGCTAATGTTATTTATAAATTTCCACTGAGCGGTATATAGTATGATGTCCTTGACATATATAATATGTCTGACGAGGAAACCAAAATCTTCATATATGGATCTTAAGAATACACAACACTATAGACAGGTCATACTTGACAGTACAATTTGTATTTCGTATTGACAAGAAGAATGAGATGCAGAGCCACGTTTTAAGAACTGCTTGAATTTATCCCTTTGATTTTTTGCATGTATATAACATGCAAACAAAGTCCAACAATACAACTCTCAATTGTTCAGTTATCTCAACACATGAGCGTATATAATGTTATAAAATATTGAAGTCTTGATCCGGGTGAATAAAACAATGTCATTTTGCAAGCATACGATGGCTTATTAACTTCTTTTTAAATTCTCACACATAACTTTAGCATCTGAAATGGTAATACACCAAGTTAAATTGTAATACAACACATTATCAGATAGTGTTACAAAACATTATTTTACCTTTGCTTTACTAGAAAATGAATTATACATTCCGCAAGAAGCGACTTATATATTTGTACGTACCAGCGTTGCTTTTGACGGTCAATGACGAGTACTCGTTTTCCTTTCCTGAAAAAAATGAATGTTTTTGCCAAAAAAGGATACAAAAAAATATTGTTTCAAAATCATTCTGTAGTTTCTATTTGAATAATCAATCATACTATAAAGTATCATACTAGCACTGTCTTTCTGACATGAATAACACATTGTTTATTCAAGTGCAACTATACGAACATTTGTGTCAATCTCCACCATTGGGCATTTTATATATTGTTTACCTTAGGTACACAGGAACGTTTTTTATCATTATTTATCAAATGATGGGTTTAAGTTGGTCATACAATGTACAGAAGATTAAGCGTAATACAAATTATAAATCAAACACTCATAAACTGTACCAAGCATTATTTAGATAATAGATTTATCAAAACAAAAATGATTCGATTATTTCAAACTTCATTACAGTTTTTACGTCACAAAATATTACATATTAAACATTATCATACCATTATTTCTTGCTGATAACCCTTCATACGTATGATCTGAAATACCGCAAACTACCAATATAAGCGAATCATATAAAATACAAACATTAGAATTACGCAATTTCATAAAATTACAGTTGAAATGACCTAAAATAAGTCAACAATTAAAATTCAAGGACAGATAACTAAAAAAGAGATCAGTGACCCCCCTTTTCTCTCGCTTAATATGTTCTGTTATCATATACTATTGTCATTCGACATTTAAAAAAAATATTGATCAGTTTTCTTTTTGCCTATATGCCTTTATGTGAAAAATTTAACGAACTGTGGCAAACGATTTTAAATAAAATCGACTAATTGACATTGGTATTCATCCAAATTAAATTGCTTGTATACATAACAGATGTTTGGTTATCGGTTGACAGTTCTAGAAATTATGCTACAAAGTGAACGTATTTGATACAGAAAAACCTTAGACACGTACCGACATCTGTTTCCGAAAGCCGATTACGCGGCGTTCCATTATGACTTTCCGGAGGTTCACTGGGTATTGGGTCAATCTTCAAGTTTTCATAAGTCACGGGGGAAGTAGACGGGGTCTGTTGTTCAGATGCTGTGGATTTACTTGTATTAACAAACCTGCAAGAAAGGCATTTTTTCACAATATCTCTATATTAGCTAATGCGTTTAATATACATAAAGTAAGAGTAAATGTTCGCACAAAACTTACATAACCACACATATAAATCTAAAATCATACATGAATATTGCCAACGTTTTTATGATAATGCTATTTAGTGAAAGAACTTCATTACGTAATCGTAACAACTTCTAAATTCTACAAACGTTACAAAAACATCCACTACTTCCCCACTTTATTATTCATTTATGTATTTGTCCACTGTGTCCATAACAAATATCGTCTACATTGATATATCTAAAATGTGCAGCAACTTAGACACATTACCTATATTATATACTATATAAATTGATAACAATCATGGTAATTTGTTAGGAAATACCGTCTTTTGAAGATGATAACACCAATGATAACACCCAGTATTAACAGAACACCTGCTACTGAACCGCCAATTGCACCAGCAATAGCTGAAGAACTTATTTCTTCTGTATTCTTCTCTGTAAGTTCTTAAATATCAATAATATCACAATAATTCTTATTTTCAAATGGCATGTTGCAATATTTGTTGTCACTTATTTTTGTCCGATTCACTTTTGCTTCGCTTATTTTTTCTGAATATGTAATAGGTTAGCGGAAAGGTTACACAAGATTTTGCATCAATGTATAAAATTGAATTTCAAACATAATGTTTGGTAAACCAAGTTACATTAACTTTTGTGACATGATCGCGTAATAGAATAATCTTATCTATGTTTGATTGACCGTTATAAGACTGATCGAATAATGTTTTTTTAGTATTTTCAACAACTCACGTTCATTTGTTCTAGAAGTCAATGAAACATTAGATTTCGATCTCCCAAATATGTTAAAGGCATAAAGTATGACTTCATAAGTTGTATCTGATGTCAGACCAGTTATATTGCAGCTTATATTCTCTTCACCAGTATCAGTAACATTAATAATTTGCCATGTTCCATCTGGATGTTGTCTGTACATTAACGTGAATGTTTGCTCAAGTCCATTGTTAAACCCAGGTGTCCAGGCAAGTGTTATAATTGATTCAGAAGTGGTGGTGTTTATTTGTTTGAAGTTTGTCGGTACTTCTGGCACTCCTTTAATGTCAAACAGATTTCATTATATCAAAATGTTAATGCGTTATAGTCCGTAGACATTGGGAATTCGATAAGACAGTGAAAATTAATGCACAGACTGTACAAGATTGTCTTTAGGACATTTTGAAGGAAAACGTGTGTCATAAATCGTCTTGTTATGTATGCTCCTAAAATTATAATTAAAACCTTGTATGTTTGGTTTAACTATATTTACATTTAAACCCCCATTGTAATAGGGTTAATAAAAATAAGATTTCGAAAACATTCAAATATATTACCTTGTGGTTTTAAATGAAACTTATCAATATTTGAACCAACATTATTTGTTGCATTGACCATATATTGTCCAAAATCGTTTTCTTCTACGTGAATTATTGTAAGATTTGTCTGTAGAGTAGATGACGATATACTTGTACGTAGATCGTTTGAATCTATAGATGAACCATCACTGTACCATGTAAATGTAGGATATGGATATGCTAAAACCGTGTAGCTTAAGGTTACAGTATGGTTGATGGCACTGGTTACATTGTATTGCATAATCATTGTATCATCCTGTCGAGGTTTACCTTAAACAAATATTTACTTATTAAACTGTCTAAATCGTGATAACAGTATGCAATTATTTCTGAATTTCGTACATGCATTAATTAATAAATAAATTAATCTAGGTTTTAAAAGGAGAAGTACTATATATTGTATATATTACAGGCCTTACATTGTTGCTAAATTATATAAATTTGTACTTACATCTGACTAATAAATCAATTTGACGATTTGAAGGTTGTTTGTTGAATGTATTATTTCCATGACAACTGTAATGCTCAGTTCGTCCAGTACAAGACGATATTGTATTATAAAACAATTCATTTGATCTAGAACTATTCACTACAGCTCCGATGTCATGAATTATTCTTACATCAGCAGTTGGATGACTTTCTAGTTGACATACAAATATAAGTGAAGTATTTTCTTCGACAACAACACTGATATTATGTTCAAAGCCTCGTATGTAGAAGCTGGTAACGTCTGCCTTGACTTGAAAGTTAAATGTTTGCTTGAAACAATGTTAGTGTGGTCATTTACTTATCTAATCATGCTTTTATTAGAGATTGATATCGTACAATGTCACAAAATGGTACATCTTTTAGAGGTATAGCATTTTTCATTATGCTAATATAACTCAATAAAATACAATATCTACTATGTATACTCTCTATACTAGTACCGACTCCTTTATTTATAATTCCTTTATACGAAAACACAACAATTACAAATATAAATGTAGGAACAAACTAGTAAGCAGAAGTACTAACAACTTACATTGGACAATTAAGGTAAAATTCCCGATTCCTCTTCCTATCACTGTTGTTCCGTATGCACGTTTCATGACGTTGGTAGCATCACAGGTATATACTGAAGCATCGTGTCTGGATACATTACGTATAAGAAGTTCAGAGGTGCTCCAAATGTTACTGTCAACTGATCTTCTCCATGTAATATTTGTAGTTGGTGGATTTCCATGTACAACAGTACAGTTGTATCTTAGCATCATACCTTCCTCTTTAAAGATTGTTTTGAATTCCAATGGAATATCAACAGACGGTGGATCTAAAATCATTCGATAACAATATATAAACACTTATATATATATATATTACACGATAAAAGTGTAATTTGGTAGAAACCTAGAAAAATGATTCGTTGCCAACTACAGTATAAACATATGCGCAATCTGGATCAATTCATGTATCACAACACTGCCCATTCAATATTTTGAGTTTCATATATTGATTTGAATTAACAGTCATTATAATAGAGTATGTACAAACCATCTGAAAATAACGTTTTTAAATGAAACGATTTTCTGGCAGAAATGCCAAAATTTCAATTGAATGTTAGCAGTTTCCAATCGTCAACTTAGTATGAGATAAGACAAACGTTAGTGTTCGTTAACGGATTTTATCTGATGAAACAAATATGACTTAAAACAACAGGATCAATAAATATTGTCATACATAAAACGTTTAAATAAAGAGATTCGTCTGTACTGTCTATTACATCATCTTGACATGATGGCTGCATGATGTAGTTTACTATACAAGTGTATATAGCATCATCAGCACGTGAAACATTTGGTATTGTTAATACCGCATCTAATACGTTATGTTTGTTTGATTTCCATTGTACCATAGTGGTCGATCCATTGACAACACAACGCATAGTTACACGATCTCCCTCGATGACATACAAATCTTGCATTTTTTCTATAACAGGGGGATCTGAAATAAAGTCTGGCTTATATGAAAGAGTATAGTTTCCGTTGTTTCAGGAACACATCTTTTAATATATTATATTGCTCTGATTTGGGATTCATTTAAAAGAGCTAGTGATTTGGTTGTCATCGTAAAATTATTTTTGTAACCTGTCCTGTCAGTCAAACTCTAAAACTCTTAATGAAGAATAATGTAATACAGCATAAACTGCAATTCAACACAAAGGGGAATCAAATATGTCACCCACCGTTTTATGATAAGATCTCAATAAGAGAATATGTATTATATTGTACCAATTATATTTATTACGAACTGTTCCAGTTAGAAGCATACATGGTACAAAATTAGTGTACATCAATATCTAAAATATTGTAAACTAAATCAATATTCACACTCACATTTATTAAGAAATATCTTGAAGAAATATTGCTAACAAAATGAAGAAGGAATCGTACTCACAAATAACAGCTATATTCACAGATGTTGAAGTAGTTCCAGCAACATTTGTGGCGTAACATGTACAAGATTTATCGTTTCTTAGATTCAGTGATAATATTTGTGTAACCTTGTCGTTCACAACTTGTGTTGTCCATTGTTTCTTAGAATTACAGTTCCAAGATAATCTTGCTATTGGATTACCACCGGTTACAGTACATGTTATGTTACTTTCTTTGTTTGCAATAACTTTATAAGTATCGCATTGACCGCATCCTATGTCTGGGTAATTTGCAGGATCTGTAATCATTAAACAGTCATTGGCCAAAATACATTAAATGATGAATGGCAGTGAAAATTACTTAATATAAAAAGATAGTATCATGAAGTGATCAATATTACATAATACCAGTTCAATTAAATATAATTTGCTGCATTAATTAGTTCTAAAAATCAATGTTTCGTATCCTTGAATACAATGTGCATCTATTGAAAGCATTCATTAGACTTCAACCGACTCATAGAGTATGTTATATTGAATAACTACAATTAATACTTTTCGATTCATTCACTTAACGATATGATCACCAACGCATACTTACATGTAACATTTAGAAGAAGAGTTTCTACCGCTTGTGGGTAATGAATTATATTTATTGCGTTACATCTTATTTCCTGACCATTCATTGTTCTATTTATTGTCAGTGTTATGTCACTAATAGTTATATTGATATTATCTTGTAATAATGGATATACGTTTTCATGGGGGTCATGTAGGATCACATTGTCTAAATACCATGACATATTCGCCAGTGGTCTGCTGGGAGATGTTCTACATTGAAGCTGTATGGTTCTATTTTCTACGACTTCAAGCTTGTTGTTGCCCGTGTCATTCATTTTCACATCGATTACTGGAACTGTTGGTAAAATACAAATTGCGATCGGTTTCAAATATCACTTTTACGTATTATATCAAAGTTGCATTAACTATCATCTATATCATTTTATTAAATAAACTATAAAAATGTTATAAATATGTGCAATTTTCACATACAAATACTATTTGATATTGAGAGACACGTGTTTGTAGATTAATATTTCTTTACAATTTTCATGTACTTAAAACCAACTATATCAACCATAATATCTGTCGGGAAATTACTGTTGTCTGAATATGATAAATTAATTGTGCTGGTATATTTTTCTAAGACAGGAAATTATCTATGTTTTGTCTATCCATTATTCTATTAATGCATAATGTAAGTAATGTAGAGTAAACTAACCATTTACATGTAGAGTTGATTTGTTACTTTCTCTAATAACTGATGAACTGTCCGTTATTGAGCATCTCCACAGTCCATCATGCATATCTCTGCTCGTATTCATTGATGTTACTTCGTACTTATTATTTCCTTTACATACACATCTATATCGGTTTGATGTACAAAGACCGATTAGTTCACATGTGTTCTGTGTGTCGTCAATAATTACTACAGATTCGTTGTAAGTGGTTTGTATTACCCATTGAGAAAATGACAACCATGCACCTCCGGACACACTGCATGTAAATGTTGCCTGCTCGCCTTCCACAACAGTGACAATTGATGGTGACAATAAAACGGAATTATCATCTAAATATAAATGAGTTGTTATATTGATCCGGTTAAACGTGCATGACTATGAAATTATAAAACAATGGAATAACAGACATCTTAGCGGCGTGTGCGTATAAATGCACATGCTTCGAATAACAGTCACAAAGCAATTATCAGTACATATTTAGTTAGTTAGAGTTTCAGCACCAAAAACATTTATCATTGATTTTGATAATGAAATAGAGTTATCATGTAAATAAAACTGTGCGATAATATTATTTTTTTTTGTATACAGACACAATCTGCAGACTAAACTCAAACACATTTCAAACACAGCAATACATTTAGACGATCCTTTTCAAAAATGATTTCATTATAAGTTGGAAAATGAAAACCAAATGCTATAAACAAAATGGGTATTGCTTTTAGATAAGCGCAAACATTCGAAGAATATCAAGATATCTAATAAAATAGATCATGTACAATGAGTCATAAAATTTGAACAACATACATTTTTATACCACAAAAATAGTCATTTAAGTTTCAACTTTTCCAACTTCCTGATAAAAACATGTATATCAAAATAATATGCATCATTATCCTTTATCAATCTTTTTTTCTACATTAAGTGATTTATTTTAAATGGTATGTAATTAATGAAATATGAATAATTTGTTGTACTGTTCAAAACGTTGAGTAGAAAAACTGCAACTCTTAATCGTTAAATAAATTCAGTGCAACACTGTTAGTGATATGATTCGGATACGACAATTTTTGGATAAGCTTGTTGTCTAGTCCAACAATTAATTCCACCTTTCAGTGTATATGTAGTGCTAACTTTTATAACTAAGTCATTGGTTGTCCTGATCGTTACCTACTAAATACGATTATTATGCATGCAATATTATAACAGAATATAGCGTACACCGGTGATAGCGGGCATGCGTGCTGTTGCACTTTTGCTTTTGAGGAGACCAAATCACATCGGATCACATCTTTTGACATAGTTGCAATATGTGTTTCCAAAGGGTATCTTTTCAGACTATATTAGACAATAAGTATAGTTTTCTGGTATAGTTACAAAGTCGGTTCTAGGGGCGTGGGTGTTGACCACTCTTGAACAGATCCAATTAAACTGGGTATGGATTCAGTGTTATTATATTGTCTGGTCCTTTGGGATCATGGAATATACTCAATATTGGTATAATAGAGTTCAACTTAAGCCGGTGCCAGTTGTACATTCCATTACCACTCACAGACCTTATCTAACCGGGTCTGCTATTATATTTCTTGATTGTATTCAGAGCTTCCAAAGGATCTCCTTTCAGATTATATAAACTATCGCAACAATAGGTTTTATGTGCTTGTGTAGCGGCCGTAAAAATTCGCCCTTTACTTTAGTGTTGCCTGTGCTAGAGGCGTGAGTGGTGTTGCACTTTTCACTAACACTGATGAACAGACCCAAACAAACTGGGTCTGCTATTATATTTTCTTGGTTACATTCTGTGCTTCCAAAGGATTTCCTTTCATATTATATCGTTACATTTTCTGGTCCTTTTGGATCAAGGAGTATACTCAATTGGTATACTTAAGTTCCGCATATGCCGGTGCTAGGTTCCATTACCACTCATGGACAGACCCCATGAAACTGGGTCTGCTATTATATTTCTAGGTTGCATTCCGTGTTGCCAATGTATCTCATTTCAGATTATATGCCATCATAGTGTCTTGTTAGCATCCAGTGCTTGCATAAGTATTCTTCAGATTATACCAATATCCTGTATTTATCACAAGGCCATGAAACTAATATTTGCAAAACATAACACATCTAGTGACCGTCTTCATTCTCCAAAAGAGAATGTGTATAATCATCTCTACTTTTTGTATGGGAGACACTTTTAGCAGACAATGATTGCCATGAAATGCACCACATGTACATGTACATCATTGAATACGTATTTGTCACGAGATAATTTCGCCATTAATACGAAAGGACCGAAGGTAAAACGTACGCCTATTGATTTCTCTGCGAGTCTGAATCGAGCACCTTCCGAAATTCAAATTCGTTGCATTCGGCATTTTTTTGCTGATTTTGAATTAAAGCATTTACGCTAATTTGCACATTTCTGTGCGGTTTGTAAGTTTATTCTATTAAATGTTATCTACGTTCTTAAATTGAGAATCACTGAGCTTACTGTAGAATATACCTTCCCATGAATGAATCTAACAAACAATTGTGAGGGTTCAACATTTCATTTAACTGAAATTTTATGAGACAATACAATTAATTAGAGTTACAAAAGTTCATTTACTTTAAAAAATAAGTTCAATTTCAATGTTGTTATGATATTTCCAAATTGTGTTTGTTGCTGTATATCAAAGTGTTACAGTTTCAACATGTGGAATTGTTTTGTGGTTCATCCTCCATTTTGACCGGCAAGGTTCACTGTGTCTTGTAACTTGTTTATTAGCTGTTTTTTGGCCACCGGCCCATACAGAATATACATGATATAATAAATCTGACATTTAATGACAGTATATACTCATGTTCTGTTGCAGAGGACGAACATGTTATGTCCTAGATTTTCCACCATTAATAGAATTCTATATTATTACTCTATATGTTTTATTGAGTCTTTTCTAATTTTAAAAGCGTAATATAAATACATTGCCAAATTTCTAATTGTCTCGGTTTTCGTGCATGACATTAGACTGATGAATTTATCATGAGTAGGAAATCTCCAAAAATATTCTTTTATGTATTGCGACCGAATATCATTATAAAGTGGACATAGTAAAGTAAAATGAAATTCGTCCTCTACAAGAGATTCACAAAGACAGTGAATGGTCACAATAAAATAAAGCCTCAGATTTGATCATAATCCTGCAATGAATCTACAGGAAACTATAAAAATAAATATAAAACAATGAAATAGCTTTATTTTACATTGCTGTAACTTAAAATATCCGAACATATTAACGGTCAGATTGCTGTAACTCTTAAGAACACTCTGGTTCTACCATTATTTTGTAAAAATGTGAATTTACTGTGAATTATAAAAATTTTCTTGTTACTTTATCTAAAAAGTATCCATAGCAACTTCTTCATATATTATATTCAATTTATAAAAATAAAAATCAATCTGCAAAAGCAGGTATATTTTATTTTAAATTCGGTTGAGTAGGTAAAAAGTTATAGCCTTTCAAAACTTTGAACTCGATTTTCTCGAAATGTACAAAATACGACTTACAACATTCTGGAATTAGAGCGACGAGTTTGTGGCTATTTTTCAGATTTTATTAACTACAACTTTGAAACTTGAACCCTTGCTCAAGGCATTTATTGACCATGAAACAATATAAGAATAAGACAATGAAATATCATACTTTGTTGTACAAAGCACTGCAAACTATTGCATATTTGTAGTCTGTCATATGATTTCATAGATGCACAAGTTTTTTCAACAGATAATAATGATATGTTTTTATCGAATTAATCAACAAAGAGAGAATGATATTGGTAATCGTTTTCATGTCACTAATTAATGCATTGGTTGCTGGATCCCTATTATTTTAAATAGTTTATCACACCCACTGATTACATCTTGAAAACACATGTTTGACCATCAGGCGACTGTGAAAACTATTTTCAAAACGTAAACAACGGGTAATATATATACGACCCCTTACCTTTTTTCCCGATTTCATTGCTTATCTAATTGTAATCAGTTAGGATCGTGTCAACAATTGTACGGTATTTTGACAAGTAGCCATGCAATATTTAACACTACAAATTGGACTGAGATCGAACGAAATTGATACCAGAGACAATGCTTGGATTATACAAATTAGTGCCAAAAATATGACGGAAAAAAAGCACTCAAGTGCTGATAGTTTGAATTGAATTGATAAATCACGAAGATGAACATCTGGATTTTCAAAATATGTAAGTTGACTAGCTGACAATTATGATGAAATTATTTTATCTTTTCAACAAATCAAATTTATTATTGCAAACCACAAAATTTCCGAATAATATTAATATTTGTCACTGCAAACCCCTTTGGAAGATTATACATATATTCTACTGTAACCTGTAATGATGGACAAAATATCCGTGAACAAATGCCATTTAGATATTAATATAAAATATCGTACGTACGTTATCTTAATTCTTAATTATAATAAAATATAACTTATTAATATATTAAAACACAAAGTTTTTTGTTGTAACTGTACAACCGAGAAACAAACCAAACTCACCTTTTACGGCAAAATATCGATTCAATCAGCTATCCTCGTTTGACGTCACATCCGGTAAGGGGGTTAACTCTTGCGCGCATGAAATCGGTTAAAGGAAAGGGATTATAGGGATTTAAGAATTTCATTTCTTTCAACATTACCGAAAAATGTTTGTTTATCACAATCTATTACAGTTCTCTTAAATAAATCGATAAATTGTTTACTATCAACAGTTTCTTCATTATCAAATAATTCATACAACTAAATCCAAACTAATATCTTTTTAACATTATATACCCAATTATTTTTCCATCATGGTATTGAGATGAGGAATATAAATAGTTTTCAACAAATTGTTATCAGTTCTAATGATTTCTAATGATTTTAATCCAATATTTCATAACTTGAACAAAACGATTGACATACAGAGGGTACCGTCCTAATTCCCCGTAAATAGCCGCGTTGCTTGTTGATTGTTTTACTCCTAAAATTGACTTGCACTATTTAAGATGGATGCGTTCTAGTTCAGTAGATTTGGTTATTCCCCATATAGGACTGTCGTAATTTAATATTGAGCCAATAAATGCGTCAAAAAGTTGTAATGAAATATCGGGACGTATGTTATATTGTTTAATATTATTTAATAAAACGTACATTGCCTCAAGGCTTTGCCTTTTAGACTTTTGATATTTAATACGAAGGTGTCCGTATAATTCAAAGTTACACCAAGGTATTTAAAGTATCAACAATTTCTAACAATTTGTTGTTATAATAAAAAAGTTATTTTTTTGTACGACACCTCTTTCTATAAAAACAACAACCTTAGTTTTCGCAGTATTTACTTCTAACCCCCATTTAAAGCAATAATCATAGAGAGAATTTAGGCTCGACTGTAGGTCATCAATTGAATCACCGCTATAACCATATCATCAGCGAACAATAAAATGATAATACATATTTCTTTATAGTCAAACCCGATAGGTTACGTCGTTGTAAAAGCAATTCAATATCGTCAATGAATAAGGCAAAAAATGCTGGTGAATTTGTCTGGCCTTGGCGTAAGCCGACTGCAATTTCGAAAAAGTCCGAATAATGATTACAATTTTTTTACTGGATTTTACAATATTATACATACTTCGAAACATTTTAAAAATATTTCCATCTAGACCTTGTTTGTATAGTTTAAACCACAGAGCATCACGGTTCACTGAATCAAAGGCCTTTTTAGGGTCAACAAGCACACAGTATAAACGTTTTTTTGTCATTCAAGCATTGATCAATCAAATTTTGTAAAACGAAAATCGCATCGACTGTTCTGTGATTTTTTCGAAAACCGAATTGAGCATCGGATAAAACATTTTGATTATTGTACCAGTTTTCTTCTTGTGCGACTAGAATACCTGTAAATATTTTCTCAAGATTGCTTAATAAAGTAATGCCGCGGTAATTATTTAATGTTAGAAGATAAATGTGTTTCCAACATTTATTTAATATGTAGTACAAGTCTTTATACATGAAGTATCCGAAACATTAGTTAAGTATTGCTATGTTCTGTAATCATTAGGGTGAACACACGTACTAACTTCCCTTCTTCGTAGTTTTTCGTTCAATATACATTTCTTGATGTTGAGCTAGCCGATATTAATGTACCCAAGTCCGATTAAAGTCAAAACAAATAATGAAACCATACATTCAAATCCTATAGTCAGCTGTCAGACAACAGATGAGAATCCATACGTAGAACCGTTTTCATGATAACATAGGATCAAAGAAAATTGTTGTGTATTTAATGTTGCAGCAAGTATGACAACTTCAAATAACTGTTGTTCAAGTTATCACAGTTTTTACACAATAATCGTTTTTGAAACACTTACCTTGAAGTGACGGTGTTGTTAAAACACATATTAAAGTAATCAAATGTACACCTTCGAACGACATAATTTACCGATTTATCAATTTAACACCATTTGCGCAATGCTCAAGTCCCAAAACAGCATCAGTAAAAGTTATGTATGATCACTATTACATTGTATCAATCACTACATAATTATATCGTCGTAGAAAAAAAATATTTCTTTTATTTAATGTATTTAACATCCAATAAAGTATCCTTGAAGAACAACTAATCTTAATTCTTTATTAATGTTTACACATGAAATGTATTTTGTACTTTATTATTACCTGTAATATTACACCGTTGTTTACATAAAGTAGTATATCTTTGCATATGTGACACACGGAAGTAAATATAACCGCTTGGTTAAGATAAATTGCTTGATATCAGTTATTGATAACTCTCTTAATAACGTGCAATTCACATATAAAGCCTCAAATGATGTGTGATTTCTTTACATTTTAGAAATATCATTTGTGCCACATGATGCATTAAATATAGCCCATAAAATCACGGTTTTCCATTTATCCTCATCAGTGACCAAATATTGTGAGTTAATTATCTTTCTATCTTCATAACTACGACCATCTGGTATTTAGTACATTATGTTTACCAATTATTCTAAATATATTATGTTGCTAATTTTATATCGACCTTCTATCTATATTATAAACATTTGTAACTCCTATATGAACACAAATTAGATATACATTATTTATGCAAACGTATTTTTCTGTTCTTCCGTAAGGCAGACAAGAAGTTTTATGTTTTAACATTTTATTCATTGCAAACATTCAAATGAAATTTTGAAAAAGGCAATCAGCGTCTCACACTGAATTCCAAATTATACTTTTGTTCTATGTTTTGCATAAAAATCTAATATTTTATAAGAAAAGAGCATGTAATAAAACCTATAAAAAAGGCATGCACCGCAACCTTCATAATGTTCACTTTCAGTCAGTAATTTAGAAATTACTTTTCAAGTCATCATAAAAAAACTCAAATCATCGAAGAGGAAACTTTCAAAAAAATGTCTACTGAATATAATTACATGTACGTTCATGTCATGACACTTGAACAAGTTGCTTGAAATTATGAGTGATTCGTCTCTCCAAGTCGTATTCTGTCACAAATTGGTGGTAAAAAAGCTTCTTAAGTCATGTCACAATCAAGTCGATTGCTTTTTTATGTTACGTTGTATCGCGTAAATAAATCATATCTAATTATCTGCCTACCTTGATCTCTTCCAGGGTATGTAAATAATATAAGCAAAATTTCTGTATTCCTGGTGTTTTTTGTTCAATGTACATACATATTGTGTATGATTATAATGTTGTCGGGTAATGTCTATGATTCGAATTGTATTATATCTTTCTCGCGATCAGCAGTATTCTACTGTGACTGTGTGAACAACTGGACGAACAAGATTGTATTGTATCAAATAAGTTATAAAGTATAGGCAAAGCTGTAATAATTATACAGTAAACCATTTCAACAAACAGTAAATGGTCGCTTCATGGTTGTGTTATCAGTGTACATTTTCTAACAAACTAAGGAACGACAGTCATGCTGTTAAAAAATCTATCATTCACGATAACCTCCCTTTACGCGTTCAGATAAACATTTACCGGCCATGATTGTGTTTGATCAACGTTGTTTATATCTAGTTATCATTTGTCGATATTTACATGTACATAATTCAAAGAAGAGATTGCAAAGGTGTTAAGTTCGTGCCTTAATAACGACAGGTAGTTCGGTAAAATCTTATCGTAAAATCACATTGACAATACTTTGCATATCCTTTCATAAGACGATCCCCGAAATGAGAACACTGCTTGTTCGATATCTAAATTAGGTATTTGAAAGTGTGTTCTAACTTCCTGATACGTTGATATGATTTAATAGTCAAGTGTTTGACGAATGACATAGGAATGCATATTTAAAGATAACGATTAGTGAACGTAACAGTGTCTGATTTAGTGTTAGTAATGTTCATGTATTTGAAAATTATCCTAGGTGCAAGCATACTTAATATCAAAGAGGATATCGAATGCCTCAAATAAATAATTTATTTCATTCTAATAAAAATGTATATATATATAATATAATTTTAAGTACATGTATATTTAGTACAATAAAGTGTGTACTGTTATTCTGTATTAAGCATCGGGTGTTTATTGTTTAGCATGTTGATAACATGTTCACATGTATTTGTTTTAACAAATCTATAGAAATACATGACTTATGCGTTTTATATGATGTAATGTAAGACACCCATTGTACCATTATCAACATACGTACTGAATATACCGCGCCATACTGGTGTATCCTTGACATGAAATATATTCTAACCCATGTCAAACAATCGACCGCACGTACATGCAATAAGTTGCACAATATTTACCGAGTTACTAGGAAGATAAATATCCGTGATCGATTGAGAGATGAAGATACATTTATAACTTCGCGCTATATTTAACTATGTCACGCCATTTGATAGCATTATTTACAATTATACATAATGCAAGCGCTAGACAACAAATGTAATGTCGTATATATTTCGTTAATGTTATGTTTGAAGTAGATGCATATGATACCAGACTTCATGTGAAAACTAATCAATGTTCAAGCTTCTTTCTGCTACAGCACATGAGCACATAACACATCACTGATGATATCAATTAGTTCAAATGTTGTGTTACATTTACTATTTAAGTAGTCAATTTGATACAATGTCAGTGTTGATCAGTGTATATCATTTTAGTTATAAATACATACTTTGATTGCAAATCTTAATTGTGCAAAACGCGTATTACGGATCTGTTAGTGTCTAGATGCAAATACCCTGTTTCATTTACAATTTACAGATGAACTGCTGTAAAGGCAACAGTATTTTATGTATATACCAGCGTTTAAGCTACCTTGTGTTCCTGTATTCTCTACCAGCGCTATCCCCGTCATTTACAAGAATCATCCCCATCAGTGGTGGAGGATAAATGGTTTAAAAGTATTATATCTAATCATCACTCACTAAAAATTCACCGCGCCCAGGGAACTAATTAACTCGAATTCCATAGACACGACCCTAGTTGAAGTTAGCAAATACAATGTAAATAAAAGGCACACATAGCAATAATTTATGATCATGTGTGTCTTACTCAGAAGTATTTGAATACATTCATAAAAATAAAGTACAAATGTAGATAGGAAATGAAGTTTTCACCATTTCTTTCCTAAAAAGCAAAAATTTGTAGTTATTGTGCGTGAAATTTGTAAAAATCACGTTCATTACTAACCCAATTGATATTAAATTTAAAACTATTACATTGAATATATATTTTGTAGTTTCTAAAACTATGCAAAACATTATAAATCTGAAATTCGCCTAACATTCGGATTTGCATTTATCTAATGTAATATAAGAAATTTGAAACGTTGTTTAACTGCTTTTTGAACATGAAACTTAAGCCATTAGCTTACTAATAGATAAATATTTCAGTTTGTCATAACTTCCTGCTGCAATGTGTAGAAATTGTTTACCTGCACAATCGATAAAACTTGACAAACCAGGGGACGTATCTATAAAGCTTCTTAATTTAAGATTTTCTTAAATTTTGACTTAAATACACGAAATCTGTTCATTTTGCTCTTAAATTTGAGAAATATCTTAAGTCTTATTTATAAACGATCTTAGCTTTATTTCTTACTCAAATATCGACTTATTTTAAGATAGCTAAAAAGGTGTCTTAAATGTTTTAAGAAATTTCTTAAAGCATGCACATTTTGTTTACCGAATCACCAACAGGACAGAAACAAAATACTATTAGCTAAAGTTACATAGGGAACTAGATTCTATATTGCACTTTATTGATAAGTCCTTCTATTTGTTATTTATCAATAATGTTTCGAAGAAATAAATCTTGTTAGGACTGATTCTACTGCAGTTATTCATGATTATCCAAGTATCAAATTTCAATATTTACCTATGAATTCTAATAATAATTCTCGTCTAAGTTTGTAAATACCACGTGTAATTCCATCTTATTTTATTACGTTCGTTTCTTTTATTACAAGTACCTTTACTTACATTTGGACCCGGATAACTGGCGAACCCTATAAAAGTCCCTTCAAGGCAAAGAATGTCCAGACATATGCTATCTCAATATTATAAACTTAGTTTTTTCACCGACCCAAAATATTAAACACCCAATCACTCAGAAATGAATCAGAATCACATTCTACATGCATTAGAAATGATTTTGGACGGAAAAAGTCGCAAAAATTCACTTTTTCATAGTTACGCCGCTAGGCCGCTAGGCCGCCAACTTCACGTTTTCAGCGGCCTAGCGGCCTAGAATTTTATACCCCCAATCGCCCAGAAATGCATCAGAATCACGTTCTATAAGCATTAGAAACTATTTTGGATGGAAAAAGTCGCAAAAAATAACTTTATCGTAGGAACGAAATTTCGCCGAAAACTTAGTTTTTTCACCGACCCAAAATATTAAACACCCAATCACTCAGAAATGTATCAGAATCACATCCTACATGCATTAGAAACTATTTTGGACGGAAAAAGTCGCAAAAATTCACTTTTTCATAGTTACGCCGCTAGGCCGCCAGGCCGCCAACTTCACGTTTTCAGCGGCCTAGCGGCCTAGAATTTTATACCCCCAATCGCCCAGAAATGCATCAGAATTACGTTCTATAAGCATTAGAAACTATTTTGGATGGAAAAAGTCGCAAAAAATCACTTTTTCGTAGGTACGAAATTTTGCCGAAAACTTAGTTTTTTCACCGACCCAAAATATTAAACACCCAATCACTCAGAAATGTATCAGAATCACATTCTACATGCATTAGAAACTATTTCTGACGGAAAAAGTCGCAAAAAATCACTTTTTCATAGTTACGCCGCTATGCCGCTAGGCCGCCAACTTCACGTTTTCAGCGGCCTAGCGGCCTAGAATTTTATACCCCCAATCGCCCAGAAATGAGTCAGAATCACGTTCTATAAGCATTAGAAACTATTTTGGATGGAAAAAGTCGAAAAAAATAACTTTATCGTAGGTACGAAATTTCGCCGAAAACTTAGTTTTTTCACCGACCCAAAATATTAAACACCCAATCACTCAGAAATGTATCAGAATCACATCCTACATGCATTAGAAACTATTTTGGACGGAAAAAGTCGCAAAAATTCACTTTTTCATAGTTACGCCGCTAGGCCGCTAGGCCGCCAACTTCACGTTTTCAGCGGCCTAGCGGCCTAGAATTTTATACCCCCAATCGCCCAGAAATGCATCAGAATCACGTTCTATAAGCATTAGAAACTATTTTGGATGGAAAAAGTCGCAAAAAATAACTTTATCGTAGGTACGAAATTTCGCCGAAAACTTAGTTTTTTCACCGACCCAAAATATTAAACACCCAATCACTCAGAAATGTATCAGAATCACATTCTACATGCATTAGAAACGATTTTGGACGGAAAAAGTCGCAAAAATTCAGTTTTTCATAGTTACGCCGCTAGGCCGCTAGGCCGCCAACTTCACGTTTTCAGCGGCCTAGCGGCCTAGAATTTTATACTCCCAATCGCCCAGAAATGCATCAGAATCACGTTCTATAAGCAATAAGAAACTATTTTGGATGTAAAAAGTCGCAAAAAATCACTTTAACGTAGGTACGCAATTTCGCCGAAAACTTAGTTTTTTCACCGACCCAAAATATTAAACACCCAATCGCTCAGAAATATATCAGAATCACATTCTACATGCATTAGAAACGATTTTGTACGGAAAAAGTCGCAAAAATTCACTTTTTCATAGTTACGCCGCTAGGCCGCTAGGCCGCCAACTTCACGTTTTCAGCGGCCTAGCGGCCTAGAATTTTATACCCCCAATCGCCCAGAAATGCATCAGAATCACGTTCTATAAGCATTAAAAACTATTTTGGATGGAAAAAGTCGCCAAAAAATCACTTTATCGTTGGTACGCAATTTCGCCGAAAAAAAAAATTTTTTTGCCACCCTGAATATTTAATACCCAATCACTCAGAAATGTATCAGAATCACGTTCTACATGCGTAGGAAACTGTTTTTTAAGGAGAAGTCGCAAAAAACACTCTCGCGGCATCATAGTTACGCCGCTAGGCCACTAACTTTCCTTCTTTCGGCGCTTAGTATATATTGTAAGAACTTATTTTACCATTAATGGTAGAGAAGCAAGTTTATTTAAACTAAATACTTCTTTTACAATATCGAAAGTAAAATCGGGACAGATGAGTGTGTGAACTTAGACATATACATGTAATTTATCATCCAGAAATCAATTTTAACCACGGCGACACTTCTCTATTATTTTAGTTTTCCGAAACGCCGGTTTTAGTTTTTTTTTGTCTAGACTACTGATAAATTCATGCAGAAATGTTTCAAGGAACGTAGCCGTGAATTATGTGTATTTAACTCATACATTTCGAAATCGGCGAAGAAACGTGCACAAATGTTCCGTTTTTTTATTATGTTATATGCAGTAATCACGAGTTCGATCCCAGTCCGCTCAAATCTTTATGTGTTGATTTGGTAATGAAATCATGTGGTCATTCATCACTACCTCTGATTCAAGTAGGGCAGATCTCATTCATTGGAACAATTATTTGCGCTCAGTAAGCGCCGGTCCCATACTTTCAAGTGCATGTTGTCTACTTGCATAAACGTGGCGATCCGAATGTTGTGAGTACCGGCTGCGGATTTACCCCAGTACTCACGTTCATCATACTTGCACGCACTTAAAACATCAGAGTGTGAAAGGATTCGGTTCGTAAACAGTACATGCAAGTACGGCTTCATACAATAACGTGAAAATCGCAAGACGATAGTACGTTGTAAGCACGTGTAAGTCACCGCGTGTGCAACGTAAGATCTCTCAACCGCTAATGGCCAGACGGAATCGAAATTTAACATTATTACGTATATTTATTTGTGATTAACATGTACTGTCTACGAATTTCTGGATCACCCCTCGCATATTCCACGGTAGATAGGCCAATAACAAGGTCATTGATAGACTAGCTTCTAATTACACAATCAGTTATTAGATGGCTAATATATAGCTACTGAATAGATACTTAAATTGATTCCCTGTTTGATACATTTTTTTAAACAAGACGTATATGTGCATGTTAAATGCAAAATGTTAAGAATAAGACAGGTCATATAATATGATTAAAGAAATTAATAACTAAAAAAAAAACACTGGCATTTGCAAATATTTGCATCGCACACCAATACATATTTCCTCCATCTACAATATTTACCTTCCTTGGTTTGATTTGGCGGTCATCTTGAAAGTCAACTTGCTTATGTGTTTAATAGAAAAAAGTAGTTACTAAACAACTCAATGTACAGAATATTAAGTTTGAAACCCATAAGCATATCAGATTACGAAAATGTGGTTGTCACTTATGAATAACCCATATTTAGTATCACAAAAATATAAATATCTCCTGTCAATGCTTGTCAAATTAGCCTTTCAAGATGGCCGCCAAGGGAGGTAAATATTGTAGATGTGGGAAGTATGTACATGTATTAGTTACGTCTGGATGCAAAGTTTGACAAATAACAATCAGTCCATTTTGTAAACATAATACACACGCATTTTCACACAACATGTGGAATTTAATATTCTAATCAATATATTTTCTCAAGCAGGACTGGTATATGCAAGTTATTTTAAAGAATCTTGTAAAAATAATTTCATATATACATAGAATGATTTGATTTTAGAAATAGAAGAAGCGTTCAGTTGTATTTTTAGTATATTATAAAGACTTCTAACATAATCTGGTAATGTATATTAAAAGGTTAAAATTCATTAATATATATTAAATATATACTAAATAAAATATAATATAAATAATATAAAAACATTATAAAAACAACAGTGAGTTTTCCATTAACTTATTATCAGTAAAATTCAATGAAATTTATGACCCTCTTCAAGTAGTTTTATTCGATAAAACTACCTGCCCTGTTATATCACTAGGTATCAAGTCTACAGACACTAAGGTAAGTGTAAAGACAGGATTAATCTGATTAGGATCATCATGCGGATTTTCTTTGGGGGTCACTTATATAGTAGCTGTACAATGGCTCAAACAATCTTAGGTGTAGCTTTAAAAAACATCAAAAAGTTCGGAGAAGATATCTAATTTTGTCAAATTTATATGCTGAATGAAAATAGATTTTCAACATACCGCAATGATTACAAGCTTTGTGCCATTGTGCAAATAAAAGTTATGATATGTTAAAAATATTTAAATTATTTTGAAATATCTACCAATTTTACGCATTGTACCCTGGACTTAGAAGGAATTGATATGTGTCCTTTTCAAACACAGAAGTTTCGGAGAATCCAAGAATTCAAAATAATTAAAAAGATACGTAATACAAAAGATCAATTTAATAAGATTAATTTTGTGATGAGTACAAATTTAATATTTTAGATAGAATAAAAGTTATAGCGATTATAGTGAAAATCTCCTTTGTTTAATTAGAAAAATCGATTTTCCAAACCATCCATGACCGCCATAGTTTGGTTTGCAGAAGACAGAATAGCAAATGTCAGCAAATGTAGATTTTTATATGCATCCATAGTGAGTAAGCAAAGTATTGCAAGAATGCTTACCAGCAGTCTTATATGATCGGTCAGTTTAACCTGTCAATCACAGACTGGCGTTAGGTCAGTTGACTTTATGACAGATTTTGAACCAACTACTAGTAATCAAATCAATAGAGCGTAGAACTGATAAGCTGAACGGCTGTCGGCGTCTTGTCCGTCAAACCAGGGCCAATACACGTGTTTAGTTATGTGATTATAACCTGGTTCCAATAAACACATTTGTATATTGACCTCAGCTATGGGAGTATGTTATGTTATGATATTGCTACGGAACGTTTAAATGCGATACGCGGTTTCCGTATAGATTGGTAGATGATATTAATTAAGTCTATCCGCTATAACAAAAATAATGCATAAAAATGTCAAAGCTTGATTCAACTTTGTGATCGACAGTAGTAGTATGCTGCAACACTCAGAAGCTAAACATCTTCTAGTCTATTCCAAGGCAGTATGTGTCTTACTTTTCAAACATAACTTATTTCAGCTATCTTTTCTTAAATCTAATACAAATCGACCCGTTAATTTGACAAATTTAACTGTTCAGATTTAAATGCAATTGTTTTATAAATACATGTACTTGTATGAGTATGACGCCCACTGAAATAGGTTTATGAGAAAAAAATATGTTTACAAGATCATACATCTATATTTAAACGCAGTCATGACAATCATATATCATTTCAGATAAAATAAATATATGACCATGGATCGTGCAGGTCGAACGTATAAGGGTCGTCTGTCAAAGGCTAATTTTGTTTTGCATTTACAAAATGCACCGCTTATTCTCTTCTCCGACATCTAACTAACGCTTTACGGTCAATAGACTCCCTTTATGTGTATGTTTTGGATTTGAATATCACGACCCTATATATTTAATCAATTTGTTTATTTCTTTTAATGTATTGTTTATAATATTATCATATATGTATTAGTTATCGTTCATGTTTTGAATTGTATGGGATATATTACAAGCGACGCGGAGCGGAGCGCAGTGATATGTCGCATAAAATTCAAATTATGAACGATAACTGATTTACAGTTTGTCTTAATTTCTGTATATACAGAAAGATAAGTGACGTATTTTCGATCTATTTTTCAAATATCAAATGAAATGCGGAGATTTCATTGGACGAGAAATTAGGACAAACTGTAAAACCTATCAAAGTTAGAGCTTTCAGCTTTTGGAATCATACTTCATAGACGAAACGCATTTTCTATTTAAATGTAAATGGCATGATTCAATAAGATCTCATTATATTCTATTACATGGATATAACAAAATGCATCTATATAATATTTAAGACAGAACAATTACTTAATTTCAGTAATGCCCTAATAATGAGAAACCCTTCCTTTTTCATTCATAAAGTCGTCATTTTGTAAACATACGTGATAGTTAATCGTCAGCTTCATCAAATAATCAGATTGTACTAACAATCAAATCTACTGTTTACTTAGTTATTGTGAAGTTTGCAATTGTTAAAACAGAATGATCGTAATGGAACTAATGAAATCGTGCGATGTCGGTATATTCCGTAGCGCGATCTGCAAATATCGCCGTATACCGGCTAGTTTCCGAATAGCTATAATTTTTTACAATAAACTTTTACTTTCACTTCAAAACCTGTCATATAGTCCAACATCATGATATATAGTTTGAATATAATTCACACCAACTATATAGATTTTACGAAACAATCCTAAACTACGATTTCATTTCTATTATCGATAGCAATTTTGTTCCGTGTATGGAACTAAAAACATGGAAAATAAAAAAAACTCTTCAAAACCAGATTATCACTAGGTCGATTTTAATTCGTTTCTAACACTGAAGTATGCATTTAAAGTGATATGTGGCCATAATCAAGATATAGTATTGAAATGGGGCGTATTGAAGAGCTTTCCGGTATGTATTAAATCAGTAAATACGACGGTAACAATGCTTATTTTAGTACCGATGAATTCGGAAAAGTATAGGCTGGGTAATGGGCTACATAATAACTCGAAACATCTGATAACTTAGATAACCATCATGCTAGGTTGATGGAATTTAGCACATGAATATCAGAATATGTACATAAATAGATGGCAATATTGAGATTGTGTATGTTAATTCCTAAGCATGAATATCCATCAACTGTACAGTTCCTAATTTAGGATTTCTCCTAACAGTCATTGTTGTGTTGCGAGCAACACCAGTGACTAGTCTCATATGAAAAAATCGAGTTCCGACACTACATTCAGTACTTTGATTTTCTTATACGTTCTATTTTGTCTGAAGCATAAGCATGTATTAACATAACGATTTCTTCTTTGGCACGAAATTAGTGTACATATTCACGTATTCAGAACACTTACTGAATGATAAGTTCACGTACACATACACGTGACCATTATGCGACTTTCAATTCAAAAATAGTTTCTAAAGCTTGTAGAAAGTGATTCTGATACACTTCGGAGTGATTGGGTGTTTAATATTCCGGGTCGCCGAAAGTAGGGTAGTTAGTGGCCTTGCGGCGTAACTTTGTTGCCGCGAGAGTATTTTTGCCACTTTTTTCCTTGCTTGTAGAACGTGAATCTGATACATTTTTTGACGATTGTGTGTATAATATTCCAGATTGCTAAAAAGGTGAAGTTTTCGGCGTTATGGCGTAGTGATTTTTTTGCGACTTTTCCCTTCCAAAAAAGTTTCTGCATCAACTTAGTTTATTTATCAGTAGTCCAGACAAAAAAAACCGTAAAACCTGCGTTTCGGAAACTAAAATAATAGAGAAGTGTCGCTATCGCCGTGGTTAAAGTTGATTTTTGGATTATAAATTATATGTTTTAGTTCACACACTCATCTGTCCCGATTTTGCTTTCGATATTGTATAATAATGATTTAGTTTAAATAAACTTGCTTCTTTACCATTAATGGTAAAACAAGTTTCTACAATATATATTAAGCCGCTCGATGATTGCTTGAGTACAGGCGCCGAAAGAAGGGAAGTTAGTGGCCTAGCGGCGTAATTATGATGCCGTGAGAGTGTTTTTTGCGACTTCTCCCTCCAAAATAGTTTCTTAAGCTTGTAGAACATGATTCTGATACATTTCTGAGTGATTGGGTGTTTAATATTTTGGGTCGGTGAAAAAACTAAGTTTTCGGCGAAATTTCATACCTACGTTAAAGTGATTTTTTGCGACTTTTTCCATCCAAAATAGTTTCTAATGCTTATAGAACGTGATTTTGATGCATTTCTGGGCGATTGGGGGTATAAAATTCTAGGCCGCTAGGCCGCTGAAAACGTGAAGTTGGCGGCCTAGCGGCCGAGCGGCCTAGCGGCGTAACTATGAAAAAGTGATTTTTTGCGACTTTTTCCGTCCAAAATCGTTTCTAATGCATGTAGAATGTGATTCTGATTCATTTCTGAGTGATTGGGTGTTTAATATTTTGGGTCGGTGAAAAAACAAAGTTTTCGGCGAAATTTCATACCTATGTTAAAGTGATTTTTTGCGACTTTTTCCATCCAAAATAGTTTCTAATGCTTATAGAACGTGATTTTGATGCATTTCTGGGCGATTGGGAGTATAAAATTCTAGGCCGCTAGGCCGCTGAAAACGTGAAGTTGGCGGCCTAGCGGCCTAGCGGCGTAACTATGAAAAAGTGATTTTTTGCGACTTTTTCCGTCCAAAATCGTTTCTAATGCATGTAGAATGTGATTCTGATACATTTCTGAGTGATTGGGTGTTTAATATTTTGGGTCGGTGAAAAAACTAAGTTTTCGGCGAAATTTCATACCTATGTTAAAGTGATTTTTTGCGACTTTTTCCATCCAAAATAGTTTCTAATGCTTATAGAACGTGATTCTGATGCATTTCTGGGCGATTGGGAGTATAAAATTCTAGGCCGCTAGGCCGCTGAAAACGTGAAGTTGGCGGCCTAGCGGCCTAGCGGCGTAACTATGAAAAAGTGATTTTTTGCGACTTTTTCCGTCCAAAATCGTTTCTAATGCATGTAGAATGTGATTCTGATTCATTTCTGAGTGATTGGGTGTTTAATATTTTGGGTCGGTGAAAAAACTAAGTTTTCGGCGAAATTTCATACCTATGTTAAAGTGATTTTTTGCGACTTTTTCCATCCAAAATAGTTTCTAATGCTTATAGAACGTGATTTTGATGCATTTCTGGGCGATTGGGGGTATAAAATTCTAGGCCGCTAGGCCGCTGAAAACGTGAAGTTGGCGGCCTAGCGGCGTAACTATGAAAAAGTGATTTTTTGCGACTTTTTCCGTCCAAAATCGTTTCTAATGCATGTAGAATGTGATTCTGATACATTTCTGAGTGATTGGGTGTTTAATATTTTGGGTCGGTGAAAAAACTAAGTTTTCGGCGAAATTTCATACCTATGTTAAAGTGATTTTTTGCGACTTTTTCCATCCAAAATAGTCTCTAATGCTTATAGAACGTGATTCTGATGCATTTCTGGGCGATTGGGATTATAAAATTCTAGGCCGCTAGGCCGCTGAAAACGTGAAGTTGGCGGCCTAGCGGCCTAGCGGCGTAACTATGAAAAAGTGAATTTTTGCGACTTTTTCCGTCCAAAATCATTTCTAATGCATGTAGAATGTGATTCTGATTCATTTCTGAGTGATTGGGTGTTTAATATTTTGGGTCGGTGAAAAAACTAAGTTTTCGGCGAAATTTCATACCTATGTTAAAGTGATTTTTTGCGACTTTTTCCATCCAAAATAGTTTCTAATGCTTATAGAACGTGATTTTGATGCATTTCTGGGCGATTGGGAGTATAAAATTCTAGGCCGCTAGGCCGCTGAAAACGTGAAGTTGGCGGCCTAGCGGCCTAGCGGCGTAACTATGAAAAAGTGATTTTTTGCGACTTTTTCCGTCCAAAATCGTTTCTAATGCATGTAGAATGTGATTCTGATACATTTCTGAGTGATTGGGTGTTTAATATTTTGGGTCGGTGAAAAAACTAAGTTTTCGGCGAAATTTCATACCTATGTTAAAGTGATTTTTTGCGACTTTTTCCATCCAAAATAGTTTCTAATGCTTATAGAACGTGATTCTGATGCATTTCTGGGCGATTGGGAGTATAAAATTCTAGGCCGCTAGGCCGCTGAAAACGTGAAGTTGGCGGCCTAGCGGCCTAGCGGCGTAACTATGAAAAAGTGAATTTTTGCGACTTTTTCCGTCCAAAATCGTTTCTAATGCATGTAGAATGTGATTCTGATTCATTTCTGAGTGATTGGGTGTTTAATATTTTGGGTCGGTGAAAAAACTAAGTTTTCGGCGAAATTTCATACCTATGTTAAAGTGATTTTTTGCGACTTTTTCCATCCAAAATAGTTTCTAATGCTTATAGAACGTGATTTTGATGCATTTCTGGGCGATTGGGGGTATAAAATTCTAGGCCGCTAGGCCGCTGAAAACGTGAAGTTGGCGGCCTAGCGGCCTAGCGGCGTAACTATGAAAAAGTGAATTTTTGCGACTTTTTCCGTCCAAAATCGTTTCTAATGCATGTAGAATGTGATTCTGATACATTTCTGAGTGATTGGGTGTTTAATATTTTGGGTCGGTGAAAAAACTAAGTTTTCGGCGAAATTTCATACCTATGTTAAAGTGATTTTTTGCGACTTTTTCCATCCAAAATAGTTTCTAATGCTTATAGAACGTGATTTTGATGCATTTCTGGGCGATTGGGAGTATAAAATTCTAGGCCGCTAGGCCGCTGAAAACGTGAAGTTGGCGGCCTAGCGGCCTAGCGGCCTAGCGGCGTAACTATGAAAAAGTGATTTTTTGCGACTTTTTCCGTCCAAAATCGTTTCTAATGCATGTAGAATGTGATTCTGATACATTTCTGAGTGATTGGGTGTTTAATATTTTGGGTCGGTGAAAAAACTAAGTTTTCGGCGAAATTTCATACCTATGTTAAAGTGATTTTTTGCGACTTTTTCCATCCAAAATAGTTTCTAATGCTTATAGAACGTGATTCTGATGCATTTCTGGGCGATTGGGAGTATAAAATTCTAGGCCGCTAGGCCGCTGAAAACGTGAAGTTGGCGGCCTAGCGGCCTAGCGGCGTAACTATGAAAAAGTGATTTTTTGCGACTTTTTCCGTCCAAAATCGTTTCTAATGCATGTAGAATGTGATTCTGATTCATTTCTGAGTGATTGGGTGTTTAATATTTTGGGTCGGTGAAAAAACTAAGTTTTCGGCGAAATTTCATACCTATGTTAAAGTGATTTTTTGCGACTTTTTCCATCCAAAATAGTTTCTAATGCTTATAGAACGTGATTTTGATGCATTTCTGGGCGATTGGGGGTATAAAATTCTAGGCCGCTAGGCCGCTGAAAACGTGAAGTTGGCGGCCTAGCGGCGTAACTATGAAAAAGTGATTTTTTGCGACTTTTTCCGTCCAAAATCGTTTCTAATGCTTATAGAACGTGATTCTGATGCATTTCTGGGCGATTGGGAGTATAAAATTCTAGGCCGCTAGGCCGCTGAAAACGTGAAGTTGGCGGCCTAGCGGCCTAGCGGCGTAACTATGAAAAAGTGATTTTTGCGACTTTTTCCGTCCAAAATCGTTTCTAATGCATGTAGAATGTGATTCTGATTCATTTCTGAGTGATTGGGTGTTTAATATTTTGGGTCGGTGAAAAAACTAAGTTTTCGGCGAAATTTCATACCTATGTTAAAGTGATTTTTTGCGACTTTTTCCATCCAAAATAGTTTCTAATGCTTATAGAACGTGATTTTGATGCATTTCTGGGCGATTGGGGGTATAAAATTCTAGGCCGCTAGGCCGCTGAAAACGTGAAGTTGGCGGCCTAGCGGCGTAACTATGAAAAAGTGATTTTTTGCGACTTTTTCCGTCCAAAATCGT
Source organism: Lutraria lutraria (assembly GCA_964023205.1). Classification (NCBI taxonomy): domain Eukaryota; kingdom Metazoa; phylum Mollusca; class Bivalvia; order Venerida; family Mactridae; genus Lutraria; species Lutraria lutraria. The sequence goes on from OZ026847.1 coordinate 33,469,760, forward strand.
TTCTAATGCATGTAGAATGTGATTCTGATACATTTCTGAGTGATTGGGTGTTTAATATTTTGGGTCGGTGAAAAAACTAAGTTTTCGGCGAAATTTCATACCTATGTTAAAGTGATTTTTTGCGACTTTTTCCATCCAAAATAGTTTCTAATGCTTATAGAACGTGATTCTGATGCATTTCTGGGCGATTGGGATTATAAAATTCTAGGCCGCTAGGCCGCTGAAAACGTGAAGTTGGCGGCCTAGCGGCCTAGCGGCGTAACTATGAAAAAGTGAATTTTTGCGACTTTTTCCGTCCAAAATCATTTCTAATGCATGTAGAATGTGATTCTGATTCATTTCTGAGTGATTGGGTGTTTAATATTTTGGGTCGGTGAAAAAACTAAGTTTTCGGCGAAATTTCATACCTATGTTAAAGTGATTTTTTGCGACTTTTTCCATCCAAAATAGTTTCTAATGCTTATAGAACGTGATTTTGATGCATTTCTGGGCGATTGGGAGTATAAAATTCTAGGCCGCTAGGCCGCTGAAAACGTGAAGTTGGCGGCCTAGCGGCCTAGCGGCGTAACTATGAAAAAGTGATTTTTTGCGACTTTTTCCGTCCAAAATCGTTTCTAATGCATGTAGAATGTGATTCTGATACATTTCTGAGTGATTGGGTGTTTAATATTTTGGGTCGGTGAAAAAACTAAGTTTTCGGCGAAATTTCATACCTATGTTAAAGTGATTTTTTGCGACTTTTTCCATCCAAAATAGTTTCTAATGCTTATAGAACGTGATTCTGATGCATTTCTGGGCGATTGGGAGTATAAAATTCTAGGCCGCTAGGCCGCTGAAAACGTGAAGTTGGCGGCCTAGCGGCCTAGCGGCGTAACTATGAAAAAGTGAATTTTTGCGACTTTTTCCGTCCAAAATCGTTTCTAATGCATGTAGAATGTGATTCTGATTCATTTCTGAGTGATTGGGTGTTTAATATTTTGGGTCGGTGAAAAAAACTAAGTTTTCGGCGAAATTTCATACCTATGTTAAAGTGATTTTTTGCGACTTTTTCCATCCAAAATAGTTTCTAATGCTTATAGAACGTGATTTTGATGCATTTCTGGGCGATTGGGGGTATAAAATTCTAGGCCGCTAGGCCGCTGAAAACGTGAAGTTGGCGGCCTAGCGGCCTAGCGGCGTAACTATGAAAAAGTGAATTTTTGCGACTTTTTCCGTCCAAAATCGTTTCTAATGCATGTAGAATGTGATTCTGATACATTTCTGAGTGATTGGGTGTTTAATATTTTGGGTCGGTGAAAAAACTAAGTTTTCGGCGAAATTTCATACCTATGTTAAAGTGATTTTTTGCGACTTTTTCCATCCAAAATAGTTTCTAATGCTTATAGAACGTGATTTTGATGCATTTCTGGGCGATTGGGAGTATACAATTCTAGGCCGCTAGGCCGCTGAAAACGTGAAGTTGGCGGCCTAGCGGCCTAGCGGCCTAGCGGCGTAACTATGAAAAAGTGATTTTTTGCGACTTTTTCCGTCCAAAATCGTTTCTAATGCATGTAGAATGTGATTCTGATACATTTCTGAGTGATTGGGTGTTTAATATTTTGGGTCGGTGAAAAAACTAAGTTTTCGGCGAAATTTCATACCTATGTTAAAGTGATTTTTTGCGACTTTTTCCATCCAAAATAGTTTCTAATGCTTATAGAACGTGATTCTGATGCATTTCTGGGCGATTGGGAGTATAAAATTCTAGGCCGCTAGGCCGCTGAAAACGTGAAGTTGGCGGCCTAGCGGCCTAGCGGCGTAACTATGAAAAAGTGATTTTTTGCGACTTTTTCCGTCCAAAATCGTTTCTAATGCATGTAGAATGTGATTCTGATTCATTTCTGAGTGATTGGGTGTTTAATATTTTGGGTCGGTGAAAAAACTAAGTTTTCGGCGAAATTTCATACCTATGTTAAAGTGATTTTTTGCGACTTTTTCCATCCAAAATAGTTTCTAATGCTTATAGAACGTGATTTTGATGCATTTCTGGGCGATTGGGGGTATAAAATTCTAGGCCGCTAGGCCGCTGAAAACGTGAAGTTGGCGGCCTAGCGGCCTAGCGGCGTAACTATGAAAAAGTGAATTTTTGCGACTTTTTCCGTCCAAAATCGTTTCTAATGCATGTAGAATGTGATTCTGATACATTTCTGAGTGATTGGGTGTTTAATATTTTGGGTCGGTGAAAAAACTAAGTTTTCGGCGAAATTTCATACCTATGTTAAAGTGATTTTTTGCGACTTTTTCCATCCAAAATAGTTTCTAATGCTTATAGAACGTGATTCTGATGCATTTCTGGGCGATTGGGAGTATAAAATTCTAGGCCGCTAGGCCGCTGAAAACGTGAAGTTGGCGGCCTAGCGGCCTAGCGGCCTAGCGGCGTAACTATGAAAAAGTGAATTTTTGCGACTTTTTCCGTCCAAAATCATTTCTAATGCATGTAGAATGTGATTCTGATTCATTTCTGAGTGATTGGGTGTTTAATATTTTGGGTCGGTGAAAAAACTAAGTTTTCGGCGAAATTTCATACCTATGTTAAAGTGATTTTTTGCGACTTTTTCCATCCAAAATAGTTTCTAATGCTTATAGAACGTGATTCTGATGCATTTCTGGGCGATTGGGAGTATAAAATTCTAGGCCGCTAGGCCGCTGAAAACGTGAAGTTGGCGGCCTAGCGGCCTAGCGGCGTAACTATGAAAAAGTGAATTTTTGCGACTTTTTCCGTCCAAAATCATTTCTAATGCATGTAGAATGTGATTCTGATTCATTTCTGAGTGATTGGGTGTTTAATATTTTGGGTCGGTGAAAAAACTAAGTTTTCGGCGAAATTTCATACCTATGTTAAAGTGATTTTTTGCGACTTTTTCCATCCAAAATAGTTTCTAATGCTTATAGAACGTGATTTTGATGCATTTCTGGGCGATTGGGAGTATAAAATTCTAGGCCGCTAGGCCGCTGAAAACGTGAAGTTGGCGGCCTAGCGGCCTAGCGGCGTAACTATGAAAAAGTGATTTTTTGCGACTTTTTCCGTCCAAAATCGTTTCTAATGCATGTAGAATGTGATTCTGATACATTTCTGAGTGATTGGGTGTTTAATATTTTGGGTCGGTGAAAAAACTAAGTTTTCGGCGAAATTTCATACCTATGTTAAAGTGATTTTTTGCGACTTTTTCCATCCAAAATAGTTTCTAATGCTTATAGAACGTGATTCTGATGCATTTCTGGGCGATTGGGAGTATAAAATTCTAGGCCGCTAGGCCGCTGAAAACGTGAAGTTGGCGGCCTAGCGGCCTAGCGGCGTAACTATGAAAAAGTGATTTTTTGCGACTTTTTCCGTCCAAAATCGTTTCTAATGCATGTAGAATGTGATTCTGATTCATTTCTGAGTGATTGGGTGTTTAATATTTTGGGTCGGTGAAAAAACTAAGTTTTCGGCGAAATTTCATACCTATGTTAAAGTGATTTTTTGCGACTTTTTCCATCCAAAATAGTTTCTAATGCTTATAGAACGTGATTTTGATGCATTTCTGGGCGATTGGGGGTATAAAATTCTAGGCCGCTAGGCCGCTGAAAACGTGAAGTTGGCGGCCTAGCGGCCTAGCGGCGTAACTATGAAAAAGTGAATTTTTGCGACTTTTTCCGTCCAAAATCGTTTCTAATGCATGTAGAATGTGATTCTGATACATTTCTGAGTGATTGGGTGTTTAATATTTTGGGTCGGTGAAAAAACTAAGTTTTCGGCGAAATTTCATACCTATGTTAAAGTGATTTTTTGCGACTTTTTCCATCCAAAATAGTTTCTAATGCTTATAGAACGTGATTTTGATGCATTTCTGGGCGATTGGGGGTATAAAATTCTAGGCCGCTAGGCCGCTGAAAACGTGAAGTTGGCGGCCTAGCGGCCTAACGGCGTAACTATGAAAAAGTGAATTTTTGCGACTTTTTCCGTCCAAAATCGTTTCTAATGCATGTAGAATGTGATTCTGATACATTTCTGAGTGATTGGGTGTTTAATATTTTGGGTCGGTGAAAAAACTAAGTTTTCGGCGAAATTTCATACCTATGTTAAAGTGATTTTTTGCGACTTTTTCCATCCAAAATAGTTTCTAATGCTTATAGAACGTGATTCTGATGCATTTCTGGGCGATTGGGAGTATAAAATTCTAGGCCGCTAGGCCGCTGAAAACGTGAAGTTGGCGGCCTAGCGGCCTAGCGGCCTAGCGGCGTAACTATGAAAAAGTGAATTTTTGCGACTTTTTCCGTCCAAAATCATTTCTAATGCATGTAGAATGTGATTCTGATTCATTTCTGAGTGATTGGGTGTTTAATATTTTGGGTCGGTGAAAAAACTAAGTTTTCGGCGAAATTTCATACCTATGTTAAAGTGATTTTTTGCGACTTTTTCCATCCAAAATAGTTTCTAATGCTTATAGAACGTGATTCTGATGCATTTCTGGGCGATTGGGATTATAAAATTCTAGGCCGCTAGGCCGCTGAAAACGTGAAGTTGGCGGCCTAGCGGCCTAGCGGCGTAACTATGAAAAAGTGAATTTTTGCGACTTTTTCCGTCCAAAATCATTTCTAATGCATGTAGAATGTGATTCTGATTCATTTCTGAGTGATTGGGTGTTTAATATTTTGGGTCGGTGAAAAAACTAAGTTTTCGGCGAAATTTCATACCTATGTTAAAGTGATTTTTTGCGACTTTTTCCATCCAAAATAGTTTCTAATGCTTATAGAACGTGATTTTGATGCATTTCTGGGCGATTGGGAGTATAAAATTCTAGGCCGCTAGGCCGCTGAAAACGTGAAGTTGGCGGCCTAGCGGCCTAGCGGCGTAACTATGAAAAAGTGATTTTTTGCGACTTTTTCCGTCCAAAATCGTTTCTAATGCATGTAGAATGTGATTCTGATACATTTCTGAGTGATTGGGTGTTTAATATTTTGGGTCGGTGAAAAAACTAAGTTTTCGGCGAAATTTCATACCTATGTTAAAGTGATTTTTTGCGACTTTTTCCATCCAAAATAGTTTCTAATGCTTATAGAACGTGATTCTGATGCATTTCTGGGCGATTGGGAGTATAAAATTCTAGGCCGCTAGGCCGCTGAAAACGTGAAGTTGGCGGCCTAGCGGCCTAGCGGCGTAACTATGAAAAAGTGATTTTTTGCGACTTTTTCCGTCCAAAATCGTTTCTAATGCATGTAGAATGTGATTCTGATTCATTTCTGAGTGATTGGGTGTTTAATATTTTGGGTCGGTGAAAAAACTAAGTTTTCGGCGAAATTTCATACCTATGTTAAAGTGATTTTTTGCGACTTTTTCCATCCAAAATAGTTTCTAATGCTTATAGAACGTGATTTTGATGCATTTCTGGGCGATTGGGGGTATAAAATTCTAGGCCGCTAGGCCGCTGAAAACGTGAAGTTGGCGGCCTAGCGGCCTAGCGGCGTAACTATGAAAAAGTGAATTTTTGCGACTTTTTCCGTCCAAAATCGTTTCTAATGCATGTAGAATGTGATTCTGATACATTTCTGAGTGATTGGGTGTTTAATATTTTGGGTCGGTGAAAAAACTAAGTTTTCGGCGAAATTTCATACCTATGTTAAAGTGATTTTTTGCGACTTTTTCCATCCAAAATAGTTTCTAATGCTTATAGAACGTGATTCTGATGCATTTCTGGGCGATTGGGAGTATAAAATTCTAGGCCGCTAGGCCGCTAGGCCGCCAGGCCGCCAACTTCACGCCGCTAGGCCGCTAGGCCGCCAGGCCGCCAACTTCACGCCGCCAGGCCGCTAGGCCGCCAGGCCGCCAACTTCACGCCGCCAGGCCGCTAGGCCGCCAACTTCACGCCGCCAGGCCGCTAGGCCGCTAGGCCGCCAACTTCACACACATGTCCTTGGGGCCGTATTTATAAAGCTTCTTAATTTAAGATTTTCTTAAATTTTGACTTAAATACACGAAATCTGTTCATTTTGATCTTAAATTTGAGAAATATCTTAAGTGTTATTTATAAATGATCTTAGCTATATTTTTAACATAAATATCGACTTATTTTAAGATAGCTAAAAAGGTATCTTAATTGTTTTAAGAAATTTCTTAAAGCATGCACATTTTGTTTACTAAATCACCATCAGGACAGAAACAAATATTATTAACTAAAGTTACAGAGGGAACTAGATTCTATATTGCACTTTATTGATAAGTCCTTATATTTGTTATTTATCACCAATGTTTCGAAGAAATCAATCTTGCTTAGGACTGATTCTACTGCAGTTATTCATATCCAAGTTTCAAATTCCAATATTTACCTATGAATTCTAATTATGATTCTCGTTTAAATTTATAAATACCATACCGAGGGTTCAATGCAACAGTGTCGTAACTCATGCTGAAATAAGAACAAGTTACGACAGTGTTGCGCTGAGCCCTCGATACGTAATTCCATTTTATTTATTAATTTCGTTTCTTTTATAACAAGTACTTTGACTTACATTTGGGCTTGGATAACTAGCGCACCCTATAGGGACCCTTTCGAGGCAAAGAATTCCATGGTTAGATGTTAACATACACTATATCAATATTTCCATCTTATTATGCACAGTCTCGCATACCAAATTTCATCAACATATTTTGACTTTTCTGTTACCAAAGCAACCATAATTTTGACCAAGCAGAAAAAACAACCAGAGCTTATCTAGGTAAATAAACATTCTGGGTGCATGCCCCCGGATCTCCCTAGAGTGACCCTGGGGCTGGACCTCCCTAGAGTGCCCCGACTTAAATTTATTTCTGGCTACGCCACTTTGTATACATGTATATACGACTCATTGGTGTAATTATAACACTGTCATTATCGGCGACATCATTACTCAGTAATATGGTAGAAAATTTGTGAAATTTAATACATATGTTGCATGATAAAGGGAATATAACGTGCTGAATTTATTATTTATAATATTTATCTTACATTCTTACAGAGGTGCGGGCGCGAGCGTGATAGAAATCATTCGGTTCTATATTTAGAAAGGAAAAGAAAAAAAGGAATTCCGTAGCAACGACATCTTAAATTTTCTTTACTAAAATATTTCTTAAGTGCGTTCATAAATATCACCTATCTTAAGATAAGATTTTTTCCTAGCTTAGCTAATTTTGACAGAGTTTAAGAAAACTATTAAGATGCTTTATAAATACCGGCCCTGAACTATTATGGAGTACAATTAAAAACTACTTTATAATCGTATTACGTTATATGCATCATATAGTCAGATTGTACTGCTTTTCCGGACGTACGAATAACTTATATTCATCTGTTTTTGCTAAACAATATCCGATTCATGAAAATAAGTTCGATATCACAAACGTGGTTCACAACCTTTTAGAGAGAGATGGCAAAAACAAAGTTTTGAACATATCTAAAATTCTCTTACCGTCTATTTTGAGTTGTAATATACTTGATAAACATTACTATTACTGGATCATACGTATATAATATCCAGTTAATGATTACTCGGTCACTGCCTTTTAAGAAAGGTTTTCAATACTTTGTGTTATGTTCGTTCTCATCATATTATTTAAGTTAGCTTGCCTGATCATTGACACTAAAACACAGAAGAAACATGTTTTAACATTAAGATGAACTCATTGTAAAGCTGAATTATATAACAGCGTTTTAAGAAAGCGGTTGATCATGAATTAATATTAAAACATTAGACGCATATGTGTTCTGTGAGTAATACATGTCAACACATATCTTATTTCACAAGGTATAAATTACAATTTCAATTTATTTGCATTTTATGGCCTCCGGCCCAAACACAATATATACAACATTAGATTAACACAATACATGAGGTTATGACATGACAATACAATCAATATTATACAAATTGACATATAACACCAGCATATTGTCATTTTATCTGAACATTTCTAAATAACCATATCTCTCTTTAAAAGAGTAATATTTAGACATACATTACAAAAGTTTCTAATTATATGTACATTTTCCAACGACATCAAGGCATAGAACATTTCTAAAGTTATATATATAATATACAACATGAGATTAACACAATACATGAGGTTATGACATGGAAATACAGTCAATATAATACAACATTGACATATAACACCGACATATTTTCATCTCTCTCTTTAAAAGCGTAATAGACATACATTGCAACATTTCTAATTATATGTAAATTTTCCACTGACATCAATGCTTAGAACTTTTCTAAAGTCGGATGGTTATGATAATACATAGGTAAATATTTTTTACGAATATCAGTGTATAACGGACACAATAACATAAAATGATATTCGTCTTCTAATGCGGTTTCACAATACATGCATACACGATATTCTCTTGGAATCTTATAATGTCTTCCTTTCTCTATCATTAAATAATGTGAGGAACTGCGAAATCTTGCCATGCAATTTCTACATTTTTCTACATCAATAACATTAATATATTTTTCAACATCAAAAAAAAGTTTAAAGTTGCTATAGTAATGAAGTTTTACATTATCTCTACATCTATAATGTCAGTTCTGTACGAACTGGTCTTTTAAAGTTTGTACATATTGCATTGAAAATAGTTTTTGATTATCAACATTTTGGGCTTCTCATACATAGCCATAACCATTCTGAATATATTACGCTTAACATCAGTTGCCCAGTTTTCATATCCTAAGTTATCATAGTACACAAGTACTTCGTAACATAGTCTTGTATATCTGTCCCTAGGTAGATTCACTAATCTTAACCAATATTTTAAACAGCGTTTTGAAGCATATACGAGGGGTTATCCAAAATTACGTGGACTGTCTTTATTGTGTAAGAGCTATTTAAGATATTTAGCCGAAATCTGTACACAACATAGAAGAAAATATAATAAATAACAGCGGAAATTTTCATATACATAGCTGTATTCATTATTAAAATACAGGAATTTACGTAAACACATCTCGGCGACTGTGGAGCACTCGGAAAATAATCTGACGTCAACGTCAGAAAAGCGTAACGTAACAAGCTTCAACACCAAATGTTAAGTTACTGTTTCTCAAAATGATCTCCGCCAGCCTGCAAGCGATCATACGTATAAGGTAACATGGTTCATCGAGACCAGACAAATATGTTTAGTGGCGTTCAGCTAGTCTGCAAGGGAATTAATTCAATGGCCCCGCAGTTGTCTCTTAACCTCTAGATTAACTGATATTGTTACTAGATCTACTGAATTACAAAAAATATTAAATTATATATCTTTATTTACATACATACAAATATCATTAATTATCAATATTACCAAAAGTTTTATTTATTAAGAAATAGTTTTATTGTTTTGTTTTGACATCATTGTTACATTAATGCTATAAATTGAGTGACTATGCTACCCCCGGGAATATCGCGAAGTTCATAGCAGCCGAATCTGGCGAGTAGACAGGATGTGGAACTATCTTGAGCTCCATCAGTGACAACTCAAGGTCTGTGTCAGTGTGGATGTTATGAAGGATGCGCCATAATGTTTTATAACCGCAGCTGACCAACCTCATAATTTCTACAATAGTTTGACGTCCGTCAGTATCTTCACAAACCTTGACGTCGTCATTGTTGAGGCAAAAATGGTTTTCCACCCGTACCCGGTATCGTCTTTAACATCTTCACGGACCTCACTGAACCTTTTGTGTCATTTAAACACTAGTGAACCCAAAATTGCCTTTCTCGAACTTGCTTGTTGCATTTGATTTAAAATCTGTGATGGTGATATTACTAAATTCAAACAAAACGTATAATAGCGCGATTTTTATTTTTCAATATTACGTCATTCTGTGCGTCGTATCTATAGCGGCGTCTTGTTTTCTAACGATATCTACATATATTAACTGATTTGACATCCGATAAAACCACATAATTATAGCTAAGTTGATGTCATGGAACAAATGTACAACGTTTAGCGGGGTTTCTACGTTAATTTTTGTCATAAACTCAAAATATAACGGCGTTTTTCCCCTTATTTTAGCGTGCTCCGGGTATCGTTTAGGTACATGTTTTAAACTATTATAAATTTGTTATTTATATACATATTAATCTGTAGTTACACAAAGACAGTAACAACACATTAAAATGTTTACAGATAAAGCTCCATCACACTAAACGTTACCGTTCAGAAGATATTACAAAAGTCCTCGTATTTTTGGATAACCCCTCGTATGTACATAGGGTATCTCCCTGTATCCCCAAGTACAGCATCATTACATGCAATCATATTGACATTCAAAAATCTTTTACATGCATATACTTGTAATGATTCTATACATTGAGGGTGTTTTAGGCCCCAAAGTTCAGAGCCGTATAACATTATAGAAGCAACTTTTGAGTCAAATACTTTAAAAAATGTGTTATAAGGTAAACAAGAAAGATGTTGAAAAGAACTAAGAATGAACATAAGAACCTTTTTCGCTTTCACAGACATGCTTTCTGCCATTTTATACATTGACAATCTATTTGAAAAGAACATCCCAACATAAGTAAAACCATTGACAATTTCTAATTGTCTGCCATTATATGACCAAATTTCTTTCCGAGACATCCTACCACCTCGTTTGAACACAAGTACTTTTGATTTGGTGTTATTTACAATAAGTTTACTTTTCAAACAAAACCGATGAAGTATATTTAATTGTTTTTGTAAACCAACAATAGTATCAGATATTAAAGCAATATCGTCTACAAACATAAGCAGAAAAAATTCAACAATATCAGGAAATAGCTGAATCCCTCTTGTGTTACTTTCACTTAACATTGAATACAATTCATTTATGAACAATGCAAATAAAATTCGACTTAGGCTAAATCCCTGACGTAAGCCAACTGGACATGTAAATACATTGGAAATTCCATCGTTAGTTCTCACACATGCCTTAACAGATGAGTAAATGCCTTGTATAGAATTATATAAGTGTCCCTTAAAACGGTTTCTTTTTAATACATCATACAAAATCGAACGATCAATCGAATCAAAGGCTTTTTGGAAATCGATAAATGCAACATATACATCTTTTCCTTTCATACACAAATATTTACTTACAACAGAGTATAAACAAAGGCATTATCAACTGTAGTATACCCACTTCTAAATCCTGCTTGGGATTCCGATAGGATGTTATAAGCTTCAACATAACAAATTAAGTCTTTTCGTAATAATTGATATATACACTTTACTAAAAACATCAAGTAATGCTATACCCCTGTAATTATTCGGGTTGTTAAAACTGCCCTTTTTATGTAGTGGTATTATGACCGATTTTGCCCAGTTATCTGGATATTCTCCCCAGGAAAATTACCAGACGATATATTCGGTATAGAATGTTAACGAGGTATCTCTCGATATGTGCACAAATGTATTGCTCTGCTTGTAGTGCAATGCAAGAACATTGTAAATTCCATGATCATAATAAAGGAGCGAGATATGAGTGGTGGAATCGTTGTCTTCCGCTGAAACCCTTGTATACAACGTGTCGAATATTTTTCATATAACTTGTCAATTGTTTATAGAAATGAATAACCAAAAAGCAATATGCCAAATACAACTGTTTTATTTACATATAAGCCTATCATTTGGATAGGAATACGAAAGTTATCAAATATTAATTCCAAACTCTATAGATAAATAAAATGTTTATAAATTTCTATGTATATGTAAATCTAGCAGCTATAGTTCAGCAGAAAATGAGATGAAAATTAAATAACAACACATTTATTCAAATTTCAAGTTCACATGCATATGTTTCACAACATAATTCCATATGGCACATCATTTAGTCACAAAAAAAGATGAACAGAAATGGTAAATATATGAAATGAAAGACTGTTTAGAACATCCATCTGTAGCGATAAACGCACTAGAATCATTTGGAGACACGGAAATGAATTTAACGAGTGAATCAATAAGATATGATAACTTGTTTTGATTCCAAGATTATTCTAATCTTTGTTCCCGGACGAACGACAAATACTTAAGTAGAAGTCTGTTTCACCTTTAGGTTTGATTCACACTACGCCCTTTTCGTGTGTATCAGCATGATCTTTCGTTTTTGATATATTGACATCTATTCAGCGTCTTTGATTTTGAGATTTAAAATATATAAGTACAAACCATTTATTCGATTATTTATTTTACAACAACAAGCTAAATGAAGTCATATAAATTTGGCTATAATTTTATAAATGGGAGTGCAATGCACTGTAAAGTTAAAGATGTTTGATACAAGAGCTGCAAAGTTAGCTACTTACGTAATAATAATTTAATTTCTAATACCTATTAATTAAATATATGTTTGGAAATTGTGTTTATGATTTTTTCCTACTGATATGAACCTAACGAATGAAGATGGAAAATATAGGGTACAAAGTTAAGTCTTCAACAAGGCATTTTTAATTCTATTTCATTTAGAAGTACACATTGTCTGCTAGAAATGCACATTAAAATTGTATTGCAATTTCATTATTATAGTTATCATGAAAAAGTGATGATATTGGTTGCAAATTTTAATTTTTTATTTTGAGTTGTTTCTTTTCCATAATTATTTTATTTCAAAAGACAATATTTTCTTACCGACAACAAAAATATACCATTAATTAATTTATATTATTCAGTAAAGCCGCTAAAGCGTTATACTTATGTTTATATAATGAGAAATGTATAATATGCATTGATAAAAATATGAAATACAGTCAAACATGTGAAGAAAGGCCACCCTCGGGAAAAAAATAAAGTGACCTTTCTTCAGAGGTAGCCTTTACTCTGAGGTGGCCGCTAACACAGGTGTGACTGCATATGATTTTTGCGAAAACAACATGTACTTCTATCGTATTATGTTTTTATATTTGTTTATCTGTTTATGTTCATTTTCTGCATGTTAGTATGATTATTTCCCATCAATGTCAACGAGCCTTAACTAAAATGTTAATTGTTTACCTCATTTATTCATGTATCATGAATCAAGAAATATAAAGTGTTTTGACTTGACTTGACTTGTAAGTATAATAAGCATAAATACATGAAAATGTTAATGAAATGAAAAAGAAAACGAGAATGTCGATAGTGTTTGTTTCTATCCATGATGCTAAATAAACTGTTCTTGCAGAAATTGTACATCTATCCTTGTGTTATAAGTCCGTTAATAGTGAGATATACATAAGAGCTAATTGCTATATTGAACAAAAAAACCAGACAGAAAGGCATACTGTACACATACCGCATCATATTGTAGCCGAAAAATAACGTTATTCGCCGGGGAGAAAACACAATTAGTCAGTGCAGTAACGTTTATTTTATCGTCTCCCATGTCTTATGTAGTAACTGTAGTAATATATGATAATGTGGAATCATTAATTTTCGTTGGGGATTTAATTTCGTGGATTTCGTGGGTCGGCACATCCACGAAATCAAATCCCCACGAATTAAAAGGTAATGACATTGTATTTCTTTTCAAAAATCAAAATTCACAAATGTATGTATGTCCCCACGAAACAGCCATTTTAGTAAAAAAAAACACGAAAATTGAGCCAACGAAAATAAGTGTAAATACAGTATCTATATTTTAATAATACTGATTTACTTATGATAATTCTTAATGTTTTGCATGACTGTTTATCTAAATATTTATTTGTTCAAATATATAAATGACCATGACCAATGCAGCAAATACCGATTTAATAATGGTTAAAACGTACAGTTTATAACGAACTGTTGGTTATATGCACCTAAAATGCACCTCACATAATGAAGTGAAAATCTAAAATCAAAATCGTTTTTGCTCTCGATTCATTCTTCGTCACAAATCATCGAATAAGCTTTTCGCTATATGTTAAGTTTCGCAAAAAACAATAGATGGAATCATATATCAAAAATATCAGTTTTTAGATAAAAATGCTTCTTAGACTGCAGTTTCAATAGTTCTAGCTACATGTGTATATATAATTAGCGTATACATTATTGATTGTGTTTATTTTGCATCCATTAATGAAAGCATATTTATAATAATATGAATAATATAAAAATATATTATCCTAACATTATATCTCGCTTTCCGGCATGCATTCTCTAGCAGGATGCATTCCTTCGTAATGAAATTGTAACAAGTGACTAAATTCAGTTAAGATTTTTCTGCGTTATGCGAATCCTACTGAACGGAAATAGTTCGTTATCAATTTTTAACATATCCTGGTTATGAGGAAGACTTCTTTATGTTCCCGAGCTGTTCGTTATATAAGGGGTTTACCGTAAAAATAAACTATTGTAAGAACACAATTTCATAAAGATATACTACACTAAGTTTGCTAAGCAACAACAGTGTAACGCGTTATTATGCAATAAGAAGTCTGATTTGGTGATTGTGTCATAGAGTAAGGGGATAACAGTTACGTTACCACAGGTCAATAGTTTTCAAAATGCTCTGACAAATTCCTAAATAAGTCGAATTTTCAGTAAACATCAAAATTACACTACTACCATAACTTAGACCAAATAACAACTTTAAGATCAAGCGCATCCTAGATTTCTTTTCCGTACCATTTATAATAAATCAAAATATACAATTTAAAACGAAAATGCACCGAAACCAGGCTAAGACGAATAATTCACCTCCTTCTTGGCAAACTATGACTGTATTGCATGAAAATGATACATGATCAAATTGATTTCTGAAGGTTTTATGGCTAAAATAAAAAATCTAACCAGTGTGTTTTACTGTTAAGATTAGTTTTAAACTTGACAAGACCTAATCTTTTATATAGTAAATTATTGTTTTGTCGTGGATCTTGATGCCTCACAAGGTTTATGTCTTATTTCACTTTGAGGGATGCCGTAACTTTGAAACTGACTTTCTTTCAATAGAACATTTCGAAATGTTCTTATTTAGTCTTTTTAATCACGAAGTACATAATGAAATGAAGCAAATACTTTTTCAATAATATAGCAAAACATACGAAAAAGCATCTGACAACATGTTTACGAGATGTGACTGAAGAAAGGCATTATGTAAATATATTTCTTATATTGTACTATCGACTGTTCTATATTACTAAAATCAAAAAGCTAATGAGCATTTAATGGAAAAATATCGATAAGTCCAAGACCAAATCACATCTCAACCCGAAACCAACCAACAGAACCCAACAACGCACACAAACATGAACACAAGCAAATTCGACATCCTTCGTCGAACATTTTTGTCAGTTCATTTAAGCAGATAAAGCATAAAGGAAGAAATGATTTAAATGAATAATGTTTCGTAGCAAGCATGTCTGTGCAAGCTACAAATCCACTGGAAGTCAGTCAAATTAGGGCAAAATACATTTCAAATTGTTGTAAGTAACAGTAAAAATGACTTTTTTTGTTAGTCCAAAATGCGGAACCTTTCTGTCAGAATGCATGATATAGTTATGGTCCATAAATGACACATGTCCACTCATCACAATCAACTAAATATATCAAGTTTCATACGGTTCCTTTTAATACTTTTCAGGTAATTGTAAGTGACATTTCTTCTAATTTGAAAATGTAAATAATTCTGTCAAAATGCACGACAGAGTTATGGTTCTTGATTAATACACTTTACTTATCACGATCTACCTATAGAAACAGAAACCTTCATAGGTTTTTAAGTTATTGCAATTTCAAAAAGTGTGACGGACGGAGATCCAGACGAACTCATGAGGGGTATGTTGTGGAGTGCAGCACTTGATTTCGGTGTTTCAATACCCACAGGTCGCACCCCCCAAATATCCCAACAAGACTAGCCTGTACGTAATTGAAACTCACAATGCCAAAATGTACCAACCCTGACCCAACAACCACCCTCTGGTGTGTACGGACGGGCGTAATTACGAGAGCTACATAATGGGGTTTTCAATTGATTTTCTATTGATAATTTTAACCACACAAGAGTATTTGTTCACACCACAAGATAATATTTTTCCCCACAACCGTGGTTTGTTTATACTGTTACCCCATGATGTCGATTTGTACTAACCCTAACCCTAGAACCTACTTCTGGTATGTACGGACGAACAGACTGACGAACTAACGATAGGATACTTAAGTGGCTTTCCCATGTTAAAATTGGTTAAAATTTAGCCACAAAAACCCGATTTTAGCCACATAAATTCACTTATGGACATTTTTAAGGGACTCCGGTTGAACAAAGAGTTCTAACCCTAACCCAAGAGTCACCCGAACCCAGTTTGTTTGTACTAACCGCCAGACGGATAATGTCAAACATTATATCCGTCCGCTTTTGGCGTGCGATAAAAATTGGGACAATATATAATGCTTAAAGATCTACACATGATTTAAACAGGTTTGTACAACCATTGTCACCCACGATAAACAGTACATAAAACATGTACAAATAAATAAATATGACGGACGATGCAATCAACAACAAACGTAAATTACTGGTTGATTGCTCGAGCACCTTTCAGCTTATAAGAAAAATAAAATTATGTTCGAAGCGAAATGTATCAAGTAATGACGTCATTTTAGCCAATACATATGTGTAGAATTTGATTGTTGTGCATGTGTCCTACGGCTTTAATAATTTAGCGAGCCAAAAGTATCCCCAATATAGACCTTAATCACTTTTATTTTAAATGGCCTACCTATTACATATTCAGTCGGTGAATTGATGCCATTGAGGCATGTTATCAAATGGGGTGCATGAAGATGAAGTACAAGTTGCTACATTTATGCTGTTTATAAACCATGACATGGCAACCAATGGAGCGCTTTGGAGACTGCACGTCAAGGTCACGGATGAATCAAAAAGGCAGTGAGTGAGGCAGTCACTATACTTCAGCAATGAAATAAACTTAGTTTTAAAAGCTTAGTTGTAGCTTATTAAGAGTACTGATGTTAACGTTTCAATAACGGATCTACAATAATATTTTCAAAGACTGAAAAAGTATTAAGTTTCACCATTATTACACACATGTTCATGAGAAATATTACAAATATTACAAGTATCTAGTATAAAAAAGTATTTATTCCTTCGATAAAAACGTCTTATTAAAATAATACACGACAATACGTACATTTCAACACAGCTAATAATAACACCCGAAATAGCGGTTTAACCTTGACGTTCATACTACAATCCAGTTTGTAAACATCCACCAGGACTATCGTGTTAAATCGACTATCGAATGTTTCTTAAATACGTATCTGAAACGTATAGTATGCACATTTTTTCCATAATTACAAAACATGTTATATGGTCAACACATAATTCGCCATCCTCGTTTCTTAATGTTTGATAATTTGGTACAAGTCATATTATACTGTTTCTACATCACCTTGATAGAACCAACCAAAAATCAACCAATAAAATAATAATGAAAATAAATCTCTCCAAGGATAAAAAATGGTAAGCCAATTATGCCGATTATTTTGTTTCTGAGAAAAGGGAATTTGTGAGGTAGACAATTATAGCCAGAATATTATTAGATAATTACTACTCGAATGTTTGGGAGGAAGACGGTAAACAAGTGCCAAAATTACGGACATATGTGACTTTCAAAGATAAATTTGAAATTGAAAAATATGTTTTACTAAATCTAAAAAAACAAGAACGATCAATGTTGACGCAATTTAGATGTGGTGTGCTACCTTTACGAATAGAAACCGGACGATATATCGGTGAGCCACTGGAACAAAGACTCTGTATATTTGTGATTTATCACAGATTGAAGACGAAACACCATTTCTTCTTCATTGTAAATTTTGCAATAATATTTATCACATGAACATTTAATGAACAAGGAATGTCTTTAAAAAGACAACAGCCTTACAATTAAATACGTTCCTGGTGTATTTAAACTATTGAAGCATTCTCAATATAGCAATATATTTTTTGAAATTTCTGAGGACATTCAATTTGAAAACTTAATAAGTAGTTTTTCAAAGACAGTTCTTGTTATGAATGGTTTTATCTAACACTTTTAAACTTAGTTCATGACAGTACTCTTAGTACTTTGATTACAAAGATATTTAAATGAAATCACTACTTACACAGTACCTCGTCCACGTTCGAATACCATCGAATATGTATGGTGGCTGATTTTTGCCATTTTACATCTTCGTGTCTTCCCCTCAAAAGTCAAAGCACGACGACACAATCATACGATAAATAGCTCACTCTGGAATGCTTTTTTAAGTGGCAATGCAAAATCGCAACTTCTTGCGCGAAGCAGATTAGTGACAGTGCCCGAAATATTCCGAAATATCCACAATGGTCATCACGTGATATAAACAAAACAGAAATAGAGCGAGGTCACGTGTTACTCACACCAACTAGTTTTAGCTTGATGACGCGGTCGCTATTTATAGTCTAAGAATGGAGCGAGCTCGATATCTGCCCATCTGTCAATAAATGCATCCAAAACTCTTTATATCAAAGGAATTAGGAAAAATTGTTCGATCTAAATGAACTTCGATGTATAAATTATTAGAGAAATTCGCTGTGTTTATTATCGGTGTGTTGTAATAATCATTTAATCGTGTTATAAGATACGGAACACGGTATTTATACGTTTCCATGTATTTATTTTAGCAACATGTTGTTAATCAAATATCGATTTCGGAGCTCAATACAAAAAATGTCCGATCAGGTGAGAAATGATGACTTAATTGGTTCGACATAGACGGTCACTTTATGGTTCGATATAGATGGTCACTTTGCAGTCGAAAATCTATGTTTGGGACCGTTATACCAGGTTTTTACGACAACGTACCCTCAGACAACGGAATATATTATTTTTGGAGACTTTATTTCAATATTTTATATGCATTCCAGCAGATATTGCATCGAGGTGATAGTTTCCCCTGATTTTAATTTTAGGGTGGAAACAGGGACTACATATAGAGTACCTCGTGAACTGTAGAACCATATGACCAGATTCATGAGATTCATGAAACATCAACGGCTTGTATTTTTGATGGAGTAGATGATCACTTTAGTTTCGGGATCAGTTAAGTCAAAAACACAAATTCGTTTGATCTGAAACTTCGCACATCCTGATAAAAAATGCTACATAGGCCACATTCTAGTATTGAACTGCCGGATGCGATTTTGCGCCGTACAAACATGTTACTTGTCGTGTCTTCGCAGGACATAAGCAATGTTTCGTATCGTTTAGTCTTCGCCTTCCGGTAGACATGCGCAGAACCATAAATCTGGTCCATCGTGTACTTGTAATAGTTTTGCAATTTGGCGATATGTATAATGATTCTGTGCATGTCTACCGGACACGACGACACGGAATGATGGACAATATCATGTTTGTTGGAGCAAAGAACGACGACACGATAATCGGCCAGTTGTTGTGTCTTCGCCTTTCGAACACACGACACATATAGGGCACTGATACGAATATTTTATACCCGCCGACACGAAACTCTACAAGAGAAGATTTCGTGTGTTTGTCCATCCAAATACTGCTATTTCGCCATTAATATTTCGTGTGTTTGTGTATTTGCCTTCTAAGGTCGATGGCAAAGACACGGTAAGTGAGCATTTTATCGTTTGTTCGTGTCGTCGTGCTTCGTCTTTTTTGGGTAGAAATCAGCCACCATACGAAAGTGATGGTATTCAAATGGACTATTGAATAACACACGTGTTGAAAGTCTTGACTTCGTTTAAATATCTTTTTACTGACTTTGATTTGTAATCAAAGTACACTTAGCAGCATACAAGTATAAGGAATTTAATTGCTCAAGGGAACTTGAAACTGCAACCCAATTCATATCATATTGTAAAAATCAACAAACAGACTATCGATCGTGCAATATACGTGTGTTAAGTTGTGACGTCACGGAATAGTGTGGCTGTCAAAAACTGAATCTGAAAGAAACTACATGAAAATACATGGTTTCGTCTGTTTGTGATTGCGTTAAAAACTGTTTTTTTTTCGATTGCAATCTGATTAATTTATATGTGCTGTAACCGTTAGGCCCATGAAAATAGTTTTCTTACTCACTTTATAAACCATTGCGAAGTTACACACGTACACGTATATATAATTTAATGATGAGAAAACCTTATGCTGTGCTTAGTTATTTCTGTCACGCAGAATGTTGTTTTGACTGTTTATGATATTTTCGCGCATTAAAAGTATTCTGTAAATAGACGATTCCATTTTTAAATTTTGTACGATTTACCTCCCCTGAAAAAGTAATCTTTAATCTCCTATCCGCCATTACAGGAGTGAAACACAAAGAAACTGATAGTAAATGAATCAGTAAAAATGCCTTATAAACGCAGTGGTGGTAGACAATGTGTTGTGTTTGATTGATCTAACAATAAAAAAAGACTAAATGAATGGGAAATTCACCGTGCCAGACACACGTAGCGACATACATTTTAACACAAATTTAATATAGAAGTACAGCATTATTAAATTGTCAATATATCATTGTAAAATTTAGTAAACTAATATCACAATGTTCCGATATTTCGTTGCCATAATCAATAAAACAATTCCATTTCATCGTGAACATTAATTCAAACAAACATAATGTACATCTTTAGTAAAATAGTGAAAACTACAGCAATTGAATAGGAAGGTGTAGTAACCTCTTCGTTGTTTATTATCCAGCCATATATATTTAGCCAATTTATAGATTTAAAAACTAAACCATATTTGTATACATAAAATAAATCTATGTACAGAGTTCATTGCAATGATTTTAAATAAATATGATATTCAGTTTGTCTTTAGGCATATCGCAGGTATTTTACAAAATAGTTTTTATTAACGATAAGGCATAAGCACCCAGTATATCATTTGTATCATGCAGTGATCAATTATTTTAATTGAACAACCGAAGTCGCTAATTAATTGATCACACGATCACACTTAGGTTTGCCATATTACACAGTCATCTTAAGTGTCGGTGCTTCTTTTTGAAGTCAGCTGTCAATTTCCTGTTTTCCTGTCTCGGTATCATAAAACTTGCTGAGACAGTATATACGTGTGACATCTTATCTGATGTTTTAATGATGTGAAATTGGATTAATAGTAGCATATTGGGACCTTGGTGATTATTTTAGGTACACATACGATATAGACTAAATAAACAAAGTGTGTCACTTGTCTATAATTTAAAAATAAGATGTAAAATCATTATCAGCTAGATGTTATATCAGTAAAAAGCTATAAGAACTGTGATATAAAATTACTTTGTTTTATTTTTTTCATGAACTGTTGCTGTTTATTATTGATTAACTATTGTTGATCGAGTCACACATGTCACAGTTCGAATATGTAACACGAGTGAGAAATTCGACCGAATGTATCACACGTGTCAGATGTGACATATTCCAAAAAGTGGACACAGGAATATGAAATTGACAACGAATACATCACATTAAATTTGTCATTATGCAGTTCTGAAAGGAAAACGTGGTTTTAAACGATCACATTCATACAAGTTTTTATCACAACCAGCACACGATCACCAACACCATCATTATCATCACCATTACGAAGAAAAGAAAGAAATTACGACGATCACCATCATCATCACACGCTAATGCATGTCTGTTCAAAAGCCAAGGATCTATATATTGCACCAGATATTCAATCGAATAATTAAAATCTGATCAAGCATTCGTTTTCTGCTTATGAAGGCAGGTAGAAACAGTCTGAGGTCTCATATTAGCAATTAAACAAATAATAAAAGACACAAGATAGGCAAATAATTTATTTACAGGTATATTCATTATTATACACTACTCCGCTAGCAAATACTGACGACATTGCTCATTCTGTGTCATTTTTACAGACAAAAACTTGCGGTTATATAGATTTTAATCGCAAACTTCTTAGAAACTTTCACTTCTGTTGTGGCGGACGGTCACGTGATAAAACAATGGCGGCGGTATAATTGATGGAAATAGAATCGTCTATAATCAGAGGAAACTTCCTTACCGAAAAAAAACATTGTTTATTTCGTACCTCTACATATTTTAGAGAGAAAAAAAACAGATTCTAATCGATGAAAGTCATGACAGAACGTCTTATTTTTGTTCAATGTTTAAAACAGATACATTTGTATGATGCTTTAGATTTGAAAAAAAATATCATAATCATACATGCAGGACGTCACTTTGAAGATGAATTAACTTTGGGTGATTTTTTGGTAAGCGATTGTTTCTGTCTCTGTAATGTTGTTATCATATGACTTTAGAATTGTCATACGTTTAGCTATTAACATTGCATGATAAGGTACATAACCCACTTATATTGTTACAAAGCAAGTGAAATGTGTTTCAAAATTGAACTGTGCTTTTTGTATTTTCTCATGTTTTCAATGCTATTGTACAATAATTAGTCCCGTGACTTTTTAAATTAATGTGCCTGATTGTTATTATGCAATTCATGTATATCATTTGTGTTCATTTCATCTTATCGCAGGTGAGTGTATGTTAGTAGTTTGTCTTTCAGCCGGATTCAACCATATTTTCATTTTGTACTTAATACATGCTCTGATGTGCTCTGATCTCGTATAGATCTATGAGTCTTCCTTTCCACTTTACTTGCTGACATGTATTTCCTGCTGGGGTTCGTCTTTGATTGTTTATTTATTTGTCACTGATATCTATTGTCACAAATATCTCCTTATAAAGCCAAAAGGTTTAGATGTCAATCTAGTCATTGCTTGAAAGCGCTACATTTTTTTTACAAACAGGAAAATTATGTTTAAAGTCATAAATATCTTTATATAGCACACCCTAAAAGTATATGTCGTTATCATATGAATACTTATTAATAAGTTTCCATGTATGATATAGTATTATTATTATGTAATTCCTTTACTTTGTTCTCTGCCACATGACAGACATACAATTTGTATAGAATTTCTATCTGTCTACATGTATTTTGATAAACAGCTAGTATGTAATACATGTATTTGTGTTAAAAAATGATCTAGAAAAACTCATCCATTCAACAAAAACAGTGTTTTATAAAGACTTCAATGATAAGGCTGGTGTATACACAAATATTATAACAATAATGATATGTCTGACAGACCTGAACCCACTAACGAGAATGGACTTTAATGTTTAATGCATATGACTATTTTCACAAAGTTTTAAATGCTTGTGCCTGTGATGCTTTGTTATACTTTTTTTGTAGATTGTTTCTTTTATTTTTGTGAAATTAATTTATTGGTGATTGTATACACGTTTTCTCATATTTACGAGTACGTTTATTTTGTTAATACATGTATTGCCTTTCTGTTCCAGTCCTTTTTTTCAAAAATATCTAGATACAATATTTAAAGATGTTTTGTGTCACCGGTCAAATGGACAAAAAGGTATTTACATTTCAAATTCACATCATGGCTTCTAAAAAGAAGAATTTGAACAATAAAACATGTCCTTTGCAGTTAAAGTCTTAACGGGCCTTAACGGCGGTACAGAAAGAACAATAGCTGTATACAATAACGGTTATAAGCATTTGCCTGTGTCTACCATTAGGTATGTTTAGACCACATGTGCTACATGACTAAACACTCGTGCACGTTATTGTTTACAATTAGGCCAAGGATCAGGCGTTATGCAATTTTGATAATTCAGTGTGTAGATCTTTAGATTCGTGTTACAGACAATGTATTTTACACCATACGTACAAAGGTTCCTCTAAGTTATAATTATCAGGCGTTGACACGATTCTTGAATGCTTACATGCATAATTTGATTTAATGTAATTAAAATGCATTTGTTTGTAAATTTACATTGAAAAGTGCATATAAGAGTCTTGTTTTGACACGGTGATTTGGAATTGGCCAATTTTGTCTCCTATGACAAAATGTTCTCCTTACATCTGAAGTCATCATCTATTTGTATATAAGTGATTTTTCGTTTGTATATTATTAAGTTTAAGACGCAAATTGCTTGTTTTGTTAAATACATTTTGATGAATTAAGATTTATATTACTTGGCTAAGAACGTTTAAAGCGAGAGTATTGGTTTTCTTTATAAGCTTTGTGTTCATGATGCATGTATTCGTTATTCGATGTACTCGTATGTGTGAGTTTGAGATTGCATGTTTAAAATAAATTGAATGAATATGAAGTCTGGTTACAAACAATGAATTCACAATCGTAGAAATAAACATTTTCCTATATCTAAAATTATCATTGACATAGTAATACAAGAAAGTGCATAATTGTCGCAAAACACCATTTTTCAAAACTGTGTAATGTACTTTATTAGCCATACACTTAAAAGATTTTTGCAACAAATTAGTACGCATTCATTATTTACTAACATTATGAATTATGTATGTACAAAATGAAAAGAGTGCACTTGACAACTCACCAGAATTGATTTGAAAGATACAAACAAAATGAATTTGACGAAGTGATTTAAACATGGAATAAAATGTGTTAAAAGTAATCTATAATATGCATATAATACGAAACGATATACCTGATGTATATGTTTATTAATATATCATATAAACAGACAAACATGAAAAGCAAATATATACAAATTGTAGACGAAAGACAAATTAACCATTTTACACATGTTTGTACTTTAACCAATCAATGTAGCAACATAGCTCACCGTTTAGATTTAAATCAGCAAAATATCCTTAAGCCATGCCTAAAATTGTTTCTTTGTCGCTTCAAACGGGTAAGTGGTATTCGCACCGAGAAACAGGTATGTAAGATTTACAACATTTTTTTTCATTGATAAACCTACCTAGGCAGTAGATCGAATGTACCTGAAGTAAAAATCGTACATGTACTACATAGATAGAGTGCAAACATTAATTTGAAATAAATTGTTTTATGAATCTTATATGATATTTTAAATTAATTACTTAATTATAATGCGGTATGATATGATTAATGTAACTTTCACAATTATTTTGATAAAAACAACATCTGATGTTTTCGAAATCTCCAATATGTGGATTGTTTTCATTTAGAAACAAAATTTGTAATATATATTTGTGTTGGCGGTAAAAAATACATAGTCGTGTTGAATTTAATACCAAAGACAGACATGCATTGCATGCCCCTACATAAAAACGACGACTCAGATGCAAAATACAGGGACGGTTGTATGAGCATATTCCTATATAATTCACATTTTGGATTAAGACTGGTTATTTCTAATACTGAAGACTGCATTTAGAGTAAATAAGATGACCAATAAGCAGATACGTAAAGTCGTTAGCGAATAACATTTATTTAGCACTGAAGCAAATATGCATGCAGAAATACACTAACTGCAACTCCCATAAAGTATTTCGCAGTGAATTACTCCTTCTGTACCTGGCAATAAACCATAATTGATTACCCTCCTTTTAAAACTGAATACTTACAGTACAATATATACATAAATACCTTGATTATGTTATAGTTAGTATTTAAAGGAATAAAGTTTGTGTCTGAACATTTCAAAGTTTCTTCATTTGATGAGCCATAAAATATTATTGAGATTAATTAATTATACTGCGTTTGAAGTCCATTCAGTCCGTCAGTGTAATAAAAGTTTCGTTTGAATGTTTACCAGAGAGGAACCATAACATAGAATACTGCTGCTTAGATACGAAATTCAGTACCATTGCAGGGACAAAAATATGTGCTCTTAAGTATTACGAGTACCAATTAATTGAGGTTCATTGAAATACTTGTTATAGCATTTGCGTGGATTGACTATACTCTGCTCATTTTAGATAAACTTGACTCTTAAAAAAGACATCAATGGAATGCACTGTATAGGACGACCTTACCCATTTCACAACGTAAACAAAGAATTATTATGTGTTTTATCTTACCATTTTATAATTCAATTATCAACCATTTAATTTTAGTGATGAAGTGATTGTTTGTGTAACCAATGTTTCATGACTTCTAATTAACATTTATTGTTGTATATAAAAAAAACCATAAACAAATGTTTTATTTCTGTGATAGTATGTAAATAATGTACAAAACTAATTAAAATGATTATATAGACCTGAATCTATTTCTTTCCTTTTTCTACTTTTCAAATAGACATTATACATATATGTGTTCACATACATTTCTACCTAAGACTTATCTTGATAAACGTCTGTTCACCTGAACTTCCTGTTGTATTGTATTATTTACAGATGTTTCAAATTTTATCTCCGTGTGCTGCAATTTATATATCAAATTCATATATGGAAGTAGATAGACGCATATACTTCGTTGAACTACGTCTTAATTAGTCACAATATGAAACCACAGCTCTTAAAACTTTGAGGCTCGTTGCATGACTATGAATCATCTACGACTATTAACCACAAGAGTTAAAATTATAAATGATACAGACATTTATTTTGAAACATCGTGTTTTATAATATAGAAGAACATGAGAAATACAATTGAAGGCTATTTGCAGTCAATGAAGAAAGATACTAGTATACAGAACAAAACTGTTTGTTTTTTTCAAAAGCTTTTAATAAACAATCAGCTATATAATACATAGAGGATATTAAATGAGTGTGGATTCCTTATTGAATTTATTGAACGAGTTGAATAAAACAGTATGAAGCGAGCCTCTTGCGAATTCCGATTAGTGTGTTAGATACAGTTTTCCATGTTGTAAACCTTTCATGATTCAAGAATAAGACAGCACTCGTATGTAAACAAACATTATTATTCATACATTTAAATCTACACATATCAAGTATGAACAAAGAGTATTAGCCCATACAGTACATATTGATAAGGTAAAAATGAAACAAAGACATGTTTTAAAACACTATGTCATATGTAGAACAATTACACTGGAAGAAGTGTAACTAATGGTCCTTTTCAAGACTTGTTGTGAAAATCTGCTTCAGAGTTTCAATTCGTCATATGTGTCTTTGAAATCTGAAACATTAGATATATATAATTTGTAGGATGCAATCTTGTGTCTTAAGATGCCAAATGTTTTATCTACCTGTAATACATGCGATCAGACCCAGTGAGCAGGGTAAACTAATGTTAATCAACACCAATAATAACCTGAGGCAAACACGACTAACTTAGCACAACAAATGCTAGGGTGTATGTGTAATTATTAAATACCCTTACTGTAATTCGAGCATATGTTTTGTATATCAGTTAACCAACTCATGTTGAGCTTTAAATCGGTGTCATGAAACGTGGTATGTCAAAATGAATCAATAGCTAAACAGTGTCTTCTCCTAATGCTGCAATGTACTAAGACATTTCTTTAAATGACTGCATAAGGAAAACGAAGACCATGCAATTGATAATGATGTTAATCGCGTAAATTAAGAAATAATAAATCATACCATTGCCATTAGGAGAAAGACCTTCGTACGTATGATCTGAAATACACAAACATATCACTGTAAGAATATGATAGAATAGGTGAATTTGCATTCAGCCAATCATTTCCTCAAGTTGTTTGGAGTGTATGTTAAAATATCTAACGTGTATGTTAAGCTGAAGTAGTCAGTGCACTGTGTATACTACAAGAGGAGACAACTTCAACAAACTTGGATTTTAAATGTCCTACGAATTCGAGATCTAAATTATGTAAGAACGAAATGGATGGCGTTAAAGGTATACGTATATTTAACGCACAAACAAAGAATTAATGACATTTTCATGTCTAAGAATATCACAAACTCTATCACGATCTGTCCATTTGTTACCGTGTTGTGCAAAATTGTTCCTATTGCTAATTAATGCTTAAATGAGCTCATGTCATAAACTGACAACAATGACACTTACCCACATTTGTTTCTGATGATTGATTACTTGCTGTTTTGTTCTTGTTTTCCGGGGATACGTTTGGTATAGGTTCAATCTTCAAGTTTTCATAAGAAACTGGTAAGGTGGATGGTGTTTGTTCAGATGCTGCAGATCTTCTTGTGTTAACAGACCTTTTAAATGCAGATTTATAGATGGTACAACAACCGTGAATATTTGTATTTTGAATTTACATCAGTGTTCTATTTGCGAGCACACGATCTCTGTTAACCATGTATTAAATTAAATGACGTATATACATATTTTGACCATATCACTTGTTTATAGTCATAACAATCATTGAATAACAAATGTTAGAAGCCGTCATGTGATGCATTAACAACTGCAAGGTGTACCGTGCTCACCCAGGTGTCATTGTGGGGTTAGGGTAAGTACAAGTTGTCGTTATGGGGTTCCAGAACGTACAAACCGACGTTGTGGGGAAAATTGCTTATTGGGTGCAAAATTGTTGCTTGTCGGGTTCAGAGGATCAAAAGAAGATCAAAGGCGTCACCCCACAACGTCACTTCAGTGAGTACGTCCGTAATTAATACAAACTCGGCCAGGGCATTGATAGTCCGGACATACTAGAAGGTATTTAGATAAAAATAAATAATTGTGTCTCATGATTCTTAAATACCTTCTGCGATAAAGAAACATAGACAGAAGTATTCCACACAGAATAACCACACCACTGATTGTTCCAACTACAATCCCTGTTACATTTTGTGAAGTACACGCAATCGTATGTTGACGTTGTGCTTTCTCTAAAACGAATACAAACTATACCAATAAGCAATCATCTGAATGTATGTACGACACATTATATTTAAATACAAATTCAACACTTCATTAACGGAGTGTGGACGTCATCTGTCACACTAGACACTAAAATTACTTATTACATTTGTGCGGTCATCTTGAAACAATACTACAGTATTTTATACAACTAACTGTAGTACTTATTAGAATATTGTATGACTCGTACTTTTGACGGTGGGACGTAAAGTAAACGTTGGTGTGAACGCAATAGGTACGGATAGGTTACGAAAGTACGTAAGTTCGAAATTCTTAGACATATTCTTCAAGTACATGTATTGCTAATAATGGCTTTGTTTGACTACTTCAGAAGCCACAAATTATTGCATTACTTTACCCTTTGATTTCAAGTAGAACAACGCTGTAGTAGAACCAAATTCATTTGCTCCATATAGTATATATGGACCGAAGTCGTTTTCTTCTACATGATATATAGTAAGGTTTGTCTGTAGATTGGATGACGATGTACTTGTACGTGGATCATTTATATCTATAGATGAACCATCTCTGTACCATGTAAATACAGGATGTGGATATGCTAAAGCTGTGTAACTAAATGTCATGGTATCGTTAATAGAACCTGTTTCATTGTACTGAATATTCGCATGTGGATCATGTCGTGGTTTACCTAAAATATAATGTATTCGTACATTATGTTTAAATGTAATATTTTGACTCAAATGAATGTTTACGCCTTTCTATGCCATTCGAGTTAATTCGGAAACAAGTAAAGTGCATGTACACACATTGCGTGTATTCAAACCAGTTACATTTAAGGTAACTATATAATATATTATAATAAGAACATGTAGTTAAGTAAATGATTCAAAATTAAAATGTTAGATTTGTGTATGAAGAAAAGCCCAAAAGAGAGAATTCTACGATGTTTTGAAAGTATTCATTTGCATTAGCCGTTTACAATGTTTCATACTAAACATGAAAGAAGTATGTATCGTTGAGAAATATGATTATATCAATATAATTCCACATACATTTGACCAATAACTGAACTTCTCTAGTCGACTGTTCGTTGTATAATGTATTATATCCATGACAACTGTAGAGTACATGTTTACCAGAACATGCTGCTGTTGTGTTGTATAACAATATATCTGTATTCGAACGCTTTACTTCATTGTCAAAGTTATATATCTTCACATCAGCTGTTGGGTTACCTTGTACACGACATTCAAGCATTAGTAATGTATGTTCCATAACGACAATGCTCGTGTTATCTTGATAGTTCTGCACGTGGAAGTATGTCACTATCGCTCTGTCTGAACAAATGTTAAACGGTTGAAAACTAGAGTGCAATTATACCAATATAGATCTATGCCTACATTGATATACTAAAATCCTAAGTTCTATAGCTTAACTAACTAGCATTAAAATGGTCCGTCTATAAGATCTATGTCGACTTTAATTGAACAAAACCACGCAAAGTGAAACCACACTTCGTAAAATAGAACTACTACTATCATATTAATCAGAATATAACAACAGATCTTACATTGTACAATTAAACGAATTTCCGCACTCGCACGTCCTAGTTTAGTTGTACCATTTGAATGAACCATCATGTTGGTAACATAACATGTGTATACAGAGTCATCGTATCTAGATATATTATGTATCAGAAGTTCAGAGGATGTCCAAACTTTAGTGTCCGTGGATGTCTTCTTCCATGTAACATTGATAATTGTAGGATTTCCAGGAACAACAGGGCATGTGTAGTTAAATGAGTCTCCTTCTTTAACGGTGAAACGTTTACCTGGTGTAATGTTTACTAAAGGTGGATCTGCAAAAAAGGTCATTAATTTGCAATATTCCAGTACCTAACGATCCAAACTTGGAAATAAGAATTATAACATCCATAAAGCATGTTTTTTATATTAAATTCATATATGTAACTTAGTATTATTGCACATTACAACTCAAGAAACCTACACATGACTTCATGTTTAAGACACCAGTTCGTTACTGAAAAAAAAACGATCCGCAATATTGTTTAATATCTATGACAAGCATACATTAACATACATAATACTTCTATATGAGCAGACTTTGATGTTTTGCTTTGTACCACATGATGACAGGATGGATCCATGGTATTGTATACAGTACATGTGTATATCATATCATCATGTCTTGTAACATTGGGTAGTAATAATGTTGTACCAGACACATTGTGTTTGTTAGATGTCCATCGTGTCATATAAACTGGTGGATTGGCTTGTATAACATCACATTGTAATATCACAGAATCTGCTTCAAATACGCTCTGGTTCTGAAAATCACTCAGAACAGGTGGATCTAATGAATAAAGCGGATTAATTACTAGCAATCAATCATAGGAAAATGTGTTTGAACAAAGATTTACAGTTCAACCTCTACAGAGCGGCCATTTCTAGAGCAACAACCTCCCTTTAACAGCTTGATTTTTCCAAACTACAATTCAACCATTGATTAAAGTTCTCCCGAGCAACAACCTCTCAGCAACAACATAATTTAGCTTCTCCAAAAAGGTGTTGCTTTGCAGATGTTGCGCTGTATTAGATAATGAAAATAATAAAATTATAAAGCTTTAGCTATCTACGCAAGACTAGAGCATCGTGGCATTAATAGCCATATGTATATTATATCACAAGTGGATTTATGATGTAAGAACAACGTCAACAATTACACAATTAGACATATGTAATAATGTATTTATTTAATGCTAATAACCACGTATATCGATTCCTCATGTGTACGTATGCAAATGCTAGAAACACTAGTATTATTATTGATATTACAATTGGTACTTACAAAGAACGTCAATGTATACAGACGTAGATGTGGTTCCAGCAATGTTTGTAGAGTTACATGTACAATATTGTGCTTGTGTGGCTGTCCATACAATAGTTTGTGATACATTGTTGTTAGGTCCACGTTGTTCTGTAATATCTCCTGTACAATTCCAATGTAAAGTACCAGCTGGATTTCCTCCATCAACTGAACATGTCAGGTTACCTATATGGTTCTTTATAACCTTGTATACCCCGTTATTTGTGCATGACTTGATGACTGGTGTATTTGTTGTATCTAGAGAAGAACTTGCAACACTTATGTGTTAAAAGAATAATACATTTTGTTTGTAGCAAAATGAATTGTTATTTACGTTAAATGTAGTCTACATTTGTGTATTAATATGAGTAATTATATATTGAATAATTAGATTTTAGCGCTTACATTTACCAAATTTTGGTCATAAATCAGAGGAGACGGGATATTTGTTCATAAAAAAACTTACATGTGACATTTAATTTGAGGCTTCCAGAAGCAGCTGGTGTATATTTGTTAATGTTCTCAGCTGTACACTCTAAATACCAATCGTTGTATGTTCTGTTAAAACTGACAGTTTTTGTACAGTTTACTGAAACCAGATCTTGATGTTTTTTTAATGTATTACAGACCTCAGACCCAGAAACATATGTTGGTGTCGTAGACAGGTATGAAGGTTTAATATACCACGTGATATTTGCTCGGGGTCTTCCATAAGATGACACACAAGATATATCAGTATTGATATTTTCATTCAAGGATAACGTTGATTGTCCAGCTACACTTAGTGTAACTTTTTTGACTGGAACTGAAATATAATAAATCATGTTTCTTGACTATTGTATACAGTGTATTGTTTTCAATCATGTCTGGTGATTTATTTGTATACAAAACGGTGTATTTTAGTGGATATATAATTTTGTACGTAGCAATGTATTAATTTCTTTATTGCTCTCCTGTATTAGCTATATTTCCTAAAATATGTGTTTAAAGTCAACCAGACAACACATAATTGTATTGATAGTAAATAATATAATTTGTATTTTACTAACCGGATGTACAGGGTGTCCCAAAAGAGGGGTAACACTTTCATATATGCTTAATGTCCCTTTATTGCAGATGAATGCATACTATTTATATAGATATGTAGATCAAAGATGTAAGTTTTTTTGTATCAGAGAAACTTATAAATATCTTCAGAATTTGCAATTAAATACAATTTTGAAAACAAAAGTGCATTTTTCATCATTGACGTCGTTTTAGTAATTTATGACGTTTTTGTTTTAAAAAGTTTTCATCCTCTTCACTAACCATTGTTTTGTGAAACCCTATATTAAGCATGATTATGTTACGTTGTTAAATGTTCATGTCAGTATGTAGATATAATTGATGACTTACCAGATACATTAAGTATAACTGTGTCCGATGACGTATTTATACGACATGACCATTGTTCACCATGTTGATCACTATGAGGTAATATTGTAACAATATACGTATAAGAGTCGTCATGGTAACAACGTATAATGAACTCGTCATTTCCCTGTATGACACAATCTTCAGAAGCTTTATTTCCAACATAAAACGTTGCATCTACTCTTGTCCAGGCAGAAAATGTCGACAATTCTGCGGAACTACAGGTAATGTTGAGTTCTTTGTTTTCTATAACGACTGGATCATTGATGTACAAATGTGTGCATTCTGAATTCAGTACTGAAATATAACACTCATAATTATAGTATTTGAAGTATTTTTGAAATCCTGTCATGTTTGTGCATAAATGAATAAGTATAGGCATTGAGCAATCAATAGACACCTAAGATACTTGTACTATATTTGAAATGAAAACGTGCTATGTTACTACATGTAATTGAGTTTGTAGATAACATGACTGATTTAAATCATATACACTCCTTTACTTACCAACCAATGATATCATGTAAACAGTTCCTATCAGACGAATATTAACGTATTTCTTCTTTGCTAACATTCTATCAATGAATCTTGTGACAGCTGAAATAACACGAAGGCGTATTCTTAAACAACATCGCTGCCAATCGGTACAGGCTTGTAGAAAAGTACAGATACAAATGAGTCGTAAAGTTGCGGATTGGACTTGTGATTTACTGTGTATGTGACTATTATTGGTAATTTGGTGAATTTAAATAGGTAACATACATTTTTGGTATGTTCTTAATATGTAATTATTTATACATGATGTCGCTTCACATGAAATCGACAGATTACTACATGTGTTGACATATGAATGGTGTCTGATTTTAACTATAAATACAAATATATAGGCAGAGAAGCATGGTGGTAGTCACATATTAAATTAAATTTCACAGACCTACATATTTCGTGTAGATTTTCCATCTTTATATGGCACACACGTGTATTTCATATTTACCATTTATTCATAAGAAACATTGGTGTCTTACCTTGAGGATATTTTTCATAAATCCAAGATAAATGCTTGTTACACTGACATACAGAGCACTGTTTTCTTTAAAAGTTAATACATGTCTGACATATTTTCTTTATTCAGGTAAACACAAGTTATCAGTTTATTACAATTCAACCCGGAAGTTTGCAACAGTTTATTATCAAGTACAGTACCACTTGTTCGGTTTAAAAAACAAGGTTAGCTTTTTAAAAAGCTAGAAAGTGGCTCATTTCGTTCATTTATAGAGAGAACATTGTTGTGTATAAATGGGTACCCAATTATGTCTGTGTATGCTTTAAACAGAAAAACAAATACCAACGTAAATATTTTGACTTTTTATGTTCATCGAAATATTGTATTCATAGGTTAATAAATTAGAAAAAAAATGTTTCAAGTATGACTAAATCGAGTTCAAGCGCAGTATGCACACACCGTGACTTGCGATATAAATCGCAGTAGCTTCAGTTTTTAATTTCATGACGCTCTTTTCGTTTAAACGGCATATTACCGCTGCTATACTAATGGCTGGGAAACTTCGAGTAATGTTTATTAGTTACTTTGCCGATATGTCATATTTGGCATCCGGCTTTTGGGTTTACTGATAAGTTAAGCTGAAATCATAATTTTTTCGAAACGTTCGGTGTTCTATGTGTGTTCATGTTGTTTTGGCATTAAATTCCTAACATAATACCGACTCGCTGAGGCGATATCCATACTTTTCTGGATTGATGCACTCTATGTAATATCATAACACTCTGTTAACTTATTATGCGGATGTTTGCATATTGCTTTATTGTATTTTGGAAAGTAAAATAATAAGCCACAGAAATAGCACAAATTCTTACTTACTTCTTCAATAAAGCCTTGGAACCCGGCTCTGTACCTAGTGATTGGAAACATGCTCATGTAGCCCCAATTTTCAAAAAGGGTGAGAAAATTATCGCCAAGAACTACAAAGTAGTCTCATTTACGTGTATAGCATGTACAATCCTTGAACGCATTGTGGTTAATAATACCCTTGACCATCTGGACAGACATAACATCCTAGTAGACAACCAACATGGCCTTCGGGCTCGGAGATCCTGTCATACAAAGCTGGTAGGTTTCATACATGATCTTGCCAAGACTATCCACAGAAGTCAAATAGATGTTGCAATAATGGATTTCAGCAAAGCCTTTGATGTGGCCCATCATGGCAGACTTTTGTTGAAACTGTCGCACTATGGCATTATGTGCATAACCCTTGAATGTATTAGTGCCTCTCTGTGCCATGATGTCACAGGTTCTAGAAGCCATCAGGTTGTGGTGGATGGTAGTACATCACATACAGCCCCCGTAGTCTCGGGTGTTCTACAGGGATGTGTTAGGGCCACTTCTATTCCTGCTTTTTATTAATGACCTACCCACTGACGTCAAATCTAATGTTCGTCCTTTTGCAAATGAATGTGTAACTATTACAAATACATGGCTGGTATTCACGAAGAATCTTAAGTATTACCTTAAGAAATTCCTTATCCTTTATATGTTTACCTTAACCAAGGATAATACTTTTTTATCCTCATTTTCCTCAGGGTAAGTTAAGGATTTCCTTATCTGAGGACATTTTTAACCTTAAGGAAAACTAAAAAATAGACCGGAAATCGAAATACGTTCGTTGTTGTCAACAAATCGTTGTAAATTTGAGCTAGACAAAGAAGAGAATAATTCATTTTAAATCAATGACTCATTGCTTTCTCGTGAAAGGCATGAATAGACAATATATAAATGATCTCATTTTTTTGGCATTGTAAATTTCCAACCCTACAGAGTTCACTCGACGTCTTTTAATATTTAATGACAGCAAAATGTAACATGATTGACTTTTTCGGATTTGTAAATGAGCCAGCATTGCAGTTATGTGAATTGCATAACTTAATATACAAAATTATCGGAGCAATACAGGTAATGACGCGAAAATCAACGAAAAATATATCAATCAGCTAGATGGCGCTTTTTGACCGGTTTCAATGGAAGTATCATTTTAATATATAATTTCTAGGTTAGCCAATACCTTAAAGCAGTCTATTTACAAACATTTTGATATCCATGCTTATGATACTACGGTGTGTAAAAAGTCCAGCCTATAATGAAACCAAATGCATATCCTTGCAAATATGTTCATCTTACTTTCCTGTTTCATTGTGCAAACATTCATGAATATAATTTCAAACGACTACAATTGTGCATATGCCAGTAAGTACTTGTACAATATATGCTGATTAATTACAATCGTGAGCTTAAGAATGATGTAGCAGTATTGAAAAATCAGCGGTTACATCAATGTGTAACAATTACATACGACGTACAAACAATCTATTTTGTTTCTATATAAGGCACACACGCTACAAACACTCTATACCTGACTGTACAATCTGTAATTTGTAATGACAAGAGAAAATTGTGTAGGATATCAATTGCATTTAATTACATTATAAAGGAATTTTTCATTACAAAGACACCAAAAAAATAGTACATACAAACATGAAATACATGAACAATTGCTTGGCAATTTTAGAATCAACCACTTTCATAATAATATCCAATGAAGTCTACAATATTTGATGTCTACTATATTTGGACATCACAGTGCCATTATACATTATATGTGTATTAGTGACAAAATCATTCATAAATCTGCCATGTCCAACAGTTTAAAACATTTTACTGATTCATAAATTTTTACTAGTGTAATGTACTTATCCTATTTTCATAGATTATCATTTCAGACAATTTACAGTCTCCAGTTATCTTATCACATAAAGGCATGTTCTGATAGAATGTCTTGGATTCTTGATACAAGATGTAGAACAAAATGTAAAGAAGGCGATGCATTCTCCTTAAATTTTTAAATTCTCGTACGTGACTATTGAATCTGAAATAGTGATACATAAAGTCAGACGGAAATAATGATATCAGCTAATGCTACGAAATACATGTCCTTTTATGATACTGTTATTTAGTTATACGTAACAAATGTTTGAGAAATAACTGATATCAATGTAGGCATGTACCTGTGTTGATATTGACTCTCAAAGACGAGTACTCATTTTCTCTCCCTGAAATTAAAAGGTGGACATTTTCTTCAGATGGCTAATATTAACATGCACATCTTTGTAGAAGAAACAAATGAACACATTTAATGGACATGTTTCTACTGTTGTTGAATTTAATATACTCTTAACAGTGCTCTAAATGCTTCCTAGCGGGTCCAAACAAATAAATGAACAAATCATGAATATATGATCTTGATTACACAATGACCTATAACCAAGCTAACATCATAGTGGAAGAATTTGTACATTGTGGTATGTTATCTACTTATATACTTTCCGCATCAAGTCAAACGGTGTAATTTATTTTTTGTTCATAGTTTCGTTTAAGTTAAGAAAAACTCATAATAAAGGACGACATTATATTTTATGCAATTTTCGTTTGTTATATGAACTTAGTATTTATGTTATCGTTATGTAATCGTTTTATGTAAACGTCGCATTCATCACGTAGACTTGCAAAATAATATAATATAGATATGATTTTTGAATGGCCTTCTTTTACTTCGTCTTATATATTTATATAAGTTCGATATTTGAGTATCGGTAGTGTTTTGATATACTAAGTATTCCAAACTAATTTCGCATGTTATACAGTTTATACAGACTTTCAATCCTTATGACCTCTACATTTTGAGTATTTTTACTATTTTACTATTAATATTTTGAAAGCTGTCGTGTTTTAATTGATGTTTGCCATTATACAAATAGATGATGTTAAAATGTGTTTATTTCCTATACTTGTACATCAACAAATGTCATCATTACTTCATGCACTATACTCGAAAGTTGATATTAATTTAAAAAGGGTCAGAATAAAAAAGTAACACTTGCCACCTTCGTTCAGCTAGGGGTTCAAACAATAGAATAGAAGCTGATTATTTAATCTTTTTCGTCATCTGGATATATATTATTAATGTCCAATAGGACATGATATATGTGGGTATTTATTTCCTTTAGGCTTAAAATGAGCCTTACATACCAAAGTACGGCTTCTGTTGCACGAACATGTTGAACTAGGTTAATAGGTCAACGAGCACAGATATGTGTCATTGAAACGTAGCTATTTTCATCCGCCCTTGACACATGGGCTTTATTTAGTATACCTGTAACACCGATGCTTATATAAAGTAGGTTTTCGTTGCACTTGAAAATTGTTATTTTGAAGTATTTGTGTGACAGTACGTAGAAAATATGCGCGCTTGGTTAAGCTTTATCAAATGAAATTTGTAATTACATTTACCAATAATTGCCGACATGCATATCAATCGATTACAACGTCATATTTGTAATTATTTCAGGTAACAATGCTTTGAGAATTTATCTTGATTTTAGAAACTCGGTAGTCGACATGGGCAAAGCATGTACGCTGTATAATTATATAGTTTTTTTATGCAGTAGTATAGATAATAGAAACGTTTGCAACTCATGGACTTTGTTTTGAAATATGATCCCCAGTGCATTCCTTGACCAAAGATGTAATGAACGGCTAAAATATTAACTTGGCACATTTAAATCATGCGTATAGTTTATAATTAAGACAATTAAAACTTGGATATAAATGCTGTCTTTGAAGAATATTTCATCGGTTTATTGAATGATTATAATATATCATGATTAAATGAAATAAGTCATTATAATCTATCATTTAAGTTATCTTTATCATTCTAACTTCCTGGTGTATTATGTAAATATTCATATATCCCGATTACTATTTGTGTGTATTATGAATTGAACACGGCGCATAAATAAGTAAACTTTTGAATGACTATGTGAATTAGATACACGGTAGTTAAAAAATAATAGTGTTATTTATTTCCCAAAAGAGGACATATTATTAAAATACTTAATACATAGTTACGCGAATCGAGTATCATGACAACCCGGCTGCATATTTGGAATTTATTCTGGTTCACGAGTTGCTGTTGTTTGTGGACACAGGCTCATAGTGCATAGCCGTTGTCTGACTTGACGTGTTACGGATATTACAATTATACAACATTAGTAACAGCAGCGCATAAATACGCAGTGATGTTGATCAAAGTAAGTAAGCATTTCAATAATGTTATATGTTCACAAATGTTAACATTAAGCATCATGTAAAAATCATTGCGCGAAATTAAATATACTTGCACGTATAATGTAATGTAAAATATCTGAATAATCCTCAACATGCATATGTGGGCTGATTGGGTGTCTTTCTGAAGCTCATTACAAGTATGGCTTGAAGACTATCCAATGACTAAATATTTCCTATATTGTTGTTGTATAGATTTATAACCGTCGTATAAGTAGCGTTTGTTAATTTGTAAATAATTTGACAGACGTCAATGTTTTTTATATATTCGTTTCCGTCAATAGTAAAAAATCAAATCATGTTTTATTAACTTTCAGGTCCTTTCTTTTAATATGATTTTATTGGTAATGATTTACCAGACTGACAAAGGTAAGACAATTTTTTTCAGATTTATTGACAAATATTATCAAGAAAACAGACTTTATTTGATAAATATTTGGAGCACCGGTTTTTATGTGTTTTCTTTTTCAAAACTAAAATCTTTAAGCAAATATCCAATACACTTTCAGTTGTTTCTCGGAATATTGCATTATCACCAACAGGACCTGTATCTATATGGCAACATGAAGATGTGAATCTTACATGTGATGGTCCCTTTTCTACTTTTAAGACCAAATTCAGTCTTGATAATGATGATATTAGGGATAATGACATAAGATTCAATATGACAGTCATAAACAATACTGTATCTGTGCTCACAATTCATAGTGTTTATATGGAACCATGTGTGAACAGCATGTTTAAATGTACAAGAATAATTGATTCAAGAATATACGAGAGCAACACAGTCCAAGTGGAAGTCAAGCGTAAGTCTCTTTTCATGTTAACACTAGTTTTCATCATTTATCTTAGTGTTGTTTTTATTATTACCTCAAATATTAACAGTAGGCTATAAATTTGAATGGTAGTATCATCATATACCAACGATTTGTTTGTCTATACGTTTAACAATTTATCAATAAGGTGGATTTTCTCACTGCTTTTATTTTCAATTTTAAGCACTTATTCAGACTGTGGACATCTCACAAAATGAGGGAAAAGGATCGGGAATAACAGAAAACTTAGCAGTGAATTTTACATGTTCAACATTTTGCAACTGTACGATACCAACTATCAAATGGAATGTGCGTGATAGAGACAATATCAAGTTCATTAACCAAACAGAGTGTCTACCTAGTACCAATTTAACGATATCAAGACTTATGTACATGGTGAATCGTCTAGACAATAGTTCATACGTAAACTGTGCAGCTAACAATGAAAATGGTCACACAGTTCATTCTAGCAATATGACATTGATAGTACACTGTAAGTGCGTAGAACCTTTTGATTCGTTTCTGGTTACGTGAAAGTCCACAATCGAGTGCTTTAAAAAGTAATACACGACATTTCATTCTATACTGAACTATACTGAAATACCAACTATATCAATCATTTACTTGTATTGCAAATATTACCTTTTTGGTTGCGTTAAATTGAAGATTCAAACAATTTAAAAGGATTTTATTTGGCCCTCTTTATAACTCTCACATGTACTTGTGTTATTGCATTACTATATAACATAATGCAATTACAAGGTATTGAGGATAAGGAAAATTAAATATGATATAATGATTATATAGATGCATGCATTTCTAAATCATTACTTTCAGACCCTCCAGGAAATATAATGATAAGCGGTGGTTCAGGAAACCAATACAGTGTCATAGAACACACAAGAGGAACACTTACATGTTAATGGAGGAAACCCACTTCCTACATTATCATGGAATTGTAGCTTTGCTGATGTTGACACAGAGACATCAAGACTAATTATTCAGAGCATAATTACATGGAACGCATCAAGTGATAATCCAAGGACGTGCGCGTGCATTTCAAATCACCCACTTTATAATCAGCCTGAAGTGGCAACGAAGCAAATCAATGTATTATGTAAGTATGATTTCTGCACAATTTCAGATCAAATACTGCATATTAATGACATGAAAGAATACAGTGCAAATGACCCCATTACTAAATTTGAGTTTTATGTTCCTTGTTATCATATTTTAAAAGTATATATTGTTCTAAAATCCTTAACAACTTTAGTTTTAAACAATGCCGTTTCCCTATCTTAATAACAACTGTTGCACACACAAAGTTGGCTGTAGTTTCACTGCCCTCCATTTGATATCTTTCTTTTGTTAGTGCATACACACTTTTTATATTTTTAGATCCGCCATTGTTAGCAACTATACGAAACGTAATTGAGCATTCTTCATTAACTGTAGTTTGTTATGTAAACGATTCTAATCCAGAAGTTAGTGAGGTTAACTGGAAGAAAGCAGGTTCAGATAAAGTGTTATCAGACAACGTTACGTTGTTTGTACACATGGCGACAAAGGAGAGAAGAGGATCCTACATCTGTTCTGTACAGAACATAATGGAACCAACGGACGCAAATATAAGAACAGGAACGGATAGAAAGCAATTCCATTTAGACGTTTTATGTAAGCTAGCTATGTAATACAGTTACTTGCGTTTTTTTTTATAATATACTGATAATTAAATTTAACGTTTAATTCTAATACTGAACATATTCAAACTAATTAAATTACATATTCATATTTCCATTTTAGATCCTCCACATGTAAACAGCTTTAATAATGTCAGTATTTGGGAAGGAGAATCGCTTGACATCATATGTACTGTATCTGAAGGGAATCCTAGTTATACATACATGAAATGGACAAGGAGGCTAGACGGTAAAATATGGACAACTAATCGACTGAACATCGCTAGAGTTAGCAGGAGTGATAGCTCAACGTACACATGTACTGCCTGGAACGTGATGCATTCAACAAACCATTCATCAGAAAATGGAACACACAGTAGGATGTTCACACTTGATGTTAAATGTTAGTATACTAACATGATATCTATTAATTGTACGAGTGTAATAATCTTATGAAGATATCGTGAGCGCAGTACGTGTTTATATTATGTAAGTGTAATAATTATTGTACCTTTCTATTCCAAAATGATACATTGATTGGTTAATTTAGTACTAAAAGTTATATGATTAATCAAACACTACCATGCCCTGTAATTAATTGATATTCACTGACACTCAATATAATATATATCTCTAATTTTAGACGAAACGACTATCGAGGTTTTCAGCGTCAATACATCAGATGAAAGACATAGTCATACTTTACCTGAAAATACAGAATTTTCGTTGGTTTGTCAAGCTGATGGCAGCCCTTTACCTAATATGACCATCATGTACATGAACGACACGTTGAAGAATAAAACATTATCTGACAATGTATCTGTTTATAAATCAGCCTCCTGTACAGACATCCATGAATATACATGTCAAGCTTCTAATAGGAAAAATAATATTTTAACAAAAAGTATCAACATCTATGTATTATGTAAGTACATGTAGATAGTTTTTTTACTTGCCGAACTATTACAACGACCAGTCATTATACCATTTTCGAGCGTATTTTCTAATAGTGCCACAATCCTACTCTTATCGTGTAAAATACAATTCGAATCATGTTGTCTACGCAAGTCTATGTTTGATATAATTATATTAAACGCTATATAAATACATAATGGGGCATTCGTGTTAGTACTGTGGCAGTAATATATATTCGCAGAAAATAGATACGGTACTATAACATAATTGCCTCTATGGTTTAAATTCTTACAAAGTACCATAAAACCAGAATACAATCGTTCAATATATGTGTCAAATCTCAACGAAGTAATTCTTTAATAGAAAGTTGTATCAATATCATTATTTAAGCTGGTATAAACTACTACGACTTCTGGAAATTATTGTTTTAATTTAGGTACACCACGACCGAATCCGAAAGTGACAATTGATTTCATTGTGGCGAGTGCTTTATATCAAAATATAACATTAAGTTACACAGCTTTAGCATATCCACATCCTGCATTCATATGGTACAGAGATGGTTCATCTATAGCATCTATAGATGCAAATGATCCACGTACAAGTATATTGTCATACAACCTGACGACAAATCTCACAATAACTCGTATAGAAGAAAATGACTTTGGCAAATACATTTTAACAATAACAAATGAGCTCGGTTCAATCGCAGAACAATTTCATCTGAATCCACAAGGTATCTTAAAATACACAGACACTTGTTTAGAAAAAATACCCCAACCACCACGGCCGCTCTTACCACTATCAATACATATAGAATACTAAAGATACCACGCTCGAAAACTAAAGTAGAACATATTTTCAGGTTTTTCAAACAAACGGAATCCTGTTTTGCCTATCTAAAACTGCTTTTCTCTTTTCACTGATACGCTTTCCATAGTCTACTAAGGTGAATATCGTAGAATTCAAACTTTTTCATGTTTTGTACTGTGGGGTGGGGGCTGTTGCGATCGAACATTTGTCACGGAAACGGCACGCATGCGACAATTAGGCTAGTAGCGCGTACCACGGTTTCTCTGGTTCCCTGCCTTTCATTACTACGATAACACAGTGTTAGGGGCTGATTGTACCTATGCATATTGGTTTTGTGTTAAAACGTGTCGTTTGCAATTCTTACCGGGTGTTTTAGTCATTTAAACATTACACATTTGTAAGTATTTTACTATTTGTAATTCTTACAAGATGGTTTTGACTTAAATTGTATACACATTTGTAAGTATTTTCTCCTTTCTTTGTCATATTTCACGCATGTCTATGCGCTGTTGTAGCAGGTCACAATATTGTGTTGACTGATCAGGGTGGTAGTTGAAAATCTTACGTTTTAAAAGAAATTGCTCTAGACATGACCGCTCAGTGTAAAACTGTCGCAATTA
This sequence comes from Lutraria lutraria, assembly GCA_964023205.1. Taxonomy (NCBI): domain Eukaryota; kingdom Metazoa; phylum Mollusca; class Bivalvia; order Venerida; family Mactridae; genus Lutraria; species Lutraria lutraria. The sequence continues at coordinate 33,513,707 of OZ026847.1, forward strand.
TCTGTAGTACAGGGATTGCTGCAACACAGTTTCACAATGGGGTTACATTACATCGGTGGTGTGGCTTTGGTGATGGGGGTATTTAAAAGAAAGAATTAATAAAACTAGTATGTTCAGATGAAAGATACCTGGAACCCCAAAAAATAATTGAAACATGCGATATATTGTTAATTGATGAGTGTTTTTTATGCACACTGAATTTTGATGATGGCCTTAATGATGTGCATGTTTGGTCTAAAATATTTTTATTGCGGCCAAAAAGGTTGATTAATTCTAGATGGGCGTATATGTACATATCGCATGAGTACTCAATATACCCACACCCATGAAAAAAATAACTACTTCGTTTAAGTTTATTATGCTAATCCTTGACTTAACCCCTCTGAAACTTATACACTCAGTATGAAATAATGCTTTTCAAATTGCATTGACTAGATTAAGCTTTAAACATTTCGGCACTTATATCTAGAATCTATGTCAATCAGAATTTGTTAAAAACCCATTAGCTTTTTTGTTGTAGAAAAAAATATGCAAAAACATTGAATTGCTGGTATTATCCCAAGATAATTATTACCGACGAAACAAGCCCCTTTTCGTCTAAAAACACTCTTTTTATTTTTGCTTTTGTAAACTTGAAATATGTAGAGCGCGTGACGTTACTTTACTACATGTGCATAGCATGACTGCGGGAAAACACAGCTGTTCTATAGATAGTATTTATTTCAATGATATTGAAAAAAATACGATAGCGGTTTCTGTGCAGAGATTGACCGTTTACGTGACACTAGGCCAGGCGGGAACGCTTTAAATGTCTAGAAATAGCATTTTCTCGATCACAGCATCTTTAGTATTCTCTACATACTGACAATGTGTACACTCAGGTCACGTGTTTGCTTGATGACGCAGTCGCTATTTATATATTCATGTATTGATAGTGGTAAGAGCGACCGTAGTGGGTGGGGTATTTTTTGGTAAACAAGTGTCTTTGGTAAAATATGAAAAACCGTACATTCTAAAATATTTGTATGTTAGCAACAAAAGTACAACGTGAAAAGCTAAAAGCTGATCGGTGTATAAAGTAAAATTAGTAAAAAAAGACAGAAGTGACTATTCTTTGTAACACACATGTTAAAATGATGTCATTTTAAATACTAATAATTCGATTCGAAATCTGTCCGTGATCAAATTATTTTACTTCTCTTCGCCCTTGATTTTATTTCACTTGCAATTAAAGTTCTTACAAACATATCGTCAAATTAACACTGACGTTTTGAAATGATTGTCCAATCTCAGTAAAATGTTGAATGATATTATATTGTTTTTTAAACTCGTTTATTATTATAAGTAATTTAGTTTATCAAACATGTTGTCATATTCGTGTATGAACTCACAAAATAAACTTTCACAGAGAGCGTTCACATTTCGCATGCAATATATATCATGTACAATTATATTTTTTATTGTATTACCATCATGATTCCGTTGCCTTCAAGGAGTTCCAGAAGCACCAACAAATTTTACACAAGACAATACAAGCACAACAGACTCATCTATTGCACTTTATTGGGTGCCTGGTTTCAACAATGGCTTAAAACAAACATTTACACTTCTGTACAAGAAATTACACGATGGCAACTGGCGCAGTGTAAATGTTCAAGATTCTGGAACCAGGACAATCAGATACAACATCACCGGACTGTCGAGTAACACGTTTTATATAATTGTTTTATTATCTAGTAACAACTTGGGCCGTTCAAAGAACAACGTAACCTTGAATTGTGCAACAGGTAAGACATTTGTCTGAAGGATTTGTGTTGTGAGATATCTCGTATTTTCGTGTTCTGTGTGTTCCGTGGGTTGAAACAAAGCATTTGTTGTAGTGTTTATACGGGTGTTCCGCAGATATGTAGAAGACATTAGTCTTACATGTGTTAAACAGAAAACGTGAGAGGTAAATGATGCCAAAATATTCACTGCAGATAACAAGAACACACAAAACGGTTACAGAAAATGCGCATTCGTTGCATGAATACATGTATATAGGAATACAATTAAGGTGTATATATCTTAAATTACAAACTAATGTACACTAAAGATAAATTTATAAGCATAATATGCTACGATAAATTAATAAAATTAAATGAAGTGTTTTAGTATAAAAACCCATCTATGCGTAATTCATGATTATTGTTTTTCAAGGTCTTGCTGCCAGAACGATCAATCAAGATGCTCATCCTCAAAACATTTCTACCATTGTTGGTGGGGTTGTCAGTGTTGTTGTTGTTTTAAGTGGAATAGCTATTACAGTATTCATTTGTAGAAGAAGGTATAGTTACAAATATGCACTTTTTTGTATGTTTAATTTACATGACACTTTCAAAATAGTCAGATTATTAGATAAAAAAAGCACATAAAATATATTCAAAGGCATGTTTGATATAATCGCAAATAAACGTTCACGATTTCATGACTAAAACAACAACGTTTAAAGGTTTAAAGATGAATATTCAGTATCTACGAGATAGTGAACATACATCGTAAGTTTATTGTGTTGAAGGTTACATAAATGTCAGTGTATTGACAGAAGTTCAGATGGAACACAATCTCAAGCCCCTGTCACTTATGAAAATCTGAAGATTGACATCATACCAAATCCATCAATTGATACAACGAATGACCAGACGTCTATAACAAACGTCGGTATGTATATAAACTAATTATGTTTCATTTAATTAAATTCAACTCAATTATATGTCAATACAAAACAAGGCAGACACATGGTTTGTGAAATATTGCTATGTGATAGAAAATAATAAATGTGATATAATTCATTATAATTGGCATCGTGTCTCTTCTGCTTCTCTCGACCATTCTTTGTCAGTGTTTCTCTCTAACGACTACTGAAATAGGATGTTTTCGATACTGTTGTATCTTATAAAACGTATGAATTGATATCTTGATTTTACATACCTTCAAAAGTTTACATAATAAATAAGTCGTTCTTGTATTTTAGTACCAGAATTGATTTATTTCAGAAAACACGTATGAAGGGCTTCAGTCTGGAGACAATGGTATAATATAACATGATGAATAACTAGAAACTAAGTGTCATTATATGTCGTCTTAACTACATCACTGTCATTAATTCCTCCTAGTGAAATTTATGATAAAAAACAATTATGCTTTAAATACTGTTTTGTTTATTTTACTTTTCATGTGTTCAAGATGTTAAAACCTGAATATTTTCTTCACGCACGCGGATTGTCTATAATATCGAAATTTTAAAAACAATAAAATCGCATTTGCACGTTCAATGTTTTTATATTTATTGTATTTGTTTCAGGCAAAGAAAACGAGTATATGCAGTTGAAAGCGAACAACATTGACGTTAGACAAAATACTACAAATAGTGTGTTACATTAAAACAAATACACACTTAAAGAAAATACAAAGTACATAAATGTGTGATGACAAAAATATAGATTAATATTGTTAGCCCAAATATCACAATCCTGACATGCGAAATCATTCGATAACATACATGTACATGTAATCTGAAAAACATTATATGTATATACATTTAAACAGTTAAAAGCAATACATAACTAGTTAATACTTATTCATGAAAGATTAGCATAGTATGTATATATATTCAAATAAAAAAAATAGAGCACGTTTTGTGAATGTATCCATTAGAATACAAAATAATGTTTTGACGGCTAAGTGTAATAAAACATTTTTTTTTGTCAGCTGAGAATATTTTGGGCAAATTAATAAAAAGCGGTTCTCACATTCGATTACCCTAGAGTGACAATAATTACAGTTCTTTTAGTTCTTGATATATTTGAATTACGGCATTGTTCAATAGGAAACGCGCAGTCGTGTAAAAGTTTTTCTAAAAGACCAATTCTTATGAAGAACTGCCAATTACGGTTTAGAAAATGACGATTGTTCGACTTCATCAGGTAGCATTTTCGTATTCACCATCAACTAATGGTGGGTGTACCTGATCTTTTTCCAAAGCAGAACAAATTTAACTTCATTGGAAAGCTGACATTGACTGTTTGAATATAAGTTGCTACTTGCTAAAGTCCGGACTATATACAGATGCAGTACCCTTCCTTTAGACAAACAAGAATACTTAGTATTGATCAGTAGGTATAAAAAGTCGATGTCGTCGTTTGTAAGTCTTGATATTAAAATGCATGAACGAGTTTTTAAGTAAACTGGCAATTTTGCTCTTGAAATAGTATAAAGTATGTCAAAAAAAGTTTCATAGATTACTTTATTATGAAGAACCTGCTTCCTAACATTAAGATAGTTAGATAAATCTACGAGTAAAATTCACTAATCACGTGTTAAAACATTCGACGTGTCCACACAAACCAACCATTTTCTTGTTAAAAGGTAAAATAAAATTTAATGTTGCAAAACAAATTTGTCCCGTAAATTAGAAAGGACTATCCCGTAGATTACATTGCTACATAAGAAAGTTAAATATTTCACTGTATATATTTAAAATGTGTTACTCCAGTAAAATGCTGTCCGTATGTAAGTAACCATGACTATAACGTCTTATTAATGATAAAAAAATGCCAATAAAAATATTTTCTGATAACATAAATATAATACATGTATATATACCAGATTTTGGAATTCTGATTTAGTAAAATTGTATTTAAAGTCATAGGTAAGGCAATTTCTAGGGATATGTGTATATTTTAATCAGAAAATTGTTCAGGTAATACAATAGTTAACATGGGAAAACTCAATTATTAATTCGAAATTTACAGCCATTGAATGTTAAGTCCCGCATATTTGGGAATATTACATGTTTCAACTTATCAAACCATTTCTGTCTTCCATGAACTGCATGGTATTGTCGGACAGAGCAAAGATTATTCCAGCTTTTCCAGCTGCTTTCGTGCATTTATTCTGCGACAAACCTCATATTCTTCTACCAAAAGTCGATCGAACCATGAAGGCGACCTAAATCATTTACAAATTTACCACTTTCAGTCTTCAAATTCATATACAATGACTAATCATTATCATCAACTTCTTATAAACACTAAGTCTTGCAAAAACGAAGTCGGATGTTTGCGCGCTTACTTTATCTTCGCCACTATAGTTATATGACACTCTCAATATTTACTGGTGTGCCTTAATTGATACATTACCGTTATTGTAGGTTCCCCTGCTTTCATAGTAACGGTTACAATTCTCCATTCACAGTTTCACTTTAAATAAACCAACCAAAACAACTTTGTCAAGCTAAACACTCTTTTGTGCGTTTATATAGGAAACTAAACAAGAGAAGATAGGACAATGTGAATAAATCAGTTTGAACGTATCTGAAAACATACTTAACACGGAGAAACTAAGAAGTGAACTCACGTATACAAGTGAACGTAAAACAAGTGTATAGAAATGTCTTTTAAATGCATTTCTTCATTGTAACAAGTGTTTAAATGCATGTTAAACCGGAATATCATTTTATATAAGCATGTGAATAGCATACTTACACGCCTTTTTACAAATTTAGAAAATAAAATAGTTTTTTTGTTGGATTACTTTCGTACCAGACAAGGTTTGTATCAATTTCTAATTTATGGGACTTTTTGTAATATACGGGACTGACTCATCTTTTTACAGATAAAGGGCGACGACAACTTCTACTAACATATTTTGACAGATATTCGAATGAACACTTAAATACCACAAAACAACCTCTAAAATAATATAAAATGCGTGAAAAAGTTACCCGGTTTGTTTTTTTCCTCTCGCCAACTTGTTTTATAAATATGGCGGCGTACACGTGATTAACACTACCGGTTGTGCACAAAATACTATATGGGAAGAAATCGACGATATACCTGTCCAATGTCTTGTTAATAATGGGTATATGATGGGTTTCGTCCCGTAAATTAGGTCTCGTAAATTAGAATATTTAGGTATAAGTATTATGTGAATAACTGACATGAGTATAAATATACAAGCTATAACTTGTGAAGACAAAACCTACTCTTAGATAGTCTATGGAAATACCAACAGCTGAATCGTAAATGTCCCGTAAATTATAATGTTGTTTTCCGTTTCAAAAATCTGAAAATCGACTTTTTTCATATTTCTAATGAAAAGAACATGTTCTCAAACTTATGGTTCCACTTTGTATGACAAATAACAGAATTGCATCAGGTATAATTGAATTTGCAAATTCGGGTATGCGATTTAAGTTTGGCCTCATAAATTATACTTATATTTAAACGACATATGCATAAGAGAAAATCCAAATATGCACGCATAAGAAACAGTTTTGTCGTTTTATTTAAACAAGCCATAAAATCCTTCAAAACTGAGGACTCGTTTCTTTCATATATTATTAAGATAAATTCTTAAACATGCAAAACATATTTTAAAATTGACTGGAAACATGCGATATTAGGACCCCTTGTGCTATTTAAATGGTAAAATGTTTCGTATTAGAAATCATACATAAAAAGATATTTTCTTGTCCAAAAATGCCATTCTTTCTGATAGAATACATTAGATATATATACAATGTATATAATTGTTTCGTTCATGTGAAATACATCCTTAACGCCTTGCGACTAATTGGCAATTCTAAATAAGAATGGGTCAAAAGTGTGTTCTGACAATCACGTATGTTGTGTAAAAGTTTGCTACAAGTTATCGGTAAAATTTTGATTCAAACTCTATTGACTACAATTGTTAGGAATGTGAATTAAGTTCCATAACTGCTCTCTTGGCTAGGATATGTCTATGAAACGGGATACAGGTAACTCATTTTGGTTCGTCGCCAGGATACAGTTGAACATTGACATTGTTTTACCTCATCTTGTGATCATCAACCGCTACTACTGTATTTCTACAAAGTAAATTTTGTGTAAATATCACTTTCATGTCATTACACGATCAGCACCATCAACACTATAAATACCATTATATATAATATATCAATTTACGATTAAACATAATTGTCTGTCTAGTAGACTATTGTAGTTCTTGTTGTTTAAAGCGTGTTAACTAATACAATTATACAGTGATTTTTGGTTAGAATCTCAATAACGAATATGTTTCAATATTTTCATCTCTTGACGGTCTGTGAATATATACGTATATTACTTAAGAGAGGTATTGAGAACATTATGCACATTGTATTTTTCCTTTCCTCTCATTCTAAAGTAGATAAACTATTCAGTAGAAACGTGTCACAATAAATGTTATTGTCGAGCTATCTTATGAGGGTAATATAATATTTGACAAGTCATAACAAACTATAATGAAATACAACCTGTAAACTCAGTCTAAACAATATTTTCACTTATAGTAATCAGAAATTTAGAATATTTCTTTATTCCTCGTGAAAACGCTCATACCAAATGTAGAAATTGAAAAATTCAAAGAGATGTCTATTAAATGTTGCTACATACATGAATATGTAATTATGTTTGGATATGTTTAGAGATTTGTCTCCCGGTCTTATTGTATGTGATTCTAGAGCTAGTGGGTCTCAATGTGGCAGAAGAAAGGATATGCCCCATGGCCATTAGGGGTGCAACGATATGGCATAACACCTATTGCGATGCAGGCGACTCATATTGCAATACGTATTGAAATACAGTGAAGTAATAAAAAAGAACTATAGCCGCTGTCAACTCAAGTGTTAACAACATAGAAACATAACTGTATAAGGTAGTTCATTCATATTGAGTAACCACTAGATGGCTTATCCGTACTAATAGATGAAATATCACTTTTACACACTGTGACATTATAGGTTCATTGGAAAATTGCAAATAATCAATAGTTTGGTATTGTGAGTGATGAATCAGTCTTTGATTGTAAAAAAACACTAAAATTGAGACAGCATTTATTTGCTTCAATGGATTATGTGCTCAATTATTTAAGACAATATCAGGGTAGACGGATGTTGTAGTGTTGTACGTATCGGCCTATGGCTGTATCTGAACAGACCGGAATGCCGGTATATCGCTGCACCACTGGTGGCCATGCGCTCTTAATGGTATTCAATAGTCTCTCACCGTTGTCATTCCTGAAGCTGGCGTATTTTAATGCGCTTTTAATATGGTAGGCTATATTCAGGCTGAATGTTGTTTTGCCGTGTCGCGTTCGATTTAACACAATTGACGATGTATCGATGGAAACAAAGGAAGAATACCTGCTTAATTGCTTTGAATTTGACAACGTGCTTATTAGTTATGTGTAGTATGATATATAAGCTATCTGCAGATACCGGTTATTAAATGAACAGGTTAACTAGTGTTAAACGAACTTGATGCGGAAGTTGTGACCTTTGTATACGTATATAAATTATGTTTTTGTCCATGTGGCCATTTTAGGCCTAAATAAACAGTATACACCGTCTCATAGATCTACGTCCTCTTATGGCATTAAGGGTTTTTATTTCCATTGACCTTTCCATACGTTAGGTAGAAAGTTCGCAGACCATTATCTAGTAACCTCTATTTGCAATCCTGGCATTACAACGTTCAAGGCATGTTGTATCTCGTGAGTAAAATGAAAACAAATTATATCTTTAAGAACATGACGACATCTTTCATGCGGATACTGATGTTTGGTTGTGCTGAAACCATCTCTATCAGTAAATCCGTATCATTTACAGCAAACTCTATTTATCCAAACTACATTTCGAAAGTCAAGAAATGAACATGATTTATATGTGCATTTGTTTAAAGATATGTTAGCAGTAAAATAAGATCTTATATCCACTGTCCCGTTCACAGAATATAACTCTAATAGTACAAAGTTAATATTAAAATCGGTTACTTCCCTTTAGCTCAACAAACGGCTATTTTGTCTGTGCATATCTCGCATTCAAGTGCCTTGTAATCAAGTTTAAATGTATAAGGACAATGGTTAGGTGAAATAGGATATCTTGTTTTGGTTTGGGGTATTCTGAGGTTCGGCAAACTTGTTTCCAGGGAACATCTCAAGCTTTATATATCAGTGATTGGCCTAATATGTTTCGTTAGTTCAGTTGCAATATTTGATGTACAATTTTACTTAGTCACTTCATTATAATGTAATTAATATTTGCAGTGTGCGTATATTTGACAGGAACTTCAGATTAATGTAAGCACACTGTTATGAGAAGGTCCCTTGAATTAGAACACTGCTATCGATGTATTAGAGTTCGGCTTTAAGATATCAGTGTAGAAAACTTCCTGTTACGTGTAGCCTGGTATAATTTAAAATTTTCACGTGGTTGACCTTTGTAACTGCGGTGATTACATTAATTTTGCTTTCGACAATGAAAATATGTTCTGTTGCATTGATTCGCGATATATTTTGAATGATCGGTATAAAAATAATGTACGAAAAGTGTTAAAGTTTTATTCCGAAAAAGTCATGCATATTTATTTGATATTTATCATGAATACCATTATTTATGTTTTCATGCTTCACATAACTAAGCATTATTTGAAACACCTCTCATTCTTTATCTCTGTAATTCTGTACAAATGTAACCTCATTTGCTATGTGCAAGCCAAATCAGTGAGTGATATTGCAAAATATTTGCAATGTTACTAGGAAGAAATTATGCCCACTCTCTAAGTATAATACTGGATATCAATACTTCATGTGTCGCTATTGATTGGTTAAGAAATGTCGTTCGACAGTGTGTTTGGTGTAATGGTCTTTTTTAGATGCATTCAATAAAGTATTTATATGGGTCACATTTGAGTGATTATAATTGTTGTTAACATTTACGCGAATGTCATTTATTTAACTCACAGTTACACAATACAACATGACCTTAGGCTACGAGCTATGTTAAAATTCAAAGATGTATGTCATGGACATCTTGTTCCTGATTAGTTTCGTCACGTACTCTAAAAACCCTTAAATTAACAGCACCATAATAAAACTTAACCCAATTAATTGACCCTCTACGCCAAAATCTGTATACTATGCCAAGAATTACTCTAAGTATTCCAGTCCAACAAAACAATCAGAAGAGAAAGTATAATTTCCTAATAGAGGAACACATGGGCAACATAAAAGCACATCGCAACCTGGTCTGACTTTACTTTTATTATGTAAGTGCAATACTACAAACTGACATGTGAACTGATGGGAATACATTTAACAGCCTCGGTGATATTATGGTATTAAATAAACTACACATTTTGCATCCTTCCAAAGTTCATTTCATGTGCTGAATAGAGGGCATAACCCAGTGTTGAATACAAGAGAAAATAAGTTTAACGCACCAGAAAGAGAATTATGACTTGTAAACATCTGATAAGACGCTTAAGATTGCGAAAGAAATCAATATCTCCGTACACTTTGAAATCCCTTGAATAGATATTGTCCTTGTTGAACAATAAAATAAATCAATTTCTGTAAATATTGCACGGTGCCCTTTATCTTTCTTTTTAAAACTACATTGATACTGCGTTATTACTTATACTTATCATGAGTTTTCATTGAAACGGATGTGATTTGTCGTTCAATCTTTAAAAAAGTGCCTGCTCCCATTGACTTCAATGCAAACTTAAAGGGGAAATAAATAAAAGGAATGTCATTGTTTTTTTTAATCTCATGGTAAATCAGTTCCTTTCTTGGAAAACTATAAAATATACAATGGTTTTCAAAATCTGTACGCTCCATTTAAGATATCAATTTGGGGCATTAGGCTACAATCACAGTGTTCTCTTCTCCATTTTTTTATTATTTGTTATAGACACATCCATGAGTATATATATAATACTATGGGGGGCGCTCAATCCGTTTGTCTCTGTAAATTATAAACTGTCATAAAAGTATTGGCATTTAATGTAGTTGCCAAGAAAGGAAAGAAGATATACTGGCAAGAAATATAGCTCACATTTGTAGCATTGTGGCCTCATACATGTTTGTTTTATATGTACAAATGTATATGAATATGATTAATTGGTTGGTTGAATTAATCAATCGAAAGAAAATAATTACATATTGGATAGAGAAGCAATACATCTAATTTGAAGAAATTAGATTATGCACGTGCATTTGCATATTTCTTCAGCTGCATAGTTTGCACTTGAACGTATTTAATTATTGTGGTGGACTTATCATATACAGACAGATGTATAATAATTAATAAGTAATTTTAGAATATAATTATCAACATAACTGTTCACTTCTGGCAAGACTAAAGCAGTACAAATGTTAATTGCGCAGTATTGCATAAGCAATTCGTGATTGGTTAATTAAATTTCTAAATTGGTCTCAATTGGTCAGAAAACAAAGAACGCCCGACTGTAAAAAAATAGCATTTTTGAAGATATATGAAAGTTAGACAACACAGTGCGAGTACAAGTGTTGATAGATATTAGTTAGATAGTTAGTGATGTATAGAGGGAATAAGAACCTGGATTGTCATAATTAAGTCTTATAAATATTTTTAATATCCGTTGTTATTTGTGGACTACGGCACCCATATTTCGTTGAGGTAGTTATGTTTGAAGTCAGATTGGGCCTTTTCAGTATTGACATGTAACGTACAACGTGCAGGGCTGCACACATGTTTATACGATATAAATAATATTGTGACAACATGTTCGCACCAGGACTTCACAAAGTTGAGTGTGTGGATGAGTGGCGACAATAATTCAAGAAAGCTTCTTAAACAAATATGGATCAAGTCGACTGATGTATTTACAAATCGTGTCATAAATCTTAGCGCAACGTTTACTATTTACATCGCTTTAGATACATTTTGTACTACGAACGTGCGCGCATGTAACAAATGTATGTAAACATGTTATCTAAACATCCTGGTGCACTGTGCAAAGATTTATAACATTTGTCATTGGTTCAATATGCAGATAGCATGAGTATATCAATAGGTAATGTCTGGGATTAGAAATGTATGATATCCAACACACGATCAATACTTATAATAAAGTACATTGACTATTCGAGCAATTGGACGAACAAGGGTATATTGTATTTAATAAATGTGTTAGGTATACTAGGTAAAATAAAGACACAAGTGGTAATTTTTACCTAATGAACAGATTACTATAACGCAGTTGTTCATTAATCTTTTGTATCCATAATGTGTACATTTGGTAAATATAATTTGATAGCCGCGTTAATAAACCGAGAGTATATTTGAACAAGTCTTATCAAGGTACCGGATCAAGTAAGCGGAGCAAGATGAATAAGCGAGCCAAATTCTAAAAAGGTCTACTTCCAGAGGGAAGCAATGCGAGTCTACCAATGAAAGATCCGTTTTCAGAGGGAAGCAATATAAGTCTAACTAGTAACGGTCTGCGTCCAGAAGGTATGATCTGAGCAAATCCACAGGGACCTGGAAAAGGATCTGCTTCGAAAGTGAAAGCGATGTATGTCTGCTAAGTGATATAAGAAGAATATTGTTTCGAAATAGTCAAAACACGTCTGTATTTAAAATGAAATACAGTAGAAATTAACCGAACCTTACTAGCAAAATTCTCAATTTTGTTCAGCTCTGAAAATGTAAAACTATTAAAACAGTAACATCACGCAGAGTGACCGCTTAAATATTAAGTCATGGTAACCATGACGACTTCCTTTTTCAAACTGCCATTCAACACTTCCACTGCATATAAACATCTGTCCGTCTGTTTGTACTAAACTTTGACCAGGCCTATAAAATTAAAACAATCACAACTACATTCATCAAACTTCACTGACTGCTTCTACAGGACATGTGCATTTTCCGGCCATAAGGTATAAGGTCAAGGTCACCCTGAGGGGTATTGTATTTTAAAACACATCATGTTTGATATGATTTTTATCAATTTGAGTAAATTTGTCGATATATGACTACTTCTATCTTGCAGTCTATGATATCTTATAATTATACGTACCTTGATTTTATTTTCCAAGCACAGATTACAATTGCAATACAAAAACAGGTCAATAATGTACTAAATAACATCAATGCTGAAATTGTCGTACCTGATATAACAAATAAAAAAAAAATAAAAAAATAGTTTGTGCTTTCTCATGGGACCAATATATTGTTATTATTATCTATTCGACAAACTGTATCATATAAGCATATTGAACTCTACGTTATTTTGTTTAGTAAAAACGTATAAAAATGTTACAATAAACATAATTATTCGGCCATATTTAGCATGTTGTTATTAAATGCACGGTCACGGCGAGTTAATAAGGAAAGTATTACACTATCCCTTTAAGATGGTGTACATGTTGATGTGACCTCATTTTTTGTCGAATAATGATATGTTAAAATAACATTTATTGATAAAAAAGAGTGAATGAAAACATATATACCTCCATTCCTGCTTTCCTCGGATTCAACTGAAACCCCCCAAAAATATTGATATTGTAGCAATCGTTTTGAACATTAATAGTAACTAGTAAATTGTGTTAAAACATTTATAAGTCCACTCTGTCCATTCTCTAGGAAATTACATGCGGTCTTAAATGCAAGTGTCTATACATCAGTACACAATCTACCTAAAACAAAATCAATGATGTAACTTAGTTTTTTAGGCTGATCTTAAAAATGTATTTTAATAGTTCGAAATAGATAGTGTAGAGTAATGAATTATCAACCTGAAGGTAATGTAGGTATCTTTAGTGATTATATTATCCACCTTAAATTGATGGATGAATGATTATGCAGAAGCAGCATCAAGATTAATCTATTCAATATACTCAGAAAAGTCTCCCGGAATTGCAACTGTACAATGTCAATAATCAAACAATTAAACATGGACAGTATTGGAGCATCTTGTCTTACAATTATACTTTAAGGGGTACCTTAAGAACTAATTAAGCATCTCAATTCACAGTATGAAGCAACTATCTCAGTTATGAAAAGTACATTCAGCGAAATATTAATAATGATAGTGAAGTATTAAACAATGATGAACGAATAGATGTATATGCATGTTTTTATTTTGGGAACGTTCATATCACATATAATGGATACGGTAAAACAATGGTACTTATAATTATTATGCACGTAAGTATTAATATGTACTCTAAAAAACTTACTACGCTTTGTTTCCGAAAATGTTTTGAAATTATATCTTTATTATTGCGTTAACTATACATATTGACACATATGTTAGTGTTATGACGAAAGTCCGATAATATGAATAAATATACTGTTTACAGAATTAAACCCATCTGCAGAACGTAAAACTCAATCGAACAAAATTTGGTATAACAATGTAATAATTCATTTGGGACTTAAATTGTTGCCTTTTGATATAGGTATACGAGCACTTGTTTATTTCAAACAGAAAATTAAGAACAAATGTATCTCATCAATTGAGTCGATAAAATAAATAGTTTGCAAGTTTCACTAATTGTTATTAATCCGTTCCGATTGTAACAAATTCTGACCACTTGATAGTGGCATGCGATCTAGGGTCGTTACCAATAAGACAGATTGAACATTAGCACGTTTGGTTTCAGTGACGTTTAGAGAAATCGTGCTTGCAGATTGTCATTTGAGGGTTGGTGCATTTTACACTGAATAAATCTAAATCCGTTTTTACTGAAGCAGTTTTGGGACAGTTTACCTTTCCGCTGCATCAATTAATAATTGAATGATTAATAAATCTTCATAACATCTCTTTACAATTGATAAGATATGTGATATCAGAATGAACATATGGGTGACAGATGAGAATCAGTGTAATTAATCTTTACTGAAAATCTTTTCATTTGCAAACATGTTTAATATGATTAAATAAACCATACAAAAACTAGAATTTTAACAAACTCTTACATCAAAATGTAAACGCACATCGAAGCGCTCATGTAAAGATAAACGAATAAAAGTAGTCATAAGGATGCTCTACAAACATGATAATCAACTCATACACACATGATTTTGTTCCATGCCTGTATACAAAGTGTTTAGATGAGTTGTTTGAATGTATATTAAAGTGATCATACAGTTGTTAAACACATACATATAATGTAAGGACAAGTAAACGTAACAGCAACGCCACACACTTTCAAACTTGAACAAAAATTGAATACAATATTAAGACCCACCCCCTTCACCATGACGCAGTTCGATTATATAATTATATATTATTGCAATACTATGTTTCTTTAGGTCAATAATTCTCATGTTTAAAGTAAACAATATTAAGCAGCGCGTCGTTATTGCATTTCGTGTTCGGAATATGACGAAGCATGATCGAACCTGAGTTCGTAAACTAGTGGAAACTTGATGAATTATATACAAATCCTTTAGAATCATGAATCATATGTAAATGGCAGGACTATTTGGTCCATATATATATATATATGAATACAAAGAAAAATATGACTTGAGACACTTGCTGCAGACAGTAAAACATTTATATTTGAAATCATTATGGGCGCCATGTCCTCCAATCATTGATTATGGAATTTTATAAATTGATTCAGTCAGGGACAAATTCAAGTGACAAGCATACTTGCACTTTGAGATAAAACTTTGTTTTGAAGAATACAATGTTTATATGTTTGTACCGCGAGAAAAAAATGAACTCACTGTTATAATTTTGAAATGAATGGATTCTTACTTCATTAAAAATTAAATTTATCTATATACTCTTTATTTTTAATGTTCATTTCTTTCTTAACACATCCATTCTAAATGTCTCCATTTGGGCATAAAATAGTAGTAACAATTCTTATCTAGTTTCATTCTGACAAATATAAAGCAAATTTTGAGATTTATCGATGTTTGTAGGTGTATTTCCAATTCAAATGAATGTAGAATGAGGGTTCGTTTCAGAATTGATTTCGTATACACAACCTTGAAATGCAATTATCAGAATGCACTTATACTTATTCGTCTGACAGAAAGTAACAATCATCCTTATTGGACTACTTTTAGAATTATGTGCATTACTTACCAGGAATGTCAATGGAAATATCAGTCAATATAAATATAGTTCCAATGTCGATGCGAAGGAGATATTGTCCATCTTGGTGTGTTTTGCTTATTCTAATGATGTTGGTAGTGTTTATAACAGGTAAATTACAGTACCGAGCTGAGTCACAATTGCTAGATGTTGTGCTTATCTGTGTATATTCGTTGAATGTCTCGTTTGTTCCTGTAGTACTCTGCAAATTATGGAAACATAGGTCATTATTACTGAGTCTATCATATCGATATTTGTACGAATACAATTCTTTCCTCAAATACCAGAACTTCTTATCAATTAAATATTTAAGGGGACAGGCTTTGTCAATTCATTTGCTGTGTTCAATTTTTAAAGACTCAGACGACATTAGATAATTAGAAAATGATTATATAAATGACTTCATGTAGCACAAAAATACAGTTTTTGGATCATCAGCTTTATTTTCTAAAAATAAAATTAACTATAATATATATATACTTGATAACTACAAAGACAAAAATAGTACTGTCA
This sequence comes from Lutraria lutraria, assembly GCA_964023205.1. NCBI lineage: Eukaryota > Metazoa > Mollusca > Bivalvia > Venerida > Mactridae > Lutraria > Lutraria lutraria. The sequence goes on from OZ026847.1 coordinate 33,530,164, forward strand.
ACTTTGACTGAAAACAGAAGCAGACTTTCTTAACTCTGACAATATTATAAATACTTCATGTGATTGTATCATGTTTTTTAGTATAATCAGTTACCGACAAGTTTCAGGATTAAAGTACCAGCAAATACCCCTGCAAAAAATTACCATTTTTGTATTTTATATATCATATAACCTTGCAAATTTAAAATGAATTCAAACAATAGCACGTTTTAGTTTTCTATCTCAGATAGCAACGTGGTTACCGTCTATTAAGTCTATTAACGGCATAGGTGGCGTTATGAAAACAACAGCGCTCACCGTAAAAATGGGGTGTATTTATTTTTATTATGCAAACTTCTATGTGATATATAAATGGGCAGTTTGAGATATATATGTAATTTTAATCATTTCGAAAGAATTACACAATTCATTGTGCATGAAAATTTCTAATTTTTGATAAATACACCGTCGACTTATTCGTTCCAGTTCCCATTGAAACAAAATCAAGTCATTCGTATTGGTATTGCTTCCTATCTGTTTGTGCTACACTATAACGAAATTACTCACTAAAGGTCACTGAATAGCGTTATTGGCTTTGAATAAGTAGTCAGGGATTCATTTCTAGCATTGTTATGACAAGATAAGTAGATAAAATAGCGTGTGTTAACAAATGAGACGGGATTTGTTAAAATGGGTCCAGGGTGGACCTTTGCACTTGCACGATCCAGGATGGACCGTTGTAATACTTTAATTAATATATTACGCTAAAATACCAACAAAGAGAGGAACATACATGCATTTTGACTTAAATGCTATACGAGAGACGCGGTGATAATCCGTTCTATTCACTCTCGGCCGGGTAAGTGAACACACACATGATATATCAGTTTTTTGACAGAATCCAGGATGGTCCTCTGAAAAAATATGTAAAACATCTTAGGGCTCAAACGGGCTTATCAACAAGAAATCGCACCGCACTATTATGAGCTTGAAACATGTAGTTGCTTGACGCACAACTTTGCACATTTAAAGCGAAAAATAACATTTTACCTGTTTTGTTTACGTTTTTTATGTCCAGGGAGGACCTGTAGTATCCAACCATAGTAAAAAAGCTGTTTATGTGGGATTTCTGTGCAATACGTTTCTTTGAGTTGATTTGTTATATCAAATGCTTTAAGATTTTCAAGTTATGGATTGGATTGTGTTTATATTGAGTATTATAAAATTGGCACAATTCATACAATATTTTTTAAAAAAGTAGGACAATAATGTACACGATGCCGGGCTCGAACCCACGAGCTCTTACCTGCAAGTCAGATGCTATAGAAACTGAGCTAATCGGGCTGTTAATGTCACAGCCAATATATAAGACTTAGTACGAGTACTCTATTACAGTACTGCTACATTTGCATTAAGATTTTAAACATGACTTGAATAATAAGATACGCTTGTAAATTAATTTTCGAATCATTAAACCATTAAAAAAAGCGTACACATGCGTCGTTATCAGTGTCCAAATTTTAGTCGCATTCCAATATGTCGACTATACAAAAATAATTGTCCATTGAGATATGTCCAAAAATTGATGGATTTATTTGTTTCATGATGAAGGTGACAATGATGATGATCCTTACTGGAAGTTTGAAAAAATGTTGACATTGGGCTAATTGTTCCTGTTCTTATTATACGAGCAATACAGTTTTCAACTCGTATATATACATACTTATTATACTGCAGTGTCCCTCTACCAGTTCAACTCTCACTCTTTACACCCGAGTTTGGTATCTTGCTTTTTGGTAGGACTTTTAAGGCTCATAGGGATACCTACGTCAGTTTTTTCTATTAATTAAAATTCTCAAGATGAATTTGCAATCTTTAGATTTAACAGAAAAATGACAAAATACACACATTCAAGAAAGATTTACTGTGTAGCCGGATATGTTTGCGCAGTGACTATATATAGAGCTCCGAATGGTTCTGGGTCTATTTTGCAATTATGGTCGGTATCAATAAGTCATAATACAAATCCATAATACCCGTTCGAATGCAAATGAAACACTGCTTTTGTGCTTGAACACAAACTATTGCTGTTATATTTGATTAAAGTTCTTATCAGATGTAGATCTAGTATAAAGGTGCAATTTCAGCTAAAAATAAAATAGGTTAATAATGTTTAATTTGCATTTCCGTCTGTCTTACAGCAAAGAGGCACAGTATCCCAGGAAGCAACTGTGTGTTTTATTACAGCGAAACATGTAATACAGGTAATCAATACAGTTTACAATTTGTTTTTAAATAAAGTGAAACAAATCATACTTAAAATATCATTTTTCCTGTTTTATAAGTGTTCACAAATATGCAGTACTACATATTCTTAGCATTCTTAGTTTGCACTTGAGTCGACTTTAAATGCTTTTTATTTTTAGTATGAATTTGAAAAGACATTTTGTATATTACATTTGGGAATCGCATGCTATAGAACGATACTGTTGTAAAGTGGACAATATGTTGATTTATTTGACTGAAAATCGCGATTTTACATACTGTCAGCATTATATTATATCGATTCAGTGTTAAAATCATGTTTGAATAGACATCGTACACATATATTTATATTCGAACTTTATTAAGAAAATTTGAGTATTGGACTGAACACATAGTGATAATAATGATTGGTGTAATATTCAGTGTTAAAATTAATACAAAGCGCTATGTAATAGTAACATGTATATTTCATATTTGTACCAATATGCAATAAAATACTGTGTCTTTATCGCATACTATTAAAAAATGTTTGTACATAAGGCTTATTTTGAGTAGAAGCCGACGGCTTTAAAGAGGGAAAATGTAACCATTCTGGTATAACCATGAACTACTTACATCATAAGCAGAGTACGTAATGGTTCCTATAGAATCGGTTATGCAGCCTGTTGATATAGATACATTGGCTGTTTCGTCAGTTGTGCTTTCTGAATACTGGACAACTACGTGTTCTGTTGACAGTGGCGCTGTATAAATGATTATACATACTGTAACATCTTAGTATTACATGAAGACACATTCAACGCAAAATGTTACCAATAAAATGTGGAATGTACATTACAAAGATGCATTCAGCATTAATACAAAAGGGTGTAGAAGGGCTATACTGATTATATACATGTATAAGACAAATGATTGTTAAGAATGGTAATTCATTCAGTGATCTTATTGATTGCCCAGTGGACCTACTTAAATTAAGTAAGTCCTATTTTTCATAGTTTATAAATGAATTTTCTAACGTGATGTGTTCTACTGGTATACATGGAATTCAGTTAACTCCCGCTGCCATAGAAATAGTTTTACTTATGTTCGATGATGATGTAATCATAGCATCTGATACTATTATTGGACTGCAGTGCCAAATAAATGCTTTACATAGTTACTGTCTAGAATGGAAATTAAAGGTAAATGTTTCAAAAACTAAGCTTGTAGTCTTTAAAAGAGGCGGCCAATTGTCACATGATGTAAAATGCTACTAAAATGGTAATTTACTTGAAGTCTTGAATTCCTTTGTTGGAATGAATGTTACAAACATATTATCTATGTATCAAATGGTTAATCATGTTGCTATAAAGGCTAAGAAGATTTTTGCTGCCTTGTTAAGAAGTTTATATGATGTACTTCCAATGTATCACGATGTATTTTCCAAAATTGATTGTAACGTTATGCCTATATTTTTATATGGAGCTGAACTAGTGTTAGTGTTTCTTAAATGCTCCATTGAAATCATGTAATGATGTTATTATTGAGACTGCGGTCGATTTCCTCTTTACATTATGTTAGCTAAACGCTGTATTAAATTTTGGATAAGGTATTCAAATATGTCCGATGATCGGACATAACTCCGATCATAGATATGTAAAACAGTGTTATTTCATATTGATGCATTTTGACCAATTAGGTTATGTAAAGTGGGATTCTAAAATAAGATGTAACTTATTTGAAAATGGTTTTGGTTATATATGGAACGATAAGTGTGTAGACAACACAAAAAGATCTTTTTTATATGAAAATAGGTTGAAATACCAATTCATACAAAAATGGCATGAAAATTGTTTACATAATAAGAAACTTGAATTGTATATCAATTATAAATAATATTAAGAGCTAGAACCTTATATTGACACTATTGATATTCCTAAATTCAGAAAATTCTCAATTACATTTAGGGCTTCATCACATAATATATTAATTAAAAAGGGTGATAACTCAATATTCAGAGTGACCAAAGTTATCGTTTATTTTGTGAAAATGTCGGAGAGGAATATCATTTTGTTATGATCTGTCCTAAATATCAAGATTTACGTATTTCATTTATTGCAGAAAAGTATTATGTACTTCCAAGTAATCAAAATTGTATAACCTTATCTCTAATAGGAACAGCAATCTAATAAGAAAATTAGCAATATTTCTCTATGAATCTCAGAGATCAATGTATACATTCTTTCACAAATATTATGTAATATTGTAACCATATTACCAATCAGTCAGTCAATGTATTTATATGTATTTATTGACATTTATGTGTATGGGCCGGAGGCCTAGAAAAGCAGATATAGATATGGATATGATTTTTTTATATCATCGGAAATAACGTTATTTCTTCTATGGATATGTCTTGTACTCGTACATTGTACATACCAGTCACATCCAGTCGTTTAGTGTCTGCTATAGTCGTTGATAAGCTACATTCGTATGTGTCTGTGTCATCTGAAGTGACATTTGTTATTACAAATGTATATGGTGTGCTTCCTGTGTTAGTAAATGTATATCTTGAAGGCGTATTTGCATATAAAAAACAACTCGGAGAGCATTCAGCCAATGGCGAGTTTCCCTTTGTCCATTTTAACGTAGAACCACCTGGAAGGGAACCTATACTACATTGACACCGTTCTTCGGTGTGACACTGTAAAGCTGTATCTGGTACCTGCATTTCAGTAGTTGTGCTACCTTAAATTATAGTATATTATACCCATAAATATTTTGGAAATGCATTTTTAGTTTTCATCACAGTCGATTTCTGTTTGTTATACAGTCAGTAAATATTGTGTGTAGAATTTTAACATGTGTTGTTAAATGTGTATAAACCTGCAAAGATAACTACCGAGAGCATGTTCCATGCAGTGACTACGTGGGGCTATTCAAACGTTTTGAAACAAACATATTATCATAGACAGTTAAAATATCATACATCTACAAAGAGTGTGTGTATACAGTGCGCGTCATTTTTTACAACGTTTACTCATGGCTATTCAGTTATCTTGGATATACAGTACATCTTATACCTCATCATGAGCAACAATTTCCCTTCAACAAAAGTATGAATTTTCCTACTGCACGAGAGTCAACTGTAAATTTAAACCTCTCTAGACCAACAGCTTCTCAACAACAACATAGTTTCTTTAAAATCCAAATAGGGTGTTAATTGTCTTTCGATATTTCTATGTCTAAAGCGTGAATATGACAATTATATAAATATCACATCACACAAAGGTAGATAGAACGTAATGTTCATCCGAGACAAGTAATGTCGACTGAACAAAACAATAATTAAGAAAGACAAGAATGCAACAAACATGCTACTAATTATACGGTTCTTTTCGTACTGGTTGAGTCAAAACACTAAGTCTTCTTCTGAGATTGAAACGAAGCATAGTTATTTTCGCTGTCAAATTATCTTCTGGTAAACAGGATGTCAAATTATGAGTTGATTTTGATAATCGCCCATACAAACGTCCAGGATATAGAACAGATTGACTAAAACACGGCACCCGTTAATATCGCGTCGGCGCGTTAGGTCAGTTTCGTTATGGCAAGCGGGCCGAAATGTAATGTCACAGGGTAACATTACGGAATGTCACTCTCTGACGTCACATAAGGCTATAGAGTAAATGAGTCACGTGAGGTATAATAAAAAGGTCAAAATAGGCCGTCGTAGTGGCAGGCCAAATTTGGGTCGTGCTAAATTTAAAGGATTTAGCTTGTATTGTTGAAGTATAAGTTTAACGGCAGCAGTTCATAGTATTTTGTCTAAGAAACTGAACTTAATAAAGGTTTTGCAAGGTGGGTACTAAATAAACGAACTACAAACATGTGTGTCAATGGTGATTATTTCGAAGGGCTCAAATGAAGAAGTCTGCTCTGTTTTTCGTTTTGTTTCCATCGGTCTGATTTAATGGACTGTATTCTTACAAGTACTAACTTACCCTTTCACAAGCAGCCGGCAACTTCTCCACATATGGAGGAAAATTGACATTTTGGTCAACATTTCTTAGAAGGGTATGACCAGTCGCGACCTTGAATCAAAGCCGAATCTCTGGGTTAGGAGTCCTTCGCACTAACCATTGTACCACGGCTGTGGCCACTTTGCAATTTTTTACAACTTGTTTCTAACCTTTTGAAGTTCCCCTCGCGTTTGCTTAAATGTATTTTGTATATATAATTATATATCTGCACCTTAGTAACATTCAAAACAGTATCAACCGCATGCGTTATGCCAGTTAGAAATGAAAACCAAGTTCCATTACCTCCATTACATTTGTATACTATGTAACTTATTCAGTAATGTATTTGTGTGATCTTCGATCCTCAACACACATTATTAGAAATAGGGCTTTCACGATATGGCTGCGTACCGGTACGTACCGGTACAGTGCTGAACGATATGCGTATCGTATTGGCCGTATCGCGTTTTTTTTATTTTATACTAAAAAAACTCTTAGACTGTTGAACAACTGAACTAAATTTGCGAATTTACTCTCGTATCATCGTCGACAATGCTTACTCAACTACTATCTTGGATTCCATACTCTATTTATAGACATTAGCAGCGTGAGGTCAAGCCAGACAACGAATTCGATTCAAATACAAGTACTAGTATTCAGATTCTGTCAAGTAGAAATTGATTTATAATTTGTATTACGCCACAATTTAATTTTACATAAAAATATGGCAGCAGTTTGGTTTGCCGATTATTGAAACAAGCACGTATTTGTCTGTAAGAAGTGTCAACGCGATATCAAGTATGGTGGTGGGACTAGCAACCTTAGAACAAATATGTCTCACCATCATATGATTAATAATTTATTATCAATTTAGTATTGTTAATCAATTTGTTAATCAATTTGGCAATCATAACCCTTATTCTTTAAACAATTGTATATGGCTAGGTTCTATTCTTGATATAAGGTCATATATGGAACAGAGATTTAAACTTGCTTCTGTTATAATATTTCTAATAATTATTTAATTTCCACAAAATCAACTAACATATAATTTATGTGAATCAAATTGATGACTTAAAGTACAAGACAATTTTAGTTTACATCATTTTAACAGTTAAGTAGGACTTTCTAATACCAAACAAGTATGCAGAGTTCCCATGAACATTAATATTACAACACCTTTCATTACTTTGAATTTTTTTTATATCGTATCGTTGATATCGCATATTACTAGTACCGTATCGCAATACGTATCGTATCGGCTGAGATTTGTATCGGGACAGCCCTAATTGGAAACTAATCAAATAAAGTATCCTTACGTATATCTGTTATCTGCGTCCAAAAACACGCGATGCCTAAAATGACCTTGCTAAAGATTGGTGTCATCTTTAAAACTGAAATTGAAACGGTATGATATTATAGAAATTCTTCATCGATGCAAAAGCCTAACGCCAAACCCCTGAAAAGTGGTATCATTTAGGACTTTTTGGAATGTATAATTTATAACACGTTGTGACCATTAAATGTATATGGTTGTGTTTACGCAAGTCTGACACTTCACATAGTTTATCCGAGAAATGATCTACTCGATCCAACGCCAGGAAACTCAACACATTACGTATATACATGCTTTGTATCACCTAAAAATCAGACCGCGTAAGACTATGATTAAAGACAATCAATGTTTTTGTCTGGGGTGTCGTTTCTTGTCATAGGTAATATCATTGGGGGCTAGCACGTTGTAGTGATAGTGTATAGTGGTTATTAAGGCGTAAAATGGCAACACGGACCCAAAAAAAAAAAACACATTTATCATATATATTGTATATATAACTTCAGATATGAAGGTTTCTGCACCAAATTGGTTTAATACTATGTACCATTTTTAATCAAAGCTCTGAAAGTACTGTTGTTGTTCGTAACTATAAAGCAGTCAAAAGTTGAATTTCTTCGTAGGGTGAGGTGTTGGGCTGCGTTTTGGAAATTGAACGATAGTTTCTGTACTTCCGGTAATTATTTCACAAAGTCAAATCGCTTGAATGGAAACAGAACGCAGAAACCGAACGTAATCGTGATACATCACCCCAACAAGTGCACATTTAGACAAACACAACCGCACATTTTCGTGTATCTTGCAAATGAAACTATAGGATACTATGACACATGTATTTGAACTAATTTTCATACGTTGACCGAGATATATAGTTTGGCAGGTGAAGTAAAAGCAAAATACAACACATTTACTTCCTTGTCGTATGCAGAAAGGTAGATGTATATAACTTACTAAACTATAACAAGTTAAATAGTTGTCTGCGGCCAGATAATTTACAGACCAGTGTTGTTATGAATATATATTTTTCTGCAGTTGAGATGCTGAATTTATTTCATACATATACTGCGTACGCGTAACCTTGTGTTCGAGACCAATAAGCTCGGTGTTATCGCTTTTCGCGTATCGCTTGGTGTAGAGTAGATAAAGTCTAAAAGTAGACTCAAGAAATTAGGTTACCTTTTATTCGGACACTGACGAAAATAAATATTGTTTTTTAAATTTAAGAACGACTAAATTAGATCTACAAGCTACCGCTTTTCATGAAACATATCACAAATAATATCCATACATAAACAAATATGTTCTCAATTGTTTCGAAATACTGCGATAGTCTGGTTCTCGACATTCTTACAAAATGGTTTATAAACTTGAAGACGAAAGCCAGGCTGAAATATCAACCAATCGGGTATTGATGCTAAGTCACGTGCTCCTCCGTAGATAATTTACATACAGCATTATATTATAAATAAAAACACGAAACTCGCATTGTTACTGTAACACCGTAATTTTAAATATTCGCGAATGTTTCTATTTTAAAGTATCGGGCTTGGATGTGAGGTCAAATCAAGTTTCACCAATTTATAGATTAAAAACTAAACAATGATTACACACTGAAAAAAAAACACTATATAAATCCATAGCAAGTGTTTTAGAATAAATATTACATTTGGTTGGTCTTCTATAAACCAATATCGCACGTAATTCACAAATTTTTGAACAACGATAACTATTCTGTATATTGGAATTATATTACAACAAACGGCCGTAAAATGACTGTAAATGTATAATGCATGGAACCGTGCCTAAGATTTTTGTTAACGTATTTCGTTCGTTAGACACTTGACTTTAAAGAAATTTTGTACCCTGAATCCCGCTGTTTAATACGTAATACGACGTAAATAAACAATGTAAACACGTATCAGAATTATGAGGCACGATTAGCATTTCCGCTACAAAATACTAACAACTGCTTTGAAATCCGTCACCAAATAAGGCGGCAATCTTTATTCGAAAATGACACCTACTGTGTTTTTTTTGTAAGCGAGTAATTAACAATTAAAGTGTCAGATCATTATCGTCACGTGAAATCAACGAATTTCGATTTAATCGACGCATCCCGTACAATTTTGATAGCAAATCAAATTCGCGAATGTTTACGGTTCAAAAAATTAAAACCACGCCCAGGTTTGGTGTCTAGTAAGAGCTTTTATAACAAATTATTGTCATTAACGAATTAATAGTATCATATCGTACCGATACAATGCACAACACGTTAGAGATGGTTAACGCTTATAAAATAAAGTCGAAAAGGGTGCAGTGTTAATCGCAATAAATCAATAATGTTGCGCTTTCGGTCAGAATTTGTTTGTTGTTTGGTATTAAAGTATGATATTCGATCTTCGTAAATAACTTGAAATATTATTTTACGTTTTTTTAGCATATAAAACCAGAACCGATACCTTAAAGTTGACAATGCCAATCCTTTCCACTGGAATGGCGAAACTGATTCATTATGTGAACGTATGTACTGCTAGAACTTGATCACTGCAGATGTCGTGCAGATAATACATTAACGACCTAAATTATCGGGTGTACAGGATATATTTGTGTGTTTTTGTTTTGCTACTGAGACATACTAAAACTACTCAAATTAATAACCGATCAATGGTGATCATAACACTGACTCAACGTTATGTATGAAAGCAAAACACAAATGGGTAGTACCCTAAAAAGCCAAAGTCTTGTTAGGCGTTTGTTCAATGATAATTTGCTCACAAATTATTATATACTAGTAATATTTCACTACGCATATGATTCTTTCTTTTCATCTCAATACTTGCTATAATTTGATAAAATAAAAGTAATAATCATTAGGTAAAAGTACGTCGTATGGATTAAATTCACTACTGTCTTTAATCAGAACAAATTTGGTAACTTAAATATATACATGTCCATGATATAATCATAATCGAATGTATATATAACAAGTATATATTTTCGACTTACCTTGTTCAGAGCATACTCAAGAATGACACTGTGTTGTCAGATCATCTTACTATCAATGAGGCAATCTGCCAATAATATTCATTATGTTATAGTAGATATTTCCAATTCTTTATAATGCGTTCGAAATTAATCAAAACAGATTATGTCAAGAACCAATAGATAATAGTAATAATAATTCAAATATCCTTCTACCTAACATATCCAACTGAACTCATTCTTATTACAGATAAACAGTTCAGACATAAACATTTGACCCATAAATAACCGCAGTATCACGCTTCCGATATAAATGAACAGGCCTGATTTAAACTGGATTGAATAGATACACACATAAGCAAGCAAAAAGAACATATCACGTTGGTATTGTCAACTTGTAATTAGTTAATATCAACTACACATGTGTAGCGGGTACGTGTTATATGCAGTGTTGTTGTTGGATTCAAGCCAATCTTATCTTGTGTTATATGCAAATACAAAATTATATACATTATTAACAAAACAATACACGTTTTATTTGTTTTAGATTTGAATCTTCACCTGAATATCGAATTACAAACAGGTAATATCACAAAACCACACATATTATATGGCTACAAATTGTGTTCTATGGTTACATTATTATTGTATGCTTGTGCGAGTGTCGCTGGTCATTTATTTTACATTTGAGTACTGAATATTCATTCGTAACAACACGCCATACATTTACACAGAAACATAGCATTATAAAAATAATTTTATAATTCGTCCTATATCATAATAATTTAATAATTCGTCCCTACTGCGTCCTAAACGGTCAAATTGAGGAGGACGCCGATGGTTGCATTGAGAAGGCCAATGATTGTTTCTATTTTCTAAAATAAATCCAGATTTCGGTCACAAATCACACCGGGAACATGTTCTCTGCGATCTGTGCACTTACATGGAATCCCTATCGTAACCTTACTGCGTCCTTGGAGTTTCTTTTGAGTCTGTACTGAGTCCCTAGGGTGTCCTTCGAGTTCCTACTGCATTGTTACGGCGACCATTTAGGCGATCACACGGCGTCCTGAGTAAGGACGCAGAACTTCGTCGTTAACTTTGAACAAAGTCATCCTGCGTCCTTATGTGTCCTTGGGGTCCCAGTGGCGTTCTCTTGCGTTCTCATCAAGGCGTTCCTGTCGCGTCCCGGGCCATCCTGGTGTGACGGGGGTATTGGACATCGCCATTTTAGAAAACAAAGTTCTGGTAAGTGGCGTCATAACATGAACATGACATTGGAATTCCTCGAATTTTAGCTTGATTCTCACAAGTATTTTACTCTACTAATTGCTTAAAGAATTTGAGTCTTTATAGAGAATCTTTATGGTATCACATGTCGTGAAACATCCTTTACACCCGCGTAGTGCTTATTCTTGTAAAGTTTCAAAAAGTCCTTTCTTGTCACTGTGTTTCTTACGTGAATATGATCGTATCAATCACAATAGTGTGTTGCTTTCTATGTGTTGCGTATCAAGTTTGCTGTAGTGGTAATGGATCAAATATACGCAAACGGTATGTCAAAGTTTCTTTAAATATTAATTGTGTTATTCGCTAACATTAAGTGTTTAACTTAAAACTACAATGTCGTTTGCAGTGTGGGTATATTTTACAATCAGTATAGTTATACAACCACTTTCCAAATATTTAATGTATTCTTATCTTGTCTGTTTGGTTGTTACGAAGTGAATGCTTACTACAACTTAAGTGATACAAGCTTGAGAGTAATTCCAAACCTTGTGCAATTCATGAAATAAATTCATAGTTGATAATCATAAATGATTTAAGCTTGATAACTATTACTTTTAAATACATGTGCAATTATGCTTGCCAATGCTTAAATATTTTTTTCTTCTGAAAATGTCAGCTTATCTCTCATCATCACCAGTTGGAATTATATCTGTATGCCAAGATGAAAATGTTAATCTTGCAGGTGATACTAGTTTCACAAATAATTTCGTTTTCAAAATAAATGGTATGACTATTCGGCCAAGTATTGGGAGATTCACTGAAGCAGTTATAAACAGCGCCGTTTGTGTTCTAACTATACATAGTACTTATATGGCAACATGTGAAGTAAGCCAGTTTTTATGTGTAAGTGTAATTTATATCAGAGCAAGAAAGTGAGTGTGACCATGAAACGTAAGTTGTTTGTCATGTTAAACATCTGATAGCTTTCAATGTCTATCTTTTTATCGTCTGTGAGTTTATCGTATGTTCCATTTGGCTCGAAAGGTCTTTTGTTAACACAGCTAATTCAGACGACAATTGCTAATGGTAAACATTAAGAAATATTGGCAATTTATATATCCATACTATAGCATGTTTTGTATCTTCAAATGAAGGGCATGATAGGCTATTCTAGAAATTATTTCCGTTAAAGGGATATTATTATTTTTTACATTTGATATCAACTAAGCACAAAACAATATTTTTTTTGACAATGTCGAAAATGCAGTTGTATTAATAATCAGCAGAATAATACTTGGATCTTGAAAATGTTTGTAATAACTAGAATGTTTTTTATATGGTAACTGCACTATTCATAATATACATGTATGGACAAAGATGCTTTCTGTCGTAATGATGTTGTAAATAATAATGTGAAACCGAAATGCTCAGTTTTGCCTTTGGTTTGGTTATACAGAATATATTGGGATTTTAATATAGTCTCCGAATTAATGTGAATTAGTTGCAACGACAAAATACAACGTCGCATAGTGTCATATAAGACGACGCATGTTAGGTACTCATGTGACAAGCAACTCACCTTCATAATAACATCTGTGTTGAACATTTTCATGCATTATTCTTTTACTAATTTAAGCGCTTATTCGGAAAGTATCATTTTCACAAACTAAACGAATGGAACCTGGAATTAGAGAATGCAAGACAGGGAATTTTACATGTTCAACATCATGCGACTCCATCCGTTAAATGGAATGTACGTGACAGAGACAATATCAAGTTCATTGAAAACCAAACAGAGTTTCTACCTAGTACCAATTCAGCGACATCAATACTTACATATATGGGGAATTGTCTAAACAATGGATCATACGCTAACTGTGCTGCTAGCAATGAAAATCGACACCCTGTTTATTCTAGCAATACAACATTGATTGTAAGTCCAAATAGTCACTTTTTAAGTTCTTATTTGCATGTAAGAAATAATCATGTGTATCTATTAAATGTCGTCTCAGGAAATTGTGTGCAACATATACTATTATGTTGGTTGTGACTAAATGACCATCTAACAATTAAAACAAAATCGTCATCATACAAGTTTATGCCTGTCTAGATTGAGCAGCCATGTCACATCAATATACAGTGTATTATGTACATTTTATATCATCATCAAATTATAAGATTTAATTATTGAGTTACAAAACTTAAACATAACTCTTATTCTTTATTTTGTTGATCACTGAATGTTTGCATGATTCATTTGCAGACCCTCCAGGAAATATGATGATAAGCGGTGGTTCAGGAAATGAATACAGTGTCATAGAACACACAGGAGGAACAGTAACTTGTACTGTTAATGGAGGAAACCCACTTCCTTCATTATCATGGAATTGTAGCTTTGCTAATATTGACAGACAGACGTCAGTACTAAATATTCCGAGCACAATTTCATTGAACGCATCAAGTGATAATCCAAGGACGTGCGGGTGTATTTCAAAGCACCCTCTTTTATATCAGCCAGACGTGGTATTGAAAGAAATCAATGTATTATGTAAGTATTACTACCGCACGATTGAACTTTATAAATCAAATTACACATACGAATGTTATGTGCTAGGACACTTCTCGCATTTGCATTCGGTCGATAGAATACAGTGAAAATATAAAGATCAAAGGACTACGCTACTAGAAAAATACTTTATCATTCAATTTGAGTTTTAAGTTTCCTTTTATCATACTGCGGTCTCTTGGTAAAACAACGTATGTAAAAAACGTCCTGTACACAACAATGCATGTTACAGAGAATGTTCGCTGGACTCTATTTATAGTCATTTGTGCTTACAACTTTAATAGTTTTAGATCCACCATTGTTAGCTACTCTGTCAAATGTCAACGTAATCGAAAACTCGTCTCTGACCGTAGTTTGTTATGTAAAGGATTCCAATCCAGAAGTTAATGATGTCAACTGGAAAAAGCAAATTCGAATAAAGTGTTATCAATTTGAAACAACTTAACATTGTCCGTACACATGGTGACGAAGGAGAGTAAAGGGTCATACATGTAAATGTCACAACTGGAATGTACAGAAATCAAGTCTATTTGGACGTGTTATGTAAGTTAGCTCTGAAATACAGTCATATACAGTTTATATTTTTAGCATTTTAGATCCGCCACGCGTAGAAGGCTTCAATAATGTCAGTATACGGGAAGGAGAATCAATAGACATAACGTGTATTGTATCGGAAGATAATCCATAAAGTGGACCAGAGGCCTGGATAGTAAAATGTGGACAACAAGGCAACTTAACATTACAAGCGTCAAGAGAACTGATAGCTCAACATACACATGCACTGCCTGGAATGTTATGCATCTACTAACCGTTCATCAGAAAATGGAACACACAGTAGGATGTTAACACTTGATGTTAAATGTTAGTATTCTAAATCATTTTATCATGATTAGTATTGTATATGTATGCATTAATGTATTTGTTTATCCGAAGGAGATATTATGACAATTGGGATATATCAACAATCAATCTATGTCTAATAATCGGCTAAGCCAAGATAAAGGGTAACTCCTCAGTCTCACATATGGTAATTTTGACCCCATCAAATTGCAGAATATTTTATTGTATTATAATGATACATTCATTGGGCACAAAAATCCAAAAGGATTTAGATATGTCAGGTAAAAAAAAAAAGTTATGTATGGTTATATAGATGTTCCCATTGGAGCCTACGGACTCTACATGGTAATGCATAACACGACAAGAATGGTTTTCTTTATTTTATTTGAGGAAACATGAAAAATGTACCAGTTCATTAATAGTATAAAATGTAAAACCAAGGTATGTTATGATTATTTTTACTATTTCTAAGTTTATATAAAAACAATGAGCATTTTACAAATATGTGTTGTCTATATATATACAGGTCTTTGGTCAACATGTCATGTTTGTCTTGTTTTGGGAACTTGTTTAGGGGCTACGGACTCTACACCAAACAAACATCTTTTCCCATCAGATGACAAAAGCCAATTGTTTGGTTCTAAGTAGTCTTTTCATTTCATAAAACAGCTTACTTCAGTTTAGTATTAACAGAAGAAATGTAACTAGACAGACAGTTGTTTATTCATTTTTGCCATTGAAAACTGTTGCACTTTTGTCTTCACTGTCATCTATTACTGCTATTACAAATGCATTTCGAGCAGCATCAACTTTTGGCTTGTGAAGATACTAGAGGTCACATTTTAGTTAGATTTTCACAAAACTGGGTCTGAATGTTTGTATTGACAAAATCTTGGACAAATTCAATAATGCATCATTAGGGGTCAAAAGGTCAAATTTCATGAAAACCTTGTGAACTCTGTATCATTAGGTCACTGTTGTGATCGGATTTTCATGAAACTTATCAGAATGTTTGTCTTATTAATGTTAGTTTGGACAAGTTTAATAATGGGTGATCTATGGTCAATTAATAGGTGTCCGGGCAAATATTAGGAGAACCTTGTTAACACTGTAAATTTCACAGTTTCAATTGGATCTTCATCGAACATTGTCAAGATGTTTGTCTTAATGATACATAAGACAAATTAGAACATTGGTTTTCTAGAGTCAAAAACTAGGTCACCAGGTCAAATCTGACGTAAGAACCTATAATGTTGGCGCTCTAAATGTCACAGTTCTGATTTGATCTTCACTAAACTTTGTCAGATGAGAATTATCGTTTTAATAATATGTACTAATATATAATGTAGGACAAGATCGAACATGGGTCATCTGGGGTCAAACACTAGGTCACTAGGTCAAATCACAGAAAAACCTTTATAACAAGACTTCATGACACAGGCTCAAGATAATAATGTTAAAATCAGTAACCTATGATTGTCATGTGAGTAATAATGGTCCTCTTGTTCCAATATTGCCTATTTTTCAAGCATTTTCTATTCAATGCTTTTATTTCAGTATTGTTCCTGTTAATATTTACAGCCTCTGCTTGGGCTAGTGCATTTCTTGTGTTAACTCTCATACTTAATACTGACAATTTGTTTTGATTTTTCACATAATTTGAAAATGAATGGCATTTGCCCAATGATAAAACTTACATCTTTTGTAAGTGTAGAGTCCGTAGGCCCAATGCAAGTAACTAAAACTATGTGAGTGCATTAAATAATATATCTTATAATGCATACTATGCACTATTTGTTCTATTCAGTGGATACAGGGCAGCATCAAAAGCATTTTGAATGTTGAAACTTCTAATGCATCTGATAGAATATGGAACAGAACTACATTTTATTTTTGAAAATTTCGTAATCTACTTACAATTTAACATTTTCTTCCATTTAATGAAAATACTTATTGACATAAAGTATTCAGATGAATATATGTTTAAGAACCAATATGAATCTGTGAAGTTTTGCACTGAAACTATGTGAAAAAAATAGGATTAAAAAGAAATATTTTGGGGGCTACGGACTCTACAGGGCTACGGACAATAATGATCTGTTAATATTTTTTTAAAGTTCTTCTCCTGTCTCAATTCTTTTTCTGCATTAAGTATATGGAACAAACTAAAAACAGAAAAGGTAACAAAACTGTGATAAGGATTCTTATATTCAGCCAGTATACATTTCAAAAGTGGGCCACGGACTCTACATAACAATGACAATATTCAGTTGTTGTTTTATCCAAAAAAATGTCCTCTGAAAAACTTTCTGTGCATTTGAAAATTTATAAGTATCTCTTAATGTTCAAATAGTTATACATGTGAAATAAAACATTAACATTGTTTTAGAATCTGTCAAATTTGGCAAGGTAAAAATCTTACTCGCATAACGAAGGTACATGTTTACTCATTTATGATTATTTTCTTTAAAAACAGTGTAAAAACACCATTATATTTTCCCAAATAATTTGGTAAATGCTTATCGAACATGTATAAAAGTATAAATCATTAGAAAGGTCTCGAACTGACCAGTTTGAAAAACACTACTCATCATTCAATCTAAAGTGTAGTTTGCTAAATATTTTGTTATAACATTGGCAAAATTGAAAGGTTCCATTTATCTTGGCCGAGCCGAATGTCAAAATCATATCTTAAATGTTCTAGACGAAACGTCAGCGTCAATGCTTCTGCTGGAAGACGAAATTTTTATTTGCCAGAGAATATTACATTCGATTTGGTTTGTCAAGCTCCTTTACCTAATATGACCGTCTTGTTTATGAACAACACATTGAAGCACAAAACATCGTCTCAATTGGTATCAGTTTACAAATCAGCCTCCTGTACAGACCTCGGTGAATATACATGTCAAGCTTCTAATAGGAACTGTCAACTTCCAACAAGAAGTACCAACATATATGTCTTGTGTGAGTTAATAGCTTTCTCATTTATTGCAGTACATCATAAACTTGTACGATTTGTTTAGTAAACTTTAATTATGATCGCAACGCTATACCTGCGCATGATACTTTTTGGTATTTGATATGTGCCCTTTTTATGGTAATCAAACGAAACGTTTAGTATTTTTGTACGAGTATTATGAAAACGTAGTCCATGTGACAAACTTATAAACAAAGCTATTTAAAATTAACATGCATCTTTTACGGACGTATAAGCTTCATACAGGAGCAACTTTTAAAATTCTAGTACTGTAATCAAACAATGAGTAATTGCATTATGTCTCATTATGAATCAAGTATAAAAATGGAAATATATTACCACTTCTGCTCTATATGCCCGTTTCAATTAAGGTCCACCAAGACGTAATCCAGAAGCGAAAGATAAATTGATTGCTGCAGGTGATGTAATTGAAAATGTTACGTTCAGCTATACAGCATTAGCATATCCATATCCAATATTTACATAGTACAGACATGGTTCACTCATACATATCAACGATCCACGTACAATCATATCGACATCCATATTCCACGTAGAAGAAAAAGGATTTCGGTCTGTTTATGATGCATGCAGCAAATGATATTAGTTCCATTGTTGAAGTGTTTGAATAGAGACCACAAGATTAAGTATTGAGATTATCTCGATAACGATACTCTATTAAGTTTTATCTAATTGGTTTGTACGAAGTGGGTCTGTTATTTGACAATGTTTGTTTCACAATGTGTTTATACCAACATTTTTCTACCTCGAGTTCAGACACAGTGCATACATTCACAGGCTAAAAAAGAAAGAAAATCAAATTTAGTCGACGAATCATTCAAGTGATTGAAACCTAAGTCATTACGATTCAATATTCCACGCTTTCGTCGATTTCGCTTCTCAGCTGCCATGATTGCACAGTTTAAACGCCGTACCATTTTCGTGCCGTTTCGTCTCAACGATTGGTCAAAATGGGAGGTGTGGCAACCTTCACCTTTAGCAGTAATTTTGCCAAAGAGAGTTTGAATCGTCAAAAAATGAATCGTAATGCCTTAGGTATCCATCATTTGAATGATTCGTCGACAGTGAGTGATAACAAATTTTATTCTCTTTCGATTTACACCGGAGTGGGTATGAAATCAAGAAGGAATAAAGAAATTTACTTTGTAGCTAATGAAAACAAACTTAGGTCACTTTTTGTAAGTTGAAGGGCTTGTTGCTCCAGTTCAGAGCAATATATGGATGTAAGAGTGGATGGTGGTTAAAGAGAAACTATTTCTGCGTCGAATAAGATCAGACATTTAAAAATCGGTTCAGAATTGTTACACCAGGACCTTGATGAACATGACCGGTGTGAATTCTGAGCCCAGGAGTTCTATACCTTTACTGTATAATATATATATGGTGAAAAAAATTAATTCTCTTTTGAAACTTTATTTTGCTGTTATTACACGCCAGTAGCCTGTGCATACATTATGCGTCAAGTCGTTTTGTAACAAGTGGTTATTGTGATGTATGGTTATTGTCTTATGTTCTAATAGAGACAAATTCAAGTACTTCACAAGATGTAACTGGGATTGTAGTTGGTACAATCTGCGGTGTGGTTGTGTTGTGTGGAATACTTCTGTCTGTGTTCATCTATCGTAGAAGGTATTCTAGAATTATTTCCTTAAATTATTTCATACGTTTGGTATATCAAACCAGTCATTAGATATATATCGGCATGTAATTATTCGTTCAAATCGTTCTGTTTTCCAAAACATTAAGCTGGGAAATAAAAACCTTAACATTTTCAAAATGCAAACGTCGGCTGACATTGTTGTACTAATATACATACATGTTTTGAAGGTCTGGTAACGCAAGTGAATTTACAGCAGCTGAACAAACGCAACCCAACTTACCTGTCCCTTACGAAAATTTAAAGATTAATCCAATAACAAACGCATCCCAAGGAAATCAGAATGAAGTAACAAATGATCGATTTTCGGAAGCAAATGTAGGTAGGTTTTATTTTTTTAATGTATAGATCTCATTTGACATCAACAAATAATAATAGCAATGAGACTTATCTTATTGCTGCATGTTAGTGATTCCAAGACTTAACAATAACATGCGATTCTCGTGCATTTAAAACATGTTCCCGGTCTGATGCCAATTGTGCTCCAAATATCATTTCAAGTAGACGTCAATTGATTTCGTTACTTGCAAATTCGTTACGAATGAGAATTAACACATATACCATAATATGTGACAATATGACCTCTTGAAGATATTCCGGGAATGAGCTGCTGAATTCAAATTTACCAATTTTATTATATTCTTACATTGATATTTTGGTACATTTCAGATCATACGTATGAAGATCTTTCGCCTCAAGATAACGGTATGATGATTACTAAGTGATTCGTTTGACATCAATCAATTGCTGTTTATTTTCTTTATATAGTTTGTTCATGTCTTATATACAACGTATACTAGTATATGATACAGATTGCAAGCACAATAGTGGTCAAGCAATTAGTGTACAATGCTTGTAAGTGAATAATTGTTGTGCTTTCGAAGTTTTCAAAACGGTTTATTATATTTAATACATCGATTAATCATAAAACCTTCAGGATTATCGGCTCGACTGTTTTTTTGGCGTTGACGGAAGTGTCCGTCCTCCTAGAACATTCAGCTATGGTATAAAAATCGGCCAATTGTCAAATAAGTCGCGCGTTATTCACGCAATTCTATTCAACCATAGAGAATTATTTATTGATTACTACAAATACCACACGTCACCATCCTTCAGTTGATCATACGAATCCCACAATGTAATTAATCACAAGCACACCTTGAAAACAGAACATAAAAAGCCAACAAAGCACAAGTCAAATTTCATACCGTGACTTACTAATAATAATTACATACTTGCGTTCTAAAAATACATACGATGCTTTACATATATAAAGTTGACTGTTCATCAAATGCTTTGGAAAGGACAATTATCTCATGTTCTGAACATCTTGCTTCATCGGCTTCAAATAAAAAGCATGTGCCGTGCATTTACTGTTGTCTTTTAAGTTCAGACGTATACTACAAATGTATTTAAGATAAACGAGTTTGGACACAACAACTTTTTACCAATACCGTATCCGAAATAGAAGGATTTACTGTTAAATACATGTAGTTCAACTATTGCAGAATTGTAGAAAAAAAACATCTGATTATGTCTTAAGTCTTGAATAATGGCATAAACGAGGAACATTAACTGCACGTACTTGGGGAATCAAACAAACACTTGCGGATCTTATACAATTGTGTATGTATTAGGGCTGTAACGAATATCCGAACTCTCGGGAGCCCGCGATCCATGACTTAAGTCCGGACACAAATATTTGGATACAACAAGAACTTGAATGAAAACAAAAGCAATTTTCAGTATCTGGATTTATAGCATGCCCAGAAAGTTTGTACTTGCTAAAAACCGAATTCCGGTATACGTGCGCAAATTTCTTTCGTGTGCAGGATAGCTATTTAGCCGCACTTTGTCAAACCGAAGCCAGTTCTAAATTCATTTTATATTTTGTTTAACCATGTTTTTATATACATATCTTTAATAAATGCCTCTAGTTTCAGTTGGGGGGAAATCGCAAAATCCATTCATAAAACTGCGTATAGCGATAAAATCGGAGTATCCCGAAACATTTGTCTGGGTCAACGCTATAGTACGGTCAATCAAGAAAATATGCGGGTACATGCCGATCGTATTTAATTAGCATTAATTTCCTTTTTCTTCTTCTTTTTTGAAATTGAGAAAATGTTCTGTTAAATTGATTTTTTAAAAGTAAAAGTTATAAAAGTTCTTTTGAGAAGTTTTACATTTCATGGTAGAATGTATATGGATTACTATGATATGGTCTTTGATTATGTTTTGTTGCACATGTATATAAATAAATAGGTATGAGCAAGTAATAATACAAAATGATTTAACGATATAAAGCTCAGATGGTTCGCAAACCGATCTGCGTATTGCATTGTCGTTTCGCGAACCAGTTCGTCTCGCAGGTGGGCTGACAATACACAGCCCTAGTAGGTATTGATATATACTTACCATATATATGTACGTAATTGTGCCAACATTCATGACTACAAATTCAAACGACTAAAATCATACATGTTTAAGCAAATAGATGATTGGTAAAGGCTGATAAAATACACTCGCAAGCTCCAGAATGGTGTATTGGTATACATAATTCACATGTACCATAAAAATATGATATTTACATTCAATAAAAAGCTAACTGTCCCTTAAATTGCAACATAATTAATTTCATCGTGTATCATATCATTAGTATCATATATACTAAAGTACATAAATTGCAATATTGAATTTTGGATGGGTTCTGTGAGTTTTGATTCAATCGACGAAAGGTTTGACGATCCTTATACTTTCAAAAAACAAAATGGAAAATTTACGGATGCTCTCGAAGTTTGTCGGAGACGATTTCTAATCGGAGATGCTAATGTTATTTATAAATTTCCACTGAGCGGTATATAGTATGATGTCCTTGACATATATAATATGTCTTCATATATGGATCTTAAGAATACACAACACTATAGACAGGTCATTCTTGACAGTACAATTTGTATTTCGTATTGACAAGAAGAATGCGATGCAGAGCCACGTTTTAAGAACTGCTTAAATTTATCCCTTTGATTTTTTGCATGTATATAACATGCAAACAAAGTCCAACAATACAACTCTCAATTGTTCAGTTATCTCAACACATGAGCGTATATAATGTTATAAAATATTGAAGTCTTGATCCGGGTGAATAAAACAATGTCATTTTGCAAGCATACGATGGCTTATTAACTTCTTTTTAAATTCTCACACATAACTTTAGCATCTGAAATGGTAATACACCAAGTTAAATTGTAATACAACACATTATCAGATAGTGTTACAAAACATTATTTTACCTTTGCTTTACTAGAAAATGAATTATACATTCCGCAAGAAGCGACTTATATATTTGTACGTACCAGCGTTGCTTTTGACGGTCAATGACGAGTACTCGTTTTCCTTTCCTGAAAAAAAATGAATGTTTTTGCCAAAAAAGGATACAAAAAAATATTGTTTCAAAATCATTTTGTAGTTTCTATTTGAATAATCAATCATACTATAAAGTATCATACTAACACTGTCTTTCTGACATGAATAACACATTGTTTATTCAAGTGCAACTATACGAACATTTGTTTCAATCTGCACCATTGGGCATTTTATATATTGTTTACCTTAGGTACACAGGAACGTTTTTTTATCATTATTTATCAAATGATGGGTTTAAGTTGGTCATACAATGTACAGAAGATTAAGCGTAATACAAATTATAAATCAAACACTCATAAACTGTACCAAGCATTATTTAGATAATAGATTTATCAAAACAAAAATGATTCGATTATTTCAAACTTCATTACAGTTTTTACGTCACAAAATATTACATATTAAACATTATCATACCATTATTTCTTGCTGATAACCCTTCATACGTATGACCTGAAATACCGCAAACTACCAATATAAGCGAATCATATAAAATACAAACATTAGAATTACGCAATTTCATAAAATTACAGTTGAAATGACCTAAAATAAGTCAACAATTCAAATTCAAGGACAGATAACTAAAAAAGAGATCAGTGACCCCCCTTTTCTCTCGCTTAATATGTTCTGTTATCATATACTATTGTCATTCGACATTTAAAAAAAATATTGATCAGTTTTCTTTTTGCCTATATGCCTATATGTGAAAAGTTTAACGAACTGTGGCAAACGATTTTAAATAAAATCGACTAATTGACATTGGTATTCATCCAAATTAAATTGCTTGTATACATAACAGATGTTTGGTTATCGGTTGACAGTTCTAGAAATTATGCTACAAAGTGAACGTATTTGATACAGAAAAACCTTAGACACGTACCGACATCTGTTTCCGAAAGCCGATTACGCGGCGTTCCATTAAGACTTTCCGGAGGTTCACTGGGTATTGGGTCAATCTTCAAGTTTTCATAAGTCACGGGGGAAGTAGACGGGGTCTGTTGTTCAGATGCTGTGGATTTACTTGTATTAACAAACCTGCAAGAAAGGCATTTTTTCACAATATCTCTATATTAGCTAATGCGTTTAATATACATAAAGTAAGAGTAAATGTTCGCACAAAACTTACATAACCACACATATAAATCTAAAATCATACATGAATATTGCCAACGTTTTTATGATAATGCTATTTAGTGAAAGAACTTCATTACGTAATCGTAACAACTTCTAAATTCTACAAACGTTACAAAAACATCCACTACTTCCCCACTTTATTATTCATTTATGTATTTGTCCACTGTGTCCATAACAAATATCGTCTACATTGATATATCTAAAATGTGCAGCAACTTAGACACATTACCTATATTATGTACTATATAAATTGATAACAATCATGGTAATTTGTTAGGAAATACCGTCTTTTGAAGATGATAACACCAATGATAACACCCAGTATTAACAGAACACCTGCTACTGAACCGCCAATTGCACCAGCAATAGCTGAAGAACTGATTTCTTCTGTATTCTTCTCTGTAAGTTCTTAAATATCAGTAATATCACAATAATTCTTATTTTCAAATGGCATGTTGCAATATTTGTTGTCACTTATTTTTGTCCGATTCACTTTTGCTTCGCTTATTTTTTATGAATATGTAATAGGTTAGCGGAAAGGTTACACTAGATTTTGCATCAACGTATAAAATTGAATTTCAAACATAATGTTTGGTAAACCAAGTTACATTAACTTTTGTGACATGATCGCGTAATAGAATAATCTTATCTTTGTTTGATTGACCGTTATAAGACTGATCGAATAATGTTTTTTTAGTATTTTCAACAACTCACGTTCATTTGTTCTAGAAGTCAATGAAACATTAGATTTCGATCTCCCAAATATGTTAAAGGCATAAAGTATGACTTCATAAGTTGTATCTGATGTCAGACCAGTTATATTGCAGCTTATATTCTCTTCACCAGTATCAGTAACATTAATAACGTGCCATGTTCCATCTGGATGTTGTCTGTACATTAACGTGAATGTTTGCTCAAGTCCATTGTTAAACCCAGGTGTCCAGGCAAGTGTTATAATTGATTCAGAAGTGGTGGTGTTTATTTGTTTGAAGTTTGTCGGTACTTCTGGCACTCCTTTAATGTCAAACAGATTTCATTATATCAAAATGTTAATGCGTTATAGTCCGTAGACATTGGGAATTCGATAAGACAGTGAAAATTAATGCACAGACTGTACAAGATTGTCTTTAGGACATTTTGAAGGAAAACGTGTGTCATAAATCGTCTTGTTATATATGCTCCTAAAATTATAATTAAAACCTTGTATGTTTGGTTTAACTATATTTACATTTAAACCCCCATTGTAATAGGGTTAATAAAAATAAGATTTCGAAAACATTCAAATATATTACCTTGTGGTTTTAAATGAAACTTATCAATATTTGAACCAACATTATTTGTTGCATTGACCATATATTGTCCAAAATCGTTTTCTTCTACGTGAATTATTGTAAGATTTGTCTGTAGAGTAGATGACGATATACTTGTACGTAGATCGTTTGAATCTATAGATGAACCATCACTGTACCATGTAAATGTAGGATATGGATATGCTAAAACCGTGTAGCTTAAGGTTACAGTATGGTTGATGGCACTGGTTACATTGTATTGCATAATCATTGTATCATCCTGTCGAGGTTTACCTTAAACAAATATTTACTTATTAAACTGTCTAAATCGTGATAACAGTATGCAATTATTTCTGAATTTCGTACATGCATTAATTAATAAATAAATTAATCTAGGTTTTAAAAGGAGAAGTACTATATATTGTATATATTACAGGCCTTACATTGTTGCTAAATTATATAAATTTGTACTTACATCTGACTAATAAATCAATTTGACGATTTGAAGGTTGTTTGTTCAATGTATTATTTCCTTGACAACTATAATGTTCAGATCGTCCAGTACAAGATGGTGTTGTATTATAAAACAATTCATTTGATCTAGAACTATTCACTACAGTTCCGATGTCATGAATTATTCTAACATCAGCAGTTGGATGACTTTCTAGTTGACATACAAATATAAGTGAAGTATTTTCTTCGACAACAACACTGATATTATGTTCAAAGCCTCGTATGTAGAAGCTGGTAACGTCTGCCTTGACTTGAAAGTTAAATGTTTGCTTGAAACAATGTTTGTGTGGTCATTTACTTATCTAATCATGCTTTTATTAGAGGTTGATATCGTACAATGTCACAAAATGGTACATCTTTTAGAGGTGTAGCATTTTTCATTATGCTAATATAACTCAATAAAATACGATATCTACTATGTATACTCTATATACTAGTACCGACTGTCCCATTTTTGGAAACAAACTACTGAACAGAAGTACTTACAACTTGCATTGATCAATACAGTAAAATTCCTTTATACGAAAACACAACAATTACAAATATAAATGTAGGAACAAACTAGTAAACAGAAGTAGTAACAACTTACATTGGACAATTAAGGTAAAATTTCCGATTCCTTTTCCTATCACTGTTGTTCCGTTTGCACGTTTCATGACATTGGTAGCATAACATGTATATACTGAAGCATCGTGTCTTGATACATTACGTATAAGAAGTTCAGAGGTGGTCCAAATGTTACTGTCAACTGATCTTCTCCATGTAATATTTGTAGTTGGTGGATTTCCATGTACAACAGTACAGTTGTATCTTAGCATCATACCTTCCTCTTTAAAGATTGTTTTGAATTCCAATGGAATATCAACAGACGGTGGATCTAAAATCATTCGATAACAATATATAAACACTTATATATATATATATTACACGATAAAAGTGTAATTTGGTAGAAACCTAGAAAAATGATTCGTTGCCAACTACAGTATAAACATATGCGCAATCTGGATCTATTCATGTATCACAACACTGCCCATTCAATATTTTGAGTTTCATATATTGATTTGAATTAACAGTTATTATAATAGAGTATGTGCAATCCATCTGAAAATAACGTTTTTAAATGAAACGATTTTCTGACAGAAAAGCCAAAATTTCAATTGAATGTTAGCAGTTTCCAATCGTCAACTTAGTATGTGATGAGACAAACGTTAGTGTTCGTTAACGGATTTTATCTGATGAAACAAATATGACTTAAAACAACAGGATCAATAAATATTGTCATACATAAAACGTTTAAATAAAGAGATTCGTCTGTACTGTCTACTACAACATCTTGACATGATGGCTGCATGGTGTAGTTTACTATACAAGTGTATATAGTATCATCAGCACGTGAAACATTTGGTATTGTTAAAACCGCATCTAATAAGTTATGATCGTTTGATTTCCATTGTACCATAGTGGTCGATCCATTGACAACACAACGCATAGTTACACGATCTCCCTCGATGACATACAAATCTTGCATTTTTTCTATAACAGGGGGATCTGAAATAAAGTCTGACTTTTATGAAAAGGTATAGTTTCCTCTGTTTCAGGAACACATCTTTCAATATATTATAATGCTCTGATTTGGGATTCATTCAAAATGGCTATTGGTTTGGTTGTCATCGTATAATTATTTTTGTAACCTCTCCTGTCAGTCAAACTCTGAAACTCTTAATAAAGAATCTTGTAATACAGCATAAACTGCAATTCAACACAAAGGGGAATCAAATACGTCACCCATCGTTTTATGATAAGATCTCAATAAGAGAATATGTATTATATTGTACCAATTATATTTATCACGAACTGTTCCAGTAAGAAGCATACATGGTACAAAATTAGTGTACATCAATATCTAAAACATTGTAAACTAAATCAATATTCACACTCACATTTATTAAGAAATATCTTGAAGAAATATTGCTAACAAAATGAAGAAGGAATCGTACTCACAAATAACAGCTATATTCACAGATGTTGAAGTAGTTCCAGCAACATTTGTTGCAAGACATGTACACGGTGTACCGTTTGTTAGATTTAGTGATACTATTTGTGTAACCTTGTCGTTCACAACTTGTGCTGTCCATTGCTTCTCAGAATTACAGTTCCAAGATAATCTTGCTATTGGATTACCACCGGACACGGTACATGTTATGTTACTTTCTTTGTTTGCAATAACTTTGTAAGTATCGCTTTGACCGCATCCTACTTCTGGGTAATTTGCAGGATCTGTAATCATTAAACAGTCATTGGCCAAATTACATTAAATGATGTTGGCAGTGAAAAGTACTGAATATAAAAAAATAGTATCATGTAGTAATCAATATTACATAATACCAGTTCAATTAAATATAATTTGCTGCATTAATTTGTTCTAAAAATCAATGTTTCGTATCCTTGTATACAATGTACTTCTATTGAAAGCATTCATTAGACTTCAACCGACTTAAGTTTGTTATATTGAATAATTACAATTAATAATTTTCGATACATTCACTTAACTATGTGATCACCAACACGTACTTACATGTAACATTTAGAAGAAGAGTTTCTGTTGCTTGTGGGTAATTAATTATATTTGTTGCGTTACATCTTATTTCCTGGCCATTCATTGTTCTATTTATTGTCAGTGTTATGTCACTAATAGTTATATTGATTTTATCTTGTAATAATTGATAAACGTTTTTATGGGGGTCATGTAGGATCACATTGTCTAAATACCATGACATATTCGCCAGTGGTCTGCTCGGAGATGTTCTACATTGAAGCTGTATGGTTCTATTTTCTACGACTTCAAGATTTTTGTTGCCTGTGTCATTGATTTGCACATCGATTACTGGAACTGTTGATAAAATACAAATTGCGATTGGTTTCAAATATCACTTTTATGTATTATATCAAAGTTGCATTAATTATCATCGATCGATATCATTCTATTAAGTAAACTATAAAACTGTAATGAATATGTGCAATTTTCACATACAAATACTATTTGATATTGAGAGACACGTGTTTGTAGATTAATATTTCTTCACCATGTTTATGTACTTAAGACCACCAACTATATCAACCATAATATCTGTCGGGAAATTATTGTTGTCTGAATAGGATAAATTAATTGTGCTGGTATATTTTTCTAAGGCAGGAAATTATCTATGTTTTGTCTATCCATCATTCTATTAATGCATAATGTAAGTAATGTAGAGTAAACTAACCATTTACATGTAGAGTTGATTTGTTACTTTCTCTAATAAATGATGAACTGTCCGTTATTGAGCATCTCCACAGTCCATCATGCATATCTCTGCTCGTATTCATTGATGTTATTTCGTACATGTTATTTCCTTTACATACACATCTATATCGGTTTGATGTACAAAGACCGGTAAGTTCACACGTGTTCTGTGTGTCGTCAATAATTACTTCAGATTCGTTGTAAGTTGTTTGTATTACCCACCAAGAAAATGACAACCATGCACCTCCGGACACACTGCATGTAAATGTTGCCTGCTCGCCTTCAACAACAGTGACCATTGATGGTGACAACAAAACGGAATTATCATCTAAATATAAATTAGTTCTTATATTGATCCGGTTAAACGTGCATTACTATGAAATTATAAAACAATGGAATAATAGATATCTTAGCGGTGTGTGCGTATAAATGCACATTCTACGAATAACAGTCACAAAGCAATTATCAGTACATATTTAGTTGATTTTGATAACAAAATAGAGTTATCATGTAAATACAAATGTGCGATAATATTAATTTGTATACAGACACAATCTACAGACTAAACTCAAACACATTTTAAACGCAGCAATACATTTAGACGATCCTTTTCAAAGATGATTGAAAAATGAAAACCAAATGCTATACACAAAATGTGTATTGCTTTTAGATAAGCGCAATTATGTTTGTATTATTACATGTGATTTTTCTTCGCTAGGAAACGGTTCTTTCATTCAATTTTATATGAAACATTGATCATTAAAAGATAAAGATTGTACTACGGTTATGTATGCCTATTCAAATCCTTTCTGTCTTCAATGGAACATTATACTTCAAACATCTTAACGAAACTCGCTGTTATTTTCTTTCTGGTAATTATCTCCCTATGCACCGTTCATGTATAATTTGTAGGATAGAATCATGAGTATGGATATTGCACATTCCAAAATTTGAATGTTTTAACTTATCAAGTAGGACACGAGTGATATTTTTTTATTTTAATGAACAGTGTAGAACATATCTTTATTTAGACAAGTACGAATAGTACATGGTCACAATGTATGCATAAATACAATTATAATAATAATATTATTCACGTGAAACAAAAGGGGGAAACAATGTCAATATGACATACAATATTGCTTATAATAATAAACATAATTACATGTATTAAAAGTGTAACATACTTTAGACAAATATTATAATGTATAACGGAGGATGAATGAATGTTAATAGCTATAATAAATGATGCAAGTTTAAAACTAACATGTTTTGTTGAACAATTTCACGACGATTAAATCCTTGAAAAATACATTTAATAACGTTGATCTATTTGTTGAGCTTAGTAATTCAATAAATTTACACATGCTTGGTGTTTTGTTTGAAAAATTGGAATGCATTTGACTCTATGGTCAGAATAGTTTTTACATGTGATGATAAAATGATATTCGTCTTCTACGTCTGATCCACAAAAATAACAAATTCTTTCATGTCTGGGTCTTCGTCCGTGTCGAAATGTTTCAATAAACAAATTATGCGAAGATACTCGTAATCTAGTAATATGGTTGTGTATTGTATAACAATTGATATTCATTAAGTATTCTGATATACCAAATTTTGGTTTTAAATGAATGTATAGGGATTTAACAAAATAGTCACCCGTATTAAACCTTGTCTTACTGATGGTGTAGTGCTATTACTAAATGGCAGTTTATTTAACTCTGTAAAAGATATTGTATTGTACATAACTTATATTTCACCAGAAGGATCCCCCATGTACCAAAACACTGTTGAAAATACCGGTTTTCCTTTATTAGACGAAACTCTTATCAGTCTTAAATACGAATATCCCGAAAGCTACTTGTACGTAGCTGGTGATTTTAATGCCAGAACAGGTGATTTTTGTGATAACATTATTGCTGATGATTTAGATTTTTTGTACCACGAAAACGTTGATTATGAGTCTGATTATTTTGACTTACCTCGTCGAAATAAGGATAATTCAAGACATAATAATTTTGGAAAATTACTTGTCGATTTATGGTGCACACATAACATTCATATTTTGAATGGTAGGTGTTGTGATGATATTGATGGTAATTGTACATGTATTGCAAACGAAGGTCACAGTGTAGTAGATTATCATATAGTATCATCTGAATTATTTCCCTTTGTATCAGGTTTTAATGTGGAGATGAAATATGAGTCAGATCATTTTCCCATTTTAGCTCAGTTGCAATTTGAGTCTACTCCGGAACAGATTGTTATAAACCCTGTACCCCCTTGTATTTCTGTCAAGAAGTTAAAAAGGAAGGATAACTTAAAGGATACATTACTACGTATATTCAATGAAAATCTCTCTTATAATAGAAACACTATTTTAAGCAATATTGAGGTTGACATAAATGAGGCGGTTTCGTCAATTATAAATTTATATCATACAGCAGCCACCTGCTGCAAAATGGTGGCAACACATTCAATACCTGTAAACAAAACCCAGCCAGATTGGTGGGATAATGAATGTAAGGAAAATAAACAACATAAATATTCCATATTAAGGCGTTTCAGGATAACAAATAATAATCACGATTTTGATATGTATAAGACGGCAAGAATATCGTTTAAGAAAATCTGTCAGGATAAGAAAATTAAATTTCAATCTACTAACAGGTTCAATCTTGTAAATTCCCGGAATAACCCTAGACAATTTTGGTCTATGATAAAAAACAGTTCAAAAGAAAGCATAGTATCTGTAAACATAAAAGCACGTGGTTAAATTATTTTGAACAATTATTGTATAAAGAGAATCAGACGCCACTGAATGACCTAAATATAAATATGTTCGAAACAGATGAAAATGCTGATAATATACTAAATTGTCTGTTTACTGAAGAAGAAGTCAGAACATCGATTTCTAAATTAAAATTCGGTAAATCACAGGGTAAATACGGCATTGGTGCAGAATTTTATAAACATACATGCGACAATATAACTCCAATTTTAAGTACGTTGTTTAACAAAATATCAACGTCGGGTGAGTTCCCAGACGCATGGAGTCAGAGCGTTATAGTTCCTTTGTATAAATCAGGTGACAGAAATGAACCATCAAATTTCCGCGGAATTTCACTGATCGATGTCATATACAAAAAATTCTCAAATGCAATAACAGAAAGATTAAATAAATGGGCAAGCGAGTCAGATATCATCGATGAAGCACAAGGCGGGTTTAGATCTGGTTATTCTTGTGTTGATAATATGTTCTCTCTCCAGTGTATGATACAAAAAAATATAACTAGACCACAAGGTAGATTCTATGTATTATATGTAGATTTTCAGAAAGCGTTTGACTCGTTAGTTCATTATAAAATATTTTTAAACATTATAAATTAAGGTGCAAATGGAAATTTAATCAAGGTTTTGACGTCTATGTACACAAAATTAGAAAATTACGTTAAAACAACTGAACCAACTTTAGATGAAAACGGGCGGAAAAAGTTAACGTCACGTGATAAATACTACGGTTCGTCGATAATATTTAGCTTTTACATAAACGATTTAGTCTCGCACTTACGACAAACCTGTAACGGCGTCTTTATAACAAATGATATACCCGATATTCTTAGCTTGTTTTTTGCAGATGACGTCGCGTGCGGGGCAGACACCGTAAACAACCTCCAGTCACAATTAAATGCTATTTCAGATTTTTGTACGCAATCACAAATGACTGTAAATTTAAGAAAAACTGAAATAACCGTTTTCAGAAAAGGCGGACCGCTCAGAAACAGTGAAAATGGACATTTAACGGTACAAAAATAAACGTCACTTCTGTTTATAAGTAATGGGTCTTCTCTTTACACCAAAACTATCGTGGACCTCAGCTAAAGTAAAATTAGCAGCTCAGGCTAGAAAAGCCATAAATGCCATTAAACACTATCAACTCCCTTTTGGTCAATTATCCCATCGAGATATGTTTAAATTATTTGATTCAATGGCTGTTCCAATACTTACTTACGGCTCGGAATTGTGGGGTCATAGTTATTCTTCTGATATAGAAAAGGTTCAAGTTGAATTCTGTAGATCTTTTATAAGTGTAAATTCATCTATCAATAATTGTATGGTATTGGGAGAATGCGGACGTCTTCCACTATATACAATTTACCACACAAAATGTATCAAATACTGGTGTAAATTGTTGCATATGTCAGACTCGCGTTATCCTAAAAATTGTTATAAAATGTTAAGGTCGCATGAAAATTTAGGTCGAACAAATTGGGCTACAAATATAAAAGAATTGCTATATAAATATGGCTTTGGATATGTTTGAATAAATCAGGATATTGGTGATTTAAATATGTTTATCTCTTCTTTTAAATCACCAATATCCTGATTTATCCAAAAATAGCCAAAGCCGTATTTATATAGCAATTCTTTTATATTTGTAGCCCAATTTTTTCGACCTAAATGACTGTATGAAGCAAAACTGGTCAGGTGAAGTATCAGCTTCTACGAGATGTGATACATATGTTACTTTTAAATCCTTATTGAATGTTGAAAAATATATATGCATCGATATGCCATTCTCATTTAGAAAATCACTTGCACGCTTCAGATGCTCAAACCATAAACTTAACATCGAACTAGGAAGACATTACGGAATAGAACGATCTGATAGAATATGTTTATATTGCTTCATTCCGTGACTTCAATCATTTGATGCTAGAAAACAAATACCATGCATTCTTTATATGTCCAAAATATTCTGAAATAAGAGAACGATACTTATTTAATTGGTATACTGGAAGATGTGATCCTTTTGATTTTAAAAATTTAATGAGAAATGAAAATCGTGTTGTTTTAAAAAAAGTAGCACTATATGTATCAAACCTAATGCAGTGCATTAATACATTACAATAGAACATCTTATGGCATTAAATTAGGCAATTTACATTTGTAGAAACGTATTCATATTTTAACTTTGGTGAGAAATGGTTGACATATTTCCTATTCCCTATTTCATGAGATCATGGTACATCGTTATATGCTTATACTTTTGTTCAGTATCCTTGAGACTTTTTCTTAAAATTTGTTGTAGGCACAACAATATATATTAAATAACTTTGTGAACATGTATATATATGTATGTATTTTGGGTCGGTGGCCTTTATTTACGAAATAAACTTGTAAACTTGGTTATTCCCCATATAGGACTGTCGTATTTTAATATTGAGCCAACAAATGCGTCAAAAAGTTGTAATGAAATATCGGGACATATGTTATATTGTTTAATATTGTTTATAATAATAAAACGTGCATTGCCCTTAAGGCTTTGCCTTTTAGACTTTTGATATTTATTCCGAAGGTTTCCGTGTAATTCAAAGTTACACCAAGGTAATTAAAATTATCAACAATTTCTGACAATTCGTTGATATATTAAAAAAGTTCATTATTTTTCATTTCAGAAACTTCTTTCTATAAAATGAACAACCTTAGTTTTCGCAGCATTTACTTCCAACCCCCATTTAAAACAATAATCATAGAGAGAATTTAGGCTCGACTGTAGGTCATCAATTGAATCACCACTTATAACCATGTCATCAGCGAACAATAAAATGATAATACATATTTCGTTTATAGTCCAACCCGATAGGTTACATCGGTGTAAAAACAATTCAATATCGTCAATGAATAAGGCAAAAAAATGCTGGTGAATTTGTCTGGCCTTAGCGTAAGCCCATCGCAATTTCGAAGAAGTCCGAATAATGATTACAAAATTTTATACTGGATTTTACAATATTATACATGCTTCGAAACATTTTTAAAATCATTCCATCTAAACCTTGTTTGTATAGTTTAAACCACAGGACATCACGGTTCACTGAATCAAAGGCCTTTTTAGGTCAACAAACGCAGAGTATAAAGTTTTTTTTCATTCAAGCATTGTTCAATCAAATTTTGTAAAACGAAAATCGCATCGACTGTTCTGTGATCTTTTCGAAAACCGAATTGAGCGTCGGATTAAACATTTTATTTATTGTACCAGTTTTCTTCTCGCGCGTCTAGAATACCTGTAATTATTTTCCCAAGATTGCTTAATAAAGAATGCCGCGGTAATTATTTAATGTTAGAAGATAAATGTATTTCCAACATTTATTTAATACATGCAAGTCTTTATGCATGAAGTATCCGAAACATTAGATACGTATTGCTATGTTCTGTAATCATTAGGATGAACGCACGTATTAACTTCCATTTTTCGTAGTTTTTCGTTCAATATACATTTCTTGACGATGAGCTAGCCGATATTAATGTACCCCAGTCCGACTAAAGTCCAAACAAATAATGAAGCCATACAATGAAATCCTATAGTTGGCTGTCAGACAACAGATGAGAATCCATACGTAGAACCGTTTTCATGATAACATAGGATTAAAGAAAATTGTTATGTATTTAATGTTGCAGCAAGTATGACAGTAGTATACGGCGATACCCTGGGTACACTTTGCATTGGTTTGGTACCCAGAAGTTTTCAAAATTGTGACAAATTAGGACAAATTGGAAATCAATGTTGTACCCCAAAATAGTATGAATTGAATTTTAGGAATGTTCTGGGTACTGTGTGTTTTGTTATTTGTACTGTATAGACTTAGACAATGAGAGAATTTTCTTTCGAAAAGACATGGTGGCCCTGAAAAGGGCCGTTGGTGGTCCTGAAAAGGACCGTTGATAGTTGTCTATGCTGACTGATCTGGTTGGGTACATAGTTCACATTTGCAGTCTGGTGGGGGATAGCAGAGCCTGCATGTTAGATCCCCACAGGACCATTCCTGTTCTGGTGGTTGTTCCGTGTACTCAACTTGAGCGGTAGAGCGCCAATGCTCTTCTTCTTGTTCCCGTTGTCTATTCACCGTTCGTTCCCGAGCATCTCGCTGCCTTTCTCTGACTTGATCTCGAAATTGAGATAATTCTTCTCTATGATGAAATCGATTGGTTTCAATGGTATTCAAAGTCTCACCAATGAATTGAAGATCACGTTCCCTTTTTCTAACAATGCTAGCCGCTAAGCGACTGATTGAACGCCATACCCTGCTCTGTTTTTCAGTCAGTTGTTTTGCTGTTTTGAGTTCATTGAATAAAGCCTCCATCTTGAGCGTTTGAGTTCTCAGAATGAAATGAGGCATTGTAAGTATTGTATGGCCCACTCTCGTGGTTGGATGACGTCATATCGCTTGGATGACGTCACCCTAGGGTTGGATGGCGTCACGCGCCGATGCATGTGCGGAGCTTGATTTTTATGAACTTAGAAAAAAGACAACAGACACCTAGTTCTCTAAACTTTTATTTTTGTAACAAGAAACTACATGAAACATTTTATGAAACAGTAACATTGTTTAATGATCACCATAAAGAGTTGTATTTCTATGTATGATACTATGATACAAACGTCTGTGACCTTCTGGTCTAGAGTTACGTTGAGCACAACACTTTTGTCCACACTTGTTCACATATTGAGCATGCATGTAATAAGTACCATAATATTGTTGAAACCAATGCGTCACATAAGTGTCATTTTTTCCATACATGTCCGGTTTGAATCGGGTTAACAGTATCTGGTTCAAGTCACATTCACGTGAGATAAAATCCAAAGCGAATAGACAATACACACCACACACCGGTAACATATCGCCTTGTATTCTCATGGCATTCCACAGATAAGTTTTGTTGGCATGTTTTTTCACAAAGGATAGAATCTCTTCGAAAGGTGGTAATCCGTAGGAATCAAAATACACTGCTTTATTGTCTTTTAAATAAAGAGCCACCCAGTGTTCTCCAGGTTGATTCCCGTTATGGGTATTCACAATATAGGCTTTCACGTCATGCGGTTTCTCTGAAGGTAATTGATCTTTGGCACAAACACGAGCATGTAGTGGTTTTAATAACGGTGAATGATCTAATAGGTATTGTAGTTCATTCGTCTCCATAATGCCAATTTCTGTTGACACGTTCAGCCCAAACACTGATCCATTGATCTATGAACTGATTCTGAGTGAGTTCTTCTTTAAATTGAATCCATAATCGACACGCGTCTCCTTTTTCACTATCGGTCAAGGTCACTAATTCAGGATACCACTTTTCCATGACCTTGAACACGTCCAAACGTTGAATCGCTTTTTGAATGTAAAGTTCTGTCCACTCTTCCGTATTCGTGTATAAGCAGAGTACATGTTGTACTTGACTAGGATGATTCACTCGACAACCATAACAGTCTTTATGCACTTGATTATAAATTAAAGATTGAAGTGCTTCTGTGACGTGATGATTCAAGCACTCTTGTAAAAAGTCCGTCTTTGAACTTGTACAACAAGGATACGCCAATAACTTCATTTCGTAATCTTGTCCTTTTTCCAGGTGTTCAATATCCATGTCTTCCATCTTAATAATCTAGAAGCACTTCTCTGAATTGATTGATTTCAATTTGATTGTCGTATTCCGCAAATACAATCACGTTGATGGCTTGTTCAAGTGCTGTTCCAAAGTGAAATTCCAATCTCAGATTGCCCGTTTTTATAGGATGGAGTTGACCTTCCTCGCAACCTTGATCTGCTGTCAAGTCCAACCCCCAGAGTGTGTATCCGTTCCGATAATCATTCATGCTCAATCCAAATGAACGATTGAGACCAAGAGATCCTGTCGCTTGATAAAGTGACATGTAGGATCTTAGAACTTCTGACGTTTCAAAATTGGGTTGAAACGCTTTGTTATGAATACTTTTTCCCTCAATGCTGACTTCTAGATGATTCAGTGTAAAATGACGGAAATCAAAGGGGTTGGTAGCCATGTCTCCATTCATGTCTCCATTTCTTACCATACCGATGATAAGTCGTTTTGGCAATTGACCTTGAAATAAATGATCTTCAATCTTGGATCGTTGACCGTTAGGAATCGTAAATGTTTTCACTTCAGTTCGTCGGATGGGGATTTTCATGTTATGTTGAGCAATCTGTTGATTGAGTTGATTGGCTACCACTGGCAGTAAATCTACTGTTCTTACATTGAATCTTGCTTCTAGAAACTTGATTTTACCCGGTGCGGCACCCATGAGACAGAATTGGGGTGACGCTTTGTTTAGCCTTAAGCGTATTTCCATACCATTGGGTAAATATTTATCTTGCATCATCAGATCCAAATGAAGTCGTCCACATAGTTCCACCACACGACTTTGATGAACACGAGCACGTCTCTCAATATAGCCCAGGTTACCCCCGTCATGTGCGTGGGTGTTCATATGACCAGGGGTGTCTTCAGCCCATAACTCTAACGCCTGAAGCTGAGTGTCTTTACAGCTTGAGGTGAAGGAGAGTAAATTTTCTATGTATGCCCGATAGGCATACGTGTCCGCATTGCTGGTGATCAGTTTATTATTCAGGTACACATCAATGCTTGAGAACATGCTGTGAAAGAAATTGTTGACGGTAGCAATTTCACTGTCGGCCGCTAGGTCTGTACCATCTGCCTGTATAATTTTGAGTTTTAGGTACAGGTAAGATTGATTCAGATCTGTCCATTTTTCTGTCTGTGCAGGAATCACAAATTCAATCGGAGCATTATTGTCCAGAGCAGAAATGGGATAATGCTCAGTCCATTGACCTTCTTGCATGGCTGTCATGGTAGGTGGCACAACAGACACATCCAACTCTGTCTTACTACATTCACAGGAACCGTGTTGCATCATGATTAATCGAAAATATCAAGAGGTCTGGCCTGCTTAACTCGGCGATGATGAAGTTTCGAATGAGGTCTTTTCTTGACTGGTTTGCTCTTTATACGTCTTTTAGGGCTGGCCACGGCATGTAGCAAGGATTCACCCACATCTTTTAATACAGAGGCTCCACGTTTTCGTATTACTTGTTTAGCGTTTGATCCTGTCAAGATATCTTTAATAGCGGCATTTCCTTGCTGGAGTCCTTCTTTTTTCAAGGTGCGAACTCCAGATTTCACAAATGGATTCAGTAAAGGTATAATTCTTTTCATGGCTTTCTTAAACATGGATCCAAGTCCGTGTCCATATTGTCGAGGTTGACCTTGGTAAGTAGGTATCATTGTCTTTGACGTAGGTGTAGTTTCACCATAGACTTCCCATGAATAAACTGAATAGACTGGCCAGTGTCACCCCTTATATGGATAGTGATGGTGTCAAAGTCGGCTTTAGCCAGTGGTACATAGTGTAAATTCAAGAACTCGAAATGAATATGGGGGTTAGTTCCTGCTTTCGTTCTCGGATCAAATGGAGCTACACGTAAGATGGGGGCTTCTATGTTTCCCAAATAGGTATAAGCCGCGAGGTCAGAATAAACAAACAAATGATTATGACCCATGTTAATATCTACGCCATGAGGAAACGGATCTGGAGTGTCTTTTAAAAAGATGGTAGGTGAACTATCAGGAGCTCCACCCAGTTTAATAAACATGTGAGGATGAAACTGAATGCCTAGTTGATCCGAACTGTCCAGTTTTGCGCGTTTACTTTGTCCTGAAAAACCCATGGTAAATCGAAGGCCTTTCTGTCTAAATATTTTACCCAGATTATCTTTTACGGTAAAGTCAATCGTCTCGATCAAATGTTGGGGTGTGACATAAGTTCCTACAGGAATACAAAGTCGTACACCTTTTTCTTCTTTATTGGGGAGAGTACAATAGGAAATTAAGGATTCAAAGGCCTTACCCAGGACAGGATCGTGTGTGACAATGCAGAAATGTCGCTCTTCTTCAGTGACATTAATGACCTGACTAGGAACAATCATTTCCACTAAGGCAATTTCCCAGTCTTGTTTATTGAGATGGATGGGTTTTGTCAGTTTGGTACGAAAACAACATTGCGTATTGTCTGGGAATAAATCCATAGAGCTATCACTCATGAGTGTTATGTAAAACGAACTCATGTTGATTTAGGTTTATTGAATTTCAAGGAGGGATTCGGTAGAATATAACCTAGAGAACTACTTAAAAGCAGAAGCCACAATTCTCGATCGGGTCGTTGAAAACACAAATTAAATAGCGATACGGTAATAATAATAAATACCACTACAATTTGTGCAAAAAAAGTGACCTTATTTTTGGGTTCACACAATTTGGCTTGCTCTGAGGCAGTCACTACCACACTGGCCGTATCAGCTTGAGACATGATGTATTTATTAGTTCAAACGAGATGAGATTCGGGAATCCAACTGTCAAATTTCGAAGGATAGCCTTTCCAATGTACTTTAATTTCTCGTCTTCCGTCTACCTTACTCTGGCGATGGGCGAGCACTGATTCAATTTCATAGATAGCATCATCTTTTATAACCTGTACTTCAGAGAAATAAAACGAACCCAGTATGGGTTCTCCGTCTAAATCAGTCAATTTCACAGTAGCAGGAGAGGTCTTTTTTACTTGGATCACTTTAAACAGTTCAGTGGTCCAGTTGGGTAGATAACCTTTATCAAATGTACGTTTTGTTTTATTGA
Organism: Lutraria lutraria; assembly: GCA_964023205.1. Classification (NCBI taxonomy): domain Eukaryota; kingdom Metazoa; phylum Mollusca; class Bivalvia; order Venerida; family Mactridae; genus Lutraria; species Lutraria lutraria. The sequence continues at coordinate 33,571,159 of OZ026847.1, forward strand.
TACGAACAATATCTCCCACATGAAGGGTCGTCGACGCTTTCTTTCTTGATTTTCCATACAAGGTCAAGGCCACTTGAGATTCGTTATTCTCATTCACGGATACGGGTGCCATGTGTATACTACGATGAACACGATGATTATAGGCATGCACGAGATCAGGCAATACCTGAATATACCTTCGTGTTTTATGATGCGTAAAGTATTTCCACATGCGTGATTTTAAGGTTCGTTGAAAACGTTCCACTATACTAGCCTTCGTTTCTGGGTTTTCAGTCGTAAAATAATGAATCCCTACTTTGTCTAAAAACTGTTGAAACCTTTGATTCTTGAATTCTGTTCCTTTATCGGTTTGCAACGCTTTAGGTTGTCTCGTTTTAAGAATAGAGCGAAACGCTTCCACCAATGTGAGCCCCGTTTTATCCTTGAGGGGAACGACCCAAGCATATTTTGAAAACACGTCAATGACACACAACAAATATCGATAAGGGGTGTTGTACTGAGCCAAGGATTGCATGTCTGCCAAATCAGCTTGCCATTGATGATCAATACCACCCACAATCGTTTTCCGTCTCGAGAATGCCCTACGGATAGGTTTGTGCAGGGTATAGGTCTTTTGTCCCTTCAACCAGGCTCGTACTTGACTTGGTGTAATGGATTTCAGTTGAGTTCGAGCTGCTGTAGTAAGACGTTCTACCCCACCAAAACCAGCCGGATGATGGGGATCATAATAAATCTGATGTAACAGACTGTCTACCTTTTTGTTCATGTTGTCTAGTAGGCTTCCCACTTAGGTTCTGCTTTCATCTGTTTGACAGGTTTACTTATAGGTTCTGCTTTCATCCGTTTAGGTGAACGAGACTCAACAAAACTATCAAATTCATCATCTTCCTCCGAATCGTCTGCTTTTTGCATCCATGACCATCTCCGTTTATTTCCTATCACTTCTTGTGGTACATTGACATCTCTTAGTCCACTAGAAAACTGTTCCCATCCTCTAGGCTCCGACCCTTTTCTATGACGTATGACATCATTGACCAAATCAATAATGTTGGATCCTTGTATTGGTTTTCCATGATATTCCAACATCCCATGATCATTCCATGACATGTGGGGATGATTTTGTAGAAAGTGTAATAAAAGCTGAGTTTTTCGACGCATGGTAGTAGGAACACTTTCAAGAATCCGATCCGTCAATGTAGCAGGAGCCGCTTGTGCACCTTGAGCGGCTGGAACAACCGGTGCAGCCGGTGCAACTGGTGCAGCCAGAGTAGCCGGTTCACGTGCTTTTTGATGAGACAGTTGAAACTTTTGCAAGACTTGCCCATAGTGTTGTGCTTTTTCTGATTCAGACAACGATTCATTTTGTAATACGTCTCCCATTTGTTTCTGTAAATCGGATGTTTGACTGACTTGCGGGGGAGGAGGTAAACGTGGTCGTTGTTCTGTTTTCCATCGATTCATCTCTTCTAGCATTTTGAACGGGACGATAGCCATTTTCTTCATAGCTTTTTCACCAGTGTGGCAACACCTCCACTGAGTGCTCCTGCAGCAACAGCTTTAGCAATGATTGGAGCAAGAGCCAGTAATGGAAATAATCCTCCTTTTTGATTCAACACACGTTTCTTTTTTTGAATGGATACTCTTTTATCTGCTAAAGTGCGGAGATGTTGACGCTTGGACTTCAACCTTTGCTTTTGAGAGGGGGATAAGGCAACATTGCCTTTTAAAACATTCTGACAGCATTCTGACACACATTGAATCATTTCTTTAGATGCTCCATGTATCATCTTTCTTCTTAACCCATCTGGGGCTTGAGTTAAACCCAAAACCAGATGTCCGTATTTATGCAGGAGTGGTCGCTTTGGTGCCATTATGTCAAATAATACCTGTTTTTACTTCTTCACAGCTTTTATACTAAAGCATCAAAGGCTTGTCTTGAAGCTGGATTCATAGGGCCCTGTCTCATCAGGTGAATACGATGTCTCAAAAGGGGTTTCAAGACAGCCTGTCTTGATAAGGTAGATAAGGATAGGGGTGAAAAACGGCACAATGGAGTGTCTGGTGAACTTCTTGAACTGGGAGATGATCTACTAGATGATCTGCTGGATGAGCTCAAACTCCTAGGTGTGCTAAAACTACTTGACCCACTGGTTGAATAACTACTTGGCGAACTGCTTGAATAACTGCTTGGTCCACTTCTAGATGAACTGCTTGGCCCACTGCTTGAATAACTCAAACTGCTTGGCCCACTGCTTGAATAACTGCTTGGCCCACTGCTTGAATAACTCAAACTGCTTGGTCCACTTCTAGATAAACTTCTTGAACTTCTAGATGAACTGTTTGATCCACTTCTAGATAAACTTCTAGATGAACTTCTAGGTGTGCTAAAACTGTTTGATCCACTTCTAGAAGAATTTCTTAAGCTTTTAGATGAATTTAGACTAAAGTTCAAACTACTCACAGGACTGATAGGAGACCATTGTAACTTACTGATTGGAGTTACAGCCATAGAGGGTGTTGAAGTGGTTTGCTTTCGACGACGGAGAGTAATAAAACGTTCATTGATCTTGGCAGGCGATTTTCTAGCTTTTTTAGCTGGAGCTTTTCTAGGTTTTCTTGCTCTTTTAGCTGGAGATTTTCTAGCTTTTTTAGCTGGAGCTTTTCTAGGTTTTCTTGCTCTTTTAGCTGGAGATTTTCTAGGTTTTCTAGCAGGCGCTTTTCTTTTAGCTGGAGATTTTACAAATTTACGAATCGTCTTTTGACCATTCCATCGGAGTAAACTTCGTATCATGACTCCACCAAGAAATCCACCTCCTCCTGGTTTCAATATGAGTTGACGTTTAGTATCCATGTCCACTTGATCATCTCCCAGCTGCTCTAATTCATGCTGATGTTTTTGCATAAAGTTTTGTGTTTGTTTAGGTAGCACAATTTTCTTTTTTAAAATCACCTTTGCTGCTAAGGTGAACCACTTGAGCATTTCTTTTAATCCAGACCGTAGCATTTGCTCCCGTACAGTAGGGTCTCGTTCCTGCCCCAAATGTTCTAACGATTGAGCTATGGCTGTGGCTGACATGATGACTGAATGATCTTATATGAGTAAACGATGTTTATATATACACAACTGGCCCACGTTTTTCTCCAGTGATCCAGTGATGAAAAATATCTGTTCTTAACCGATAACTGTCTGGTGTTTGAGGGTGAAAGTCAATGTAGAGATAGCATCTTGATAAGCGGGTAACAAGTGTGGCAATTGAATTTGATTCGCCAACACTTTGATTTGTCCTTTATCTCTTGTGTTTTGAAATAAGATCATGTAATGTGCATTTAAACTCAGGGTACGACTGGCTTTCGATTGTTGAAACATGTTTTGTGTAATGTAGATCACACTAGCATTACGATGGTGACCTTTTCGTGTAAACCATAATTTGATTTTCTCTTCATCTTTATCACCAAGCATGTCATCAAATATAATTAAATGAGGAATGGATGTATCCTCTACTATCTCTTCATCCTCGTCAGGTATCCCCTGTATGAACCGAATACTAGGTTCTTGTTCTTGTAACTGTGCATAGGCTACTTGCCATTCTTTGTAACACCATACAATACGCTCTGGTACTACTTGAAACAAATCTGATTTGTATTCCAACACCTTTTTTACAAATTGTGTTTTACCAGAGCCACTAGGGCCTGAGATAAACATATTGCAAGGATGCTTAAAAAGTAAACTGGACTCCATGACGTGAAAATCACAACTAACACTATTGGAAGAAAAACATTTTATTTATTTGTGTAACAAGTTTATGTATGAGTACAAGAATAATCACAACAAGAACAACACATGTCATGTAATGGTAACAACAGTTTGTCAGAAAATTCAAACACACATTCTGAATGTCCAAATTGACTCAGAAATGTTAACACAGAGTCATTGTTCACCACCTGTTTGAACCAATCCGTTTCACTCAAGTCCATGGGTACTGATTGTTTATAAAATGAATTCATCACATGAAGTCCATGTTTCATTTCTTCAAACATGTCTGGTGTACTCAACTGTTGTCGAATCCATTCCAGAGAATGATGACCTTCAGGTATCTTCATACGATAAGCAAATACCAATGCTTTTCTCAACAGGGTATGGTTCATAATATCAAACTGTTCCATTCTTGAATCGTGTGAATCACTCTATCGTTACATACATAAGTATTCCAATCGTCTCGATGGATAGCTTTCAAGTCTAAGTGTGCACTGATCATAGCATCACGAATCATCTGTCTAAATAGTTCAAACGTGTGAGGGTTCAGAATCCACGCGCGAATGTCCTTGACCTTGACAAGGTCATCTTGTACAATACTGTATAACGTATCCGTATACAGCTCAAAGTCCAAAATGTAATATAAACTTATAAATCGTCTAGATGGTTTAACCATAATTGAATATTTCCTGAACAAATCACTATTCTAGGTCGATTCGCATGAACGGCTTCAATCTCGTCTTTGACTTCTCTTAAGCGATGCCTTAATTTATAGAACACGGCACGATACTGTAGAATATGAATAACATGAGTGAACGGTACCTGTCTCTTAAATACCATGATACCACGTATTTTAAACTGTGAATACTGACGCCATCCGGGGTGAGATCTCCCATTGTCCTCTTCAGCCATACTGAACCATATCACATTGGGGGTAGAACGAAAATTGATAGCTAAGGCAGATACGTCGCTCAAATTAGCATCGTGGATTAAAAAATCCCATGTCGTAGATAACATACGATCTAAGCTCTGTTGTACCACATTCAGTTTTCGTAGAATCGGTAATTTTTGGTTGAATGACAAGTCCTGGCGATCACCTACATCCTTCAACAGTCTCTCTATCCGTCGATGATTTGTATGTTGTAAGCTATGTATAGCATTATGAGTAGCCCATGTGTGCACTAACTCCATCTTCCATGTTTTAGCGTTAGCCCATATGACATAACGATAAATTTTAAGTCTCAGCTCTATCGGTAGTAAGGGTATCCAATCCATGTCTTTATGAATAATGACTTTTAGATGACTTGTTCTAGGCCTCTAGCTCAAAGGTCAAGGTCAGTCATGTAGATAACCATAAGGCACAGTCATATGATTCTCGACCACAATACGTTTGGTATACACCGAACGAAATGTTTTGACTTGTTTCTCACTGGTCACGGTTCTGTCCTTATGACGTTTAATCCGAGAAGCATATTCAACTACGGTCGAATAATGGTGTCTGTCTTTCACACAATCCACCATCGTATTGAAATTCACTTGTTGAGTGGCATTGTAGTCTAACGTAATGCCTTTCACTTTGCATTTTTGATGGAGTTCACCGTTTTCAATGTATTCATACCCATAGTTCTTTGGACCTAAAGCGACATATCTCACAATACGACCCTTTGGTACCTCATCTGTCCATTTTCCCAATCGACTGGAGATAATAGGAACATTATAGCCATCAGGGTCATGAATGTACATACAACTGTCTGTGTCAAAATACAGTACTCTCTTTCCTAGAGGTTCAAGCACTTTGTACAGTTCTAATCGAGCATAAGCCGTCACAAATGAAGCCACCACAGGATTGGCTGATGAATGAGGGTCTGCTTTGTCCGATTCATCAGTGTAATTCATTAACATGAATTCATCATGATCAAAACACTCTGCATATTTCACAGACTTTTTAGGATCGTTCAGTATTCCGTAGAACTGGTCCAATCGATGAACATACTCTGTTTTAGGCAAGAGGTTAGTTTGAGCATTTTTACCCCAGAGACAATTCAGCATGGTTTTGGCAAAAGCTCGTTTTCCTGGATTTTTCTCCACCTGTTGCAAACGAATTCCTTCAGCTTCAAAATAATCTTGTTTAAATTTATCTTGAGCCTCTTCCGTATCCGCCCCTGGAGGATATCCACTAGCCTCTTGTTTCATTTTCAAGTATTTGTCAATGTATTGCCGATAGACGTCCGTACTCCATTCATCCCAGTGCCATACATGATACACTTTTGATACTTGATAGCCTAAAGCAATAGCTTTAGCCAATTCAACATGAGTCCATGTGCCATACAAGAATCGTTCATACGGGGAATGTGTACAATAATCCATCTCCTTCTCAGCACAGGTACGGCATAGCGTAAACACCATTTTACTATTACAGTGTATGGGTAAGACAGGCATCCATAAATCTTGCGGGGGTAGAACACGGCATTTAATCAGTCCTTTGTATTTCTCAATATGGTGTTGATCAATTTGTTCTTGACTCATGATCACTGGATGGCCTATCGGATAAGCCCTGTACTTGTTCACATACGGATAGAGAGAACAAATATCCACATATTTGATTTCTTGGTCGTTGTCTACTTCATGATACAGTCGGATGGCATTCGTACGACCTCCGAACAAAGCTTCCCTGGGTTGAATCGGGCCTTGACCATGATAGAATCGTTCCACTCTTGTCTTATAGGCAGGATCCTTTTGACAACGCTGATCAAATTCACATTCCCACATGACCACAACAGGGTACCCCTGTTCTTTCAAAGACTCCAGTCGTTTATACGTATCGTGATAGGCCTGTTGCATGCTTCTCAAAGTATATGGATTGATGGTACTTCGGTTAGGAAAACAGGTGGGGCACCCATGGTACCAACATCCCATGAATTCATACACGGTGTTGGTCTCTTGACAATAGCCATCCACGTAATAAGGTCCAATTTTGACTTCGCCTTTGTTATTCAAGGCATGCCGAATATGTATCTCTTCGGTGACAGCCATCATTTGTAGCCAACGTATGCCTTTCATGGAATACCGGGTTTTATTGGGATACCCGGCATCCGAAATCACGGCTAAACTATGAGGTGGCATGGAATTTTTGCGCCAGGCTTTGTTACACACTTGAGCTAATGTGGTAGCTTCAGTAAATGGATCTATTTGATCACTTTCCAATAATTGTTGACGAAATTCTCCACACCCGCGTCTTAAAATGTCCACATCCGATTGACAGTATTTCTCCATTTCCTTTTGAAAATCAAATACGTCACCTTTTCTTTCATTGTACCAGGTTAAAAACTCTTCACGTCGCTCTGGTTTCATACTATCCGGTTTGTAAAAGTGTAGCGGCAAATAAGGTCCCACATAATCTTGATACGCCAAGGTGTTTGCATAGAATGGAAACCATCCTTTGGCTAACTCGGTCAGTCCAAATGTATTGGGAAAATAGGAGAGAGGCATACTCAGGAAACTGAGGGAGTCAATCATGCGTATTCCATGCACTCTCAATTGAATGATTTTACTACCATTCATAATCAACTGGGGTTTCGCCGTCCCCTGAGTAACCACATATCTAAGAATAAACTGAGCGTCATAGCCTTGAGCATTGTGGGCTATCACTGTCGATCCTCGATGGGTAGGGAGGAATAGCCAAGTACAGAATTGTTGTAACGTATTTTCACCACGGAATGTCATTTGTCTGGCTTCATTCACCTCTTCACAATACTCACATGGAGTTTTCACTGACTTACACATACAGTCACCACAAGCACGTTGAGCCACACAAAAATTAGGTATATGTTCTCCAGAATCAAAACGACATTCAAAATCAAAAAAGATGAATGGTACTTCTGGTTGTTTTCTATCGGGTGGTTCATACGTTGGAATGTAACAGTCATGATCTGGTCCTACTATGGCTTTACAACACCTGCATTTCTTTGTGCCTGGGCAAACGTGACTCCGTTTCGTTCCAATCACCTTTTGCCCACATTTCTTACAATTCCATACGGATTCACAAATGGTTTTACGTTGTTTTCCCGTTTTTGTTTTATGATTGTCAAAACATGCCTGACTCTGGAATAGGCGACGACAATCAGGACATCTTATAGATTGTCCTGCTGGGCACAGGGTGTGAGCATAACACTGACAAATATGGCTACACTGGTGTCCTTCACGGTGATCATAACCGATATCACACCATTCACAATAATAACCCCGTTCGAGAAATCCGGTAATGGATACGATACAGTCATAATGATTATCATGGTGAAAGATATGAATCACACGACTTTTTTCAGTCATAGCAGGTGGTTTGAATAACAATTCACTTCCATAATGTTGTGGATGGATTTTAATCACATAGCCTGGATAGAGATAGTCCTGTAGTTTTTGGTATTCTTCTATACCGCACGACTGATCCGATGAAATACCCACTTGCTTTAATAATGCTTCAGCTTCGTATTTTTGAAGATTTTTCTTAGAGCGACGTATTAGATTCCATCGTTTTTTCCATTCCGGGGTTTGATTTTCATGTACTTTACACCGTCCTACCACAATCGATCTAGCTAAACACATAGAGTCTTTACTATTGTCAATACACACAACACTTGTCTTTGACTTCCGCATACTGAATAAGTTTGGTGCCTTGAACGTTTTCTTTCCGGATCCCTGTGGCATAGCAATATGCGTAATTTCCATCTGTGCCGCCCCATCATGAATTTTAAATTGACGGTTACTTTGTGCCACACGTTCAATTTCATCCAATAATGTATCTCCACTAATACGAGATGCCCTATTAAACGGAACATGTATTCCAAAGTCCAAATCAGGATGTAGAATAGATACTCGAACTCGATCATTCGACTTTACTTCACATCTCTTGTAGAGCTGATCCATCATATCATTAAACAACCTGTTTGTAAATTCAAACGATTGATTATACGGCTGAAATGTCACATCATATACTCTAGATTGTGTCTTGAATTTCCTTGACTTTCTTTCCATGCGTGACTGTATGTCATAATAGTCGCGCACAGGCTCAAACTTACTTCGTTTAGTTGGAGGTTCATCCTCACCACTAGTACTGTCGGTATCTGACATGATTATGATCTTAAAACTTCTCCGCCGTTTTTTATACTTCGGGTTCAAGGTCACAACGCGTGACACTCTATAAAAGACGTACGCTCCGTCCGTTTTTTATCATTTCAACATGAGCGATCCTAAAATGAACCAAGTTGAAGAGAACCGAGATCAAACTTTGATGTATTCATTAAAGAAAAAAATTAAAGAGCTTAACAACTTAGCGGATCAGCTCTGTGGACAGAAAAATGTAACATGGGATCATATCAAGTGTTATCGTTGTGGAAAGAAAGGACATTATTCTACAAGCTGTACGGAAACCGTCGATAAAAATGAATGTTTTTATTGTCATGAACAAGGACATTTCATCGCAGACTGTCTTAAGAAACAAGGTGAACACGTCGATAAAAATGAATGTTTTTATTGTCATGAACAAGGACATTTCATCGCAGACTGTCCTAAGAAACAAGGTGAACAGGTCGATCTACAGGACGCAGAACAGAGTAAGAAAAAACGTAAATACAAAAAGAATCCAACAAAAACTGTGAGTGACTTTGTGTAATCCAGACAATGTGTTGGACAATGTGTTGGACAATTGTGTATAGACTTAAATTGGAGACTAAGTGAGTTGTATTGTGTTGTACTTTGTTGTACTTTATAAATGTTTTCAAAAATAAAATGATAGACAATGTAATATGCTTTTGTCTTTGCTTGAGAAATAAAACGAATCTTACACATATGGTGGCCCTAATAAGGGCCGTTGGGTAATTCATTGCATTTCTGCAAGAAATAGGTACCGCCAATAGTTGGCTCTCAAATCCTCATCATAAAAGATGGCAAGGTCAGGGTATAAATTACCCATCTTGATATCCATCTTGACAACACTAACATCTTGAAATTCAGACAAGTCTGGGTACAAATTACCCATCTTGACCACCCAAACATCTTCTTGTAACTCATCAGGTTCATCAGAAGTACTTTTCAAGCAGTTGCCCATGTTGAATCATGAAACATAAATGAGCTATGGAACATGAGAAAAACACTGACCTAGAACAGACCAATGAAATGCCGTTAAAATAGACCAATGAAATACCGTTAAAATGGACCAATCAGAGTCCTTGTATCATAGTCAGTGAGTGACCTTACCTTGATCTAATTTCATTCTGTATCGAGATGTCTCAACGTACAGTCAACATTATTAAAAGAAAATATGCCGCCTTAGGGCGGTATATAGAACAGCTGGAAATGCAGCTGGAAGAGTTGAGGCTAGAGGTAAAAGAGCTGAGAGAGGGGAAGAAGTTTGTAGAGGAGGTTGTGGTCAGCTCTGGGGAAGAGGACTGGGGGGATACCCCTCAAGAATCAACCCCAGAGAACTGGGAAGATGAGTTAATAGAGGTTCCTTCGAACCTCTACCAACCTACACCGGACCCCAAGGATGTCCAGAAATGGGACAAGTGGTGTCCCGCTTGTATGGGGAGATGCGGTCAACGCCATTAATCCCCATACAAGCACCAACGGTCCTTTTCAGGACCACCAACGGCCCTTTTCAGGGCCCCCCATACAATTCAGAAAGAATCACTCTCATATTGTCAATATTATCATACTTTACTATTTACTACTATATTTACATTCCTATTTGATGACGTCAAATCATGACGTCATTTATAAACTTAATATGCTGGTGCGTAGATGGTGTGGGGTAAGTGTACGTTATTTTTTCTATAAACATTATAACATTTTTTCCTACAAAGTGCTGTAATTATATTATATTAGGTATACAGTCTGCAAATTGCTGTGATTGTATGATGTGTACAAAGTATTTCCCACAAATGTATGCAAAGTGCTGTGATGTACAAAGTATTTCCCACAAAGTGCTGTGATAGTATGATGTACAGTATTCAAATTGCTGTGATAGTATGATGTACAGTCTGTAAATTGCTGTGATAGTATAACGTGTACAAAGCATTTCCTACAAATATAAGTGCTGTGATAGTATGATGTATTTTCTACAAAGTGCTGTGATTGTATGATGTGTACAAAGTATTCCCACAAATATAAGTGCTGTGATTTTATGATGTATTTTTCTACAAAGTATAACAGTGATACAAAGTAGATACAATATAACCTTGAATTTGACACAACCTTGAAGTGCCACACTGCTACAAAAAAAAAACTTGAAGTGTCACACTTGTTCAAAAAAAACTTGAAGTGTCACACTTGTTCAAAAAAAAAACTTCTCACAATTGACCTTGACCTAATAGAACACTGGCGCGTGCAGGCAAAAAGTATAAATACCCCCGGCGCAGACACTATTTTTTCATTATCTAGCATGGAGTCCTTCAACATGCCATACGATGTATTGAGAGAAGCACTAGAATCATCTGAGTTGATAGACCCGAATGCGGGTATGCATTACAACCAGCCGAAGTACAACCAGCCAAAGTACGGTCAACTACAGTATAGGCAGCCACAGTACAGCCAATACAGTCAACCACTGTACAGCCAATACAGTCAACAGTCCATGGTAGATGTACAACCCCCCATGGTAGATGTACAGCCGATACAACCCATGGTAGATGTACAACCCACTATGACGAATACACAGCCTATGGTAGATGTACAACCCACTATGACGAATACACAGCCTATGGTAGATGTACAACCCACTATGACGAATACACAGCCCCCTATGGCGAAAACACAGTCTAATACAATTACAAAGCCTACAACGGGATTGTCTGTTCTACAAGGTATCAAGGAAGAAATGGTACAGATGAATCAAGTCATGCAAGAGATGGTCAGACTCATGAAGAATCAAGAAGTACGGTTTAAGCCACAAGAAATGATTGTACCTGTACAGTTTATGTATGATTCAAAGAAACGAAAACATGAGCATGAGAAAAAGAAACCGGAGCATGAGAAAAAGAAACCGGAGCATGACAAAAAGAAACCGGAGATGACAGAAACGAAGAAACGAAAACATGACCTTGAGAAACAACCTCGGGGCAAGTATGGTAAAGAAATAAAGAAATGAAGATCCGACTAACAGCTACCAACCACGACCAACGGTCCTTTTCAGGACCACCAACGGCCCTTTTCAGGGCCACCATGTCTTTTCGAAAGAAAATTCTCTCATTGTCTAAGTCTATACAGTACAAATAACAAAACACACAGTACCCAGAACATTCCTAAAATTCAATTCATACTATTTTGGGGTACAACATTGATTTCCAATTTGTCCTAATTTGTCACAATTTTGAAAACTTCTGGGTACCAAACCAATGCAAAGTGTACCCAGGGTATCGCCGTATACTACTTATGACAACTTCAAATAATTGTTGTTCAAGTTATCACAGTTTTTACAATACTCGTTTTTGAAACACTTACCTTGAAGTGTCGGTGTTGTAAAAACACATATTAAAATAATCAAATGTACACCTTCGAAAGACATGTTTTACTGATTTATCAATTTAACAGCATTTACACAATGCTCACGTCCTTAAAACAGCATCAGTAAAAGGTATGTATGATTACTATTACATTGTATCAATCACTACATAATTATATCGTCTTAGAAAAAAATAAGTTATTTTATTTAATATATTTAACATCCAATAAAGTATCCTTGAAATACAGCTAATTCTTAATTCTTTATCAATGTTTACACATGAAATGTATTTTGCATACTTGTATTATTATCTGTAATATTACACCGTTGTTTACATAAAGTAGTATATCTTTGCATTTGTGACACACGGAAGTAAATATACCCGCTTGGTTAAGATAAATTGCTTGATATCAGTTATTGGTAACTCTCTTAATAACGTGCAATTGACATATAAAGCCTCAAATGATGTGTATTTTCTTTACATTTTAGAAATATCATTTGTGCCACATAATGTATAAAATATAGCTCATAAAAATCACGGGTTTCAATTTATCCTCATCGGTGACCAAATATTTTGAGTTAATTATCTTTCTATCTTCATAACTACGACCATTTGGTATTTAGTACATTATGTTTACCAATTATTCTAAATATGTTATGTTGCTAATTTTATATCGACCTCATATCTATATAATATAACTCCTATATGAACACAAATTAAATTTACATTATTTATGCAAACGTATTTTTCTGTTCTTCCGTAAGTCAGACAAGAAGTTGACGAGTGTTATGTTTAAATATTTTATTCATCGCAAACATTCAAATGAAATTTTTAAAAAGGCAATCAGCGTCTCACACTGAATTACAAATTATACTTTTGTTCTATGTATTGCATAAATATCTGAACTTTTATAAGAAAAGAGCATGTAATAAAACCTCTACTATAACTATATAAAAAATGCATGTACCTCAACCTTTATAATGTTCACTTTCAGTCAGTAATTTAGAAATTAAGTTTCAATTCATCATGAAAACCCCTCAAATCATCGCAGAAGAAACTTTCAAAAAATTGTCTACTGAATATTAATACATGTATGTTCATGTTATGACACTTGAACAAGTTGCTTGAAATGAGTGATTCGTCTCTCCAAGTCGTATTCTGTCACAAATTGGCGGTAAAAAAGCTTCTTAAGTCATGTCACAATCAAGTCGATTGCTTTTTTATGTTACGTTGTATCGCGTAAATAAATCATATCTAATACTCTGTCTACCTGGATCTCTTCCAGAGTATGTAAAAAATATAAGCAAAATTTCTGTATCGTGTAATAAAATCTTTACAACGACGTCTACAATTGTATAGCTTTATCTAATTTATTTTCACATTTAGACTTTACGAACGCGTACCACATTATTGCTTTCAATGTTATATAAACTTCCTGGTGTTTTTTTGTTCAGTGTACATACATATTATGTATGATTTCGTTATAATGTTATCGGGTAATGTCTATGGTTCGAATAGTATTATATCTTACTCACGATCAGCAGTATTCTACTGTGACTGTGTGAACAACTGGTCGAACAAGATTATGTTGTATCAAATAACTTATAAAGTATAGGCAAAACAGTAATAATTATACAGTAAACTATTTCAACAAACAATAAATGGTCGCTCCATGAATGTGTTATCAGAGTACATTTTCTAACCAACTAAGGAACGACACTCATACTGTTCAAAAAATCTATCAATCATGATAACCTCCCTTCACGCGTTCAATTAAACATTTACCTGCCATGATTGTGTTTGATTAACGGTGTTTATTCGTCGATATTCACATGTACATAATTCAAAGTAGATATTTCAAAGGCGTTAAGTGCGTGCCTTCATAACGACAGGTAGTTCGGTAAAATCGTATCGTATGCTGCTTTCACAAAGTTAGGCAAAAAGACTTGCTGGGGCACATCTCAAAGGACAAAAACACAAGTATTTAGATACAGAAAAAACTTTCTGTTATTTGCCATCATTGATATCAGACTTAAGCAGATGTGTGAAAACGCGCATTTGTTGGTAAAATGATGTCTCGTAACTGATAGAATAAACGAATCTCATTGACAATAATTTGCATACACTTTCATGAGATGATCCCCGAAATGAGAACACTGCTCGTTCGATATTTTAGTTAGGTATTTCAGATTGTGTAATAACTTCCTCATATGCTGATATGATTTAATAGTCAAGTGTTAGACCTATGACATAGGAATGCACACTTAAAGATAACGGTTGGTGAACGTAACAGTGTCTGATTTAGTGTTTAGTAATGTTCATGTATTTGAAAATTATACTAGGTGCACGCATACTTAGTATCAAAGCAGATATTGAATGCCTCAAATAAAATAATGTATTTCATTGTAATAAAAATGTATATTGGAAAAATTGAGGTTCTAATTTTTGTATATTTAGTATAATAAAGTGTGTTCTGTATTGAGCATCGGGTGTTTATTGTTTAGCATGTTAGCAACATGTTTGCATGTATTTGTTCTAAAGAATCTATTGAAATATGTGGATTATGCATTTTATATAATGTAATGTAAGACACCCATTGTACCATTATCAACATATGTACTGAATATACCGCGCCATACAGGTGTATCCTTGACATGAAATATATTCTTACCCATGTTTGCATAACACAAACAATCGACCGCACGTTCATGCAATGAATGCAATGAACTATTCACCGAGTTACTAAGAAGAAAATATCCGTAATCGATTCAGCGATGAAGATAAATTTATATCTGCGTCGCTATATATGACTATGTCACGCCATTTGATAACATGATTTATAATTATACACAATGTAAGCGCTAGACAACAAATGCAATGTCGTATATATTTCGTTAATGTTATGTTTAAAGTACATGCATATGATACCATACTTAATGTAAAAATTAATCAAGGTTCAAGCTTCTTTCTGCTACAACACGTGAACACATAACATACCACTGATGATATCAATTAGTTCTAATGTTATGTTAATTTGATACAACGTCAGTGTTGATGAGTGTATCCCATATCTCTCTTTTCGTGGAATACCCCATTAGTGCAGGCGATGCATTTTAGTCAGAAATACATATTTTGATTGCAAATGTTAATTGTGCAAAACGCGTATTACGGATCCGTTAGTGTCTAGATGCAAATACCCTGTTTCATTTACAATTTACAAATAAACTGCTGTAAAGGGAACGCCTATTGTCAACAGTATTTTACTTATACACCAGCGCCCAGGGAACTTTATACTTAAAATAATATACTTCAGTCACTCGACCAAAACAACGTGACCCTTCTAGACAAGTGCTCTTAGACCTATCAGCAGCCTTTGATACAATAGATCATAGTACCATATTACACCTCTATGGCTACACAGACAAGTCACTTGCTTGGATTATGTCATATCTGTAACTGTTGATGGAGAGTTGTCAGAGCCTGTATTGATAAAGTACAGTGTGCCACAGGGTACTCTATTAGCTCCCAAATGCTTCATTTTTTACACCAAATCTATTGGGATATCTGCAGACGTCACGGTCTACTACATCATGTTTTATGCTGACGGTTTTCAAATCTATATATCCTTCAAATAAGTTGAAAATGTGATGCAGTTAATTTGATAGAAAACTGTCTTAACGACATTATTTCGTGGATGAATGAGAACATGCTAAAATGCAATACTGACCAAACTGAAGTCATAATGTTTACATCAAAGCACAATGTAAAACTTTTAAATAGTGTCACTGTAAAAGTTGGCGATTCCTACATATAATCTTCAAACTCGGTAAGAAATTTTGGTGCTATTTGCTCCTCAAATATGGACATGGATCAACATGTTAATACAGTCTGCAGAGCTGCTTATGCACAGTTACGTAACATAGGTCGCATCAGACAATTTCTTTCCACCGATGCAACAAAATCATTGGTAAACTGTCTGGTGACGTCACGCCTTGACTACTGTAATTCCCTTCTATACGATGTCTCAAACTCTGTCGTTAACAAATTCCAAAGAGTGCAAAATACAGCTGCACGTATGTTTAGTAAAACAAATCGGTTATGGCATGTCACCCCCATACTCAAAGAACTCCACTGGCTTCATGTAAAATGCAGAATACAGTATAAAATGTTGACTCATGCCTTTAAGGCTTTGAACAACCAATCTCCAGTCTACAAGCCAACTAGCGATTTAAGATCACAGAACTCTATCACCTTGGTTAATCCTAGATCACGTACCTTATATGGACAAAGAAGGTTTATGTGTGCTGTCCTAATTTGCCTAAAACAATTCGTGAAGCAAACTCATTCCGAGCTTTTAAAACATTGCTGAAAACCCATCATTTCACTGATTACTATATCACATAGTGTTAAACGGGACAGATTATAGTTTAATATGTGAAAATTGTTTTTAACCCAGATTGTTTAAGAAGTATTTTTTTTATATCAATGCAATGATCCTTTTATAGTAAGATTTAACGAGAGTGATATTCTGTGTTTTTATTGTTTAGCTATAACCCTAGTAATTTAGTTTTCTTATTTTGGGGGGTATTTCTTTCCTTATTTATTTATTTTTCTATTGTTGTAAAAATGTATTATTTATATTATATTATTGTTCAGCACTTTTGAACGTGTTTTAAACATGAACAAAGTGCTATATAAATATGGTAAATAATTATAATAAAAACTAATTAACTCGAATTCCATAGACATGACCCTAGTTACATTTAGCAAATACAATGCAAATAAAAGGCACACATAACAATAATATATGATCATGTGTGTCTTACTCAGAAGTATTACAATACATTTCATAAAAATAGATAAAGTACAAATGTAGGCAGGAAATGAAGTTTTACCATTTCTTTCCTAAAAAGCAAACAATTGTAGTTATTGTGCGTAATATTTGTAATAAACATGTTCATTACTAACCTAATTGATACTAGTTTTAATACTATTAGATTGGAGCTTCTAAAACTAGGCAAAACATTATACAATTGAAATTCGACTTACATT